>VDFB02353493.1:413705230-414019683 GCA_007258455.2 Sequoia sempervirens | reverse complement strand
CTCCTACTCCCTCTCCCTCTCTCCCCTCTACCCTTAACCCTTAAATCCTGCACTTTATCTCTCTCCCACTCCCCCCCTCTCTCTCTTGAAAGTCTCTCCCTCCTACCCACTCTCCCTATCTCTCCTCTACCCCCTACCCTTAAGTATATTATATATTATAATTGAAAAAAATATAATTTACATTTATATTAATATTAAATATTATAAAATACAACAGGAAAAACAAAGAAATATATATTTAATAAAGGGGGTTCGACCGAACACTTTTACCATGTTCGACCAAACCCTATTTAAATATATATTTTTATTATATGTAAAATGTGTTCGATCGAACATCCATTTGGTCAAACCCTAATTCGAACGAACATTTGATTTTTGTTTGACTGAACAGTAGTTTGACTGAATCCCCTTATTTTCACATCCACCCTCTCAAGCACCAAAATTGCTCAGAATTTTGCACTTTGAAGCTTGACTTGAGAATGAAAATGGAGGAGATTTCAGAAACCCAACTGGTATCAGGTTTCCCTCAAAATGAGTTATCCAACAAATATAATTTTAATATGTTTTGATTTTATTATCTATTTGTTTTTTAAGTTTTATTAAATATAGGTTTTTCACCGAAAATGAAACTCTATGTTCTGCACATGTGGAAAAATAGAAGATTATCAAAAAAGAATTGAAAAATATGAGTGCACCAAATATTGGAGTCCTTGATCCAACACAAAAAAAAAAGAATTTCAATACATATAGTAAAAGTTATGCGTTATACGATCGTGTTATGTCTAAATTGTAATTGATTTTACTTTCAAACTTGATTAAAGAAAAAATATTCAATAAAAAACTATCTAACCAAGTGGAAACACTAGATATCGGAGTTACAAATCTAAATTCAAAAAAATTATAATTTTATCCTTCAAGGAAAATAATTTATGCATTATACGGTGTGCGTCACTTTTTAAAAATGCTATTTTTTGAAAAAAACTTGTTTTCGTGGGAGATGGAAAAAAGAGTGCAATCTGATTCCAAAAATTTTGAAAAAAATATTTTAAGAATCTACAAAAAAAATTTGGCGAGACTCTTATTTGCATCATCTTCAAGTTCCTCATGGTTTAACCACTATAGGTTCCCTAATGTGAAGATTTAATTTAAAAAAAAAAATAGTGTCCAGTTTGGCCAAAAATTCTAAACCACTATTGTGGGATCACCCAGACACTGCCTTGGAATGGTTTTCATCCTTACTGAACAATTCAATTAGTTCATTTAATGAAATTTTTTATGCATTTATAAATAATTTCCAAGTGCATATGACACCCAAAAAGACCTTGGTTGATTTGATGAGATGCAAGCAAAATGAGGACGAAAAGATAACTGATTTTATCTCATGTTATAAATCGCTTTATTCTCAAATCGATGTCAAGATTCCTAACCCACACCTTCAAAATATGTTTATTGCAAACTTGCAAACTAATCTTTAGGAGAAAATAACTATGATGAAATTCCCCTCCTTCATGCACTTGTGTACTACCCTTTTTGATTATCACAATTCGGTTAGTAGTTGCGATTCAAAGTCCACTTCTAGCCGAGCTGAGAAATCTAAACATGTGACCAACCAAAACAATTCCCAACCATTCCAAAAGAAAAATAAAGGGTTCTTACAATTTAACCCTCCTCAACAACTACCTCAAACTATTAACAACCAAGTAGCAGCTATTAAAACTGTGATGCCCTTTAGTTATGGAGATCCAAAAAGATAATTCACACCCTTACCAGACACCTATCATAACACAATGTCCCAACTTTTACAACAACAAATGATTACCTTACTTGTCATCAAAGCACCCGATCCTACTAAACCTTTACCTCTGACCTTTAAATCCAATGCTTATTTGCCATTATCATAAAAAAAATGGACATGACATGGAACATTGTAAGTGTCTTAAACATCTTGTGCAAGACCTCATTGATTCCGACCATCTATCCATTGTAGGTGTTAATGATCAAGGCAATAAGTCTGTTGCCCCTCCAAATAAAAACTTGTAAGTTTTCACTAATCCAATGCCCAAACATAATGTTTCATTTGTCAAAGCTAGTGAAACTACAAAGAATGATGTGATGAATGTTGATACAGATGATGAACATCTTGATCCTATTCCACATGTTACCCATGTTAATCCTATGGATGAAATGGTGGGTGTGATAGATGTTATCCCTCGTGAGGACCAACATAAGAAATCTCTTGATATTACTTTCTCCTCTAAGGACATACTTAAAAATTTGCCTAATGGTCCTCTTTACATAGTCAGTCGTATCTATGACAAGCCCACTACTGAGATACTAATAGATCATGCTTGTGGAGAGAACGTGATCGCCAATGAATTTTTGGTATTACATGATTTTTATCAAGATGATTATGATAAACCAAAAGCATGGATCAAGACACACAATGGTTTTTCTTTCCCTACAATAGGATCGATCGTCCTTCCATTACAAATATGACTAAAACATTAGATGTTGCATTCTCCATCATCCCATAGTTAGACCAATTTTGTTTATGGTTGGCCATCCATGGCTTCGCTCAATGAAAGTTTTCCCTTAAGTTATACACAAATGTTTAATGTTTCCATTTGATAATGAAATATTCACTATTCACCATAGCGGCCTTAACCCATTGTCTTCCAATGGAAACTTTTCCCTAGAATCCTTTTGGCCCGAGCCCATGGAACCTATAACGCCTTGAAAATATTTTTTTTTCATTTCTTACCAAAAATTTAAAGCAAAGAAAATAGTAGAATTGTCTTCCGCAACATGTCCCTGTCCCCTTCCGACATTCCTATCCTCAATGAAACAATGCTTCAACCTGAACAAGAACCAACCAACCAATCTCAACCAACATTTGAAACTTCCCCAACATCATCCAAGAGACCAAGAGACAATGAAAATAACTCCATCATGCCTCCTTGAATAAAAAAAGTTTACAAAGAAAAAGAGAAAGTGGATGACCAACTTTCCATGGTTTCTTTTGTTCCTCCCCTTCGGGAAGAAAAGCAATCTATGGTTGATCAACCCGCTCCTTCACAAGCACAACTCGACAAAAAAACCAAAAGAAAAAGAGGAGCTAGGGAGCGTAGGCATAGACATCGTGCTCTTGTGAGCACAAGTTACATGAAGAAGAAAACAAAGAAATCAAAACCAACACTTGACAGAAGAAATGCATGATGACCCTTCTCCCCAACCACAAAAAAATGATCCAATACAACAATTACAACATGAGGTACATTCTTCATTGGACATTATCATTCATCCTCATGTTGTGATTAATTTGGATGACGATGATGAGATTGCTAAAATTGACGAAGAGGTGCATAATGATTTGAACACATTATTTTCCTCTTCCATGAGCTTAAATGAAAAATTTCTTATAAAGAGCGTTGAACCTAGTGCTTCCCCTAGTTTGGAACTTGCTCTTGTCTCTTTGGCTAGTTTCTTGCCCTCGGCTTATCATGAACATGACTAGGAAGCAGATAACTTGCTTGATGGTTGACTCACATTTTCCTTACTAGTCTTTTACACTTTATTTTGGGTGTTTGCATGTGTGTAATGTGATCCCCTATGATGTTCCATTTGATGTTCTCTCTTTTTGTGCCATTCCTCTATTTGCATCTTCATTCTTCTCTATGTCATACATCACTTTTCTTTCCTTTTGGGGATGATATAAGGCATTGAGATATTCACGCCTCTTTCATGTTGACCCAATAGGCCTTTTTATTTTCCTTTTTTTTTGTCTTTTTCTTGTGTTTTCCTTTCAGGGATGACACAAGGCATTGAGATATTCACATATCTTTCATGTTGACCCAAAAGGCCTTCTTCTTTTCCTTTTATTTTGTATTTTTCTTGTGTTTTCCTTTTGAGGATGACACAAGGCATTGAGACATTCAAGCCTCTTTCATGTTGACCCAAAAGGCCTTCTTTTCCTTTTATTTTTTCTTTTTCTTTTGTTTTCCTTTTGGGGCATTGAGACATTCCATGTCTCTCTCATGTTGACCCAAAATCTTTTCATTTTTCTTTTTCCTTTTTCGTTTTCATTTTACTAGTGTTTTCCTTTTGGGGATGACACAAAGCATTGAGACATCCTATGTCTCTTCCCTGTTGACCCATAAGGTTCTTTCTTTTTCTTAGTTTTCACTCTCTTTATGTCATTCTTCTAGTTCTATTCATTTGTGGAATGATGACAGTTTTGAGCTCTCTAAACGAAATTGCAGCAAAGAGCATACTGACCCCAAATCCATAGATCTCTTATGTATTTGGTGTTTTCATTTTGGGGGCAACCCTTCCTTTCCTTTCCTTTTCCTTTCCTTTACATGACATGGTCTTACTCAGAAACATATGACTTGGTATAGGGCTTTCCAAGTTGGCTCTCATGTCTTTCTTCTTGTTTACATTTTTCATTTTCTACTTTAAAGTAATTGCTCACAAAACAGTGTGCAGCAATTCCTTTAAAGTGGGGGCATACATTGGCATTATTCTTTTTCATTTTCCTTTTTGGTTCTTAGTGTAGCCTTCTTACTTAATACGATGCATTTGTCACTTTTTGTGGACGACATTGGGTGTAGTGTCCTTCATGAGCGTGATCTATCTTAGCATATTATATTCCTCTTACTAGCTTGATGCAACACACTACATCCCCTAAGTTGCAAATTTTCTATTCTTTGACCAGTCCTCTCTTGGAGACATTAGACACAATGTTCCCTAAGTTAAAGACCTCGCATGAACTAAGCAAGACGCCTTTGAACATTTTTTGCATTTTACATTTTCTATATGGCCACCTTGCATAACACAGCTTGCAAGCATGTGGTGCCATCATGTTTGTTCATGAGCTCCAAGCATACAAAGTTTTGCTTGTCTCATGAAGCTCAAAAAGTTATTTTCTTTTGTGGTGCCTTATTAAAGCTATTAGGAGGTATAGCTTTGGTTTGGTTGAGCGGGAAGCCTAATCTGAGGCATGACTTTCCCCATAGCCAACTATGTGTGTGAGTGCATACCTTCCATAAGTGTATGTTTCTCACCTTTTAGGCCTTCTCACCCAGTGGAGATCCATGAGTTCTATCGCCTCAAAGTGAGTATGTGTTTTTCCAAAAAAACATCCTAGATCTTATCCACAACGGGATGGATAAACGATCAAAGCTTGATCTGATTCTCTCTTTTTCCTTCTCGTTCTCTCCCTTTCATTCTTTTTCAATTATTTTCTTGTGTTCCTTTGTGCTTATGTTTGGTTTTCCATGGGATCTTGATCCTAAGGGCTTGATCACCCCTCTCAATTGTTGTTGTCTCATCTAAGTTCCAACATGGGTGCATTTGGATCCCTCTTGATATGCATGTTTGGCTACTTTAGTGTGAGTTTGAATAAAGTTCATCCTCTCACTAAAGTGGGGGCTAAATGTGTCACAAAAAAATGTATACCAGCACATTTTCATGCTCATTTAGGTCTTTCTTATGCATGTTGGCCTATTTTTTCCTAGATTTAATGTTGAAATGTGGTCAACACATTCACATTAGGTCTTGGGCCCTTGTGAATCAATGAGAATTCCATGATGTCTTGTAAAAGTGTTGTAAAGTGTTGTAACCCACTTTCACACTTTTCTAGGACCCTTTTATTATAATTCACCTAAACAACCTATTTTTATCACTTACCAAGCCTTATTTCAAAAGTGTTGTAAAGTGTTGTAACAAACTTTCATGCTTTTCTAGGCTTGTCATCAATAATTTGACCATTTCTTATGTTTAGATGACCCTTTAATACACTTATAGGCCCTACTTAAAGTGTGTTTTGGAGAAAAATCTTGTTAAACATCAATTAATGCACTTTAATTCCTGACACCCATTAAAATTTCCTTGGTGGGACCAACTCGCCACTAGGGGTGACTTAGTTCCACTTGGCATAAAAAATCAAAAGTATTTCAAATTTTTGGCAAGATATTATTTTCTAGACCTTGAGGTTGGCCTATGATGTGGCATTTTCAAGAAATTTTGTATAATCATGTATAAATATAGGGTTTTCCTCTCATTTTTCATCTCCTAATTTCCTTAATACTCTAATTCATTCACTTGATCATTCTCAAGCATTCTAGACATTCTTAAGCATACATCCATTAGAGCTTCTACTTGCATATCTTCAGATTTCTACTTCAAGGGTTTGGTGAGTTGTATGATTGCATGTTGTTCATTCATCATTCTCTTTTCATTTCATTTCATTTTCAAGGGTTTAATCACCAAATCAAGGTTTGACCAAGGCAAACCCCTATTCACTAACTCTTAACCCTTTTTCCCCTCTTTGCATGTGTGTTTTGTAGGTCTTATATGCAGATTTTTCAAAGAGAAAGGTGTTAAAAGGTTTCATCAATTCATCAAATTCTTTCAAAATCAATAAATCCCTAAAAGAATCTTGGAGATCACCTACAGGCCGAATTCTACAAATTTAGATTCAGACACCAATCAAGAACCACAATACAGACCGAGAGTTACAGATTGCATCTTCAAAATTCCTAAAAGTTGAAGGTGGACTAAGTCACCGTTAGTGGAAAATTAGTCCCACTGCTAATCCTGAAAAGTGTTTTCTGCAGTTTCAAATACCCTTTTGGCTAAAAACATGTCCTAACAAAATCCCCCTGAAATAGGACTAAGTCACCCAACTTGGAGTAAGTGTCCCAGTTGGCTTCAACAAAAAAATTTGTAGGATTCCAGAGCCTCTCCACATCACATTCTAGTTTTCAGGTGCACCTCTCCAGTCTCACTTATTTCTGTTATAGTTTACTTGCATTTTTAGTTCATTTTGCATATCACATTGTTCTTCCAAACATCTTGTATTTCCTTAGTTTTTCATCAATAGTTTATCTTCTTTATCTACTTCCAGCCTTAGGAACAATCTCCTTTGACATATTTCAATCTCCTTTTGTATTGAAATCTCAAGGGTTTGTTCTTGAATGAAGTGTTGATCTTTGTCTCTCTCCTTTTAGGTGCAAAACCCTAGAGGTGTAAGAGGTGACAAAAATCTTCACTACAATTTTTTTTCCTCATTATAGTTTTTCATTTTAATACTCCTAGTCCTAGAGCTAGGACCAACACTAATATCTTTTTCTTCCACCTATTTGGAGGGAACTTTAAGGTAAGCAATAGACTTCTTTAATTTTTCACTCATGATTTTTAACCCAAAATCACAATTCATTATAGTGCACTTATTGATTTCAATGTTTGTGTTTGAATTTTCTTTTATGGCTTTCATTTCCCACTCTAGTGTAAGAAAATTGGTGTCATGGCTTTCTAGGATTTGATTAAGAACTTCCTACATATTTTTCATTATTTTTTTGATTGATGCGCCAATTAGCAACTAGCCTATTGACCTAGGGGATAGTATTTCACTTTATAACACTTTGTCATCTACCTTAGAAGATTCCTAGGAAACACTTTTCTATTTTATCCATTATAGCTATTTTGATATTATTATTTTTAATCTCTATGAAGAACCATTTCTTGAGGCTATGTTATGCTTTGAAGGCTTTTTCAAGAGTACCCAAATTTTGAACCACTTGATTAACCATAATATATAATTTCGTCAAGGAAGAAAGATTGGACAGTGGGAAAATAGTGTCCTTAGGGAGATAAGGATAAGGGTCTTGTATACTCTAAGAATGTTCCATCCATAATGGATTAAGGTAAATCCTTGGCCTTCTCTTTACACCTATTATCCATATTTTAGTATCCCTTTTCTTTGGTGACTCAAGTTTTACCTACATTCATACATTCTTAGTAAATTTCTCCATAATCATAAGGGACAGGAAATGGGACTCAAATCTCCTTCTTTCATTAATGCTACTAAAACCAAATTCTTTATTGTTGTTAAGAATAAGGTGGTGTACACGTTGCAGAGGAAAGAATTATTTAATTATGTAAATAAATATTTATTTGTGGTGCATCCTTAGCTAGTGTGTTTAGCCACATTAAATATTTATTGGGTCCACTTATAAAGTTGTATGAAACATTGTTTAAATATTTTGTGTGTGGGTTGCATATGGGAAAAATATTTAATATTGGAAACTTTAGGACCAAAAACTAAATGTGTGGTCAATGGTTTTGTGTACTCGTGATTTTGAGGCACATGGTTTTACCTTACCACTTGGTTGTTTTGTGTGAGCTTGATTCTATAAATAAAACACATATTTAATGGTTGAGGTTAGCTAGTTAATTTTTTAATGGTTTTGCCTTACTTGTGATTATATTGAGTTCTCTTATGAAAATCTCATATGTGAAGCATGGCATGGGATGTGTGGATACATACTTGGACATATGGAGGATCCATTGGAGGAGCTTGATGTTTCAAAATTATTCATGGAGAGTCAATAAGTGTATTGTAATATTTTATAATATTGATTAATAAATTGAGTGTGGATGCTTTTAAAGGCTAGGTTTTTCTATCTTGAGGGATTTCCCATGGTATGTCTTTTATCTTTACATATGGTTATTTTATAATCTTGTATATATATTTTTCTCACATGGGGCTATGTAGGAAATGGTTTGATCATCTTGTATGACTTTCCTAAAAAGTGGTATAAGAGCCATGGTTGTGGTTGAGGGATGTGAGAGATCCCTATTTTGGTATAACCCTTGTATGAGAAGATCTCATGCAAAGTTGAAGCCATGACAATGTTGGAGATTTTTTAGATATTTCAATATATGAGATGTGTTTGCAAGTTGAAATATGTAGATTTTTAGTTTTGTTGTTTGCATATTTGTGGTGTTTTTTGCAGATCTAAGGTTTCAAAATGAGTTGAAAAAAGAGTTTTTTTTGTTGTTCATCATGAGGGTTTGGTGGAAGAAGTTTCACAAATGAAATCATGGGAAAAATAGGACTCACAATTGGATCCAAAAGGCCCAAGAAATAAATATTGACATATAATTCAACCTATTTTGGCCAGCTTGATCTAGAATTTTTTCCCTAACACTTGGTTGAAATTTTAATTCTTCATCTTTTTTAAAATTTTAT
The DNA here is from genome assembly GCA_007258455.2 of Sequoia sempervirens. Taxonomy (NCBI): domain Eukaryota; kingdom Viridiplantae; phylum Streptophyta; class Pinopsida; order Cupressales; family Cupressaceae; genus Sequoia; species Sequoia sempervirens. The sequence continues at coordinate 414,010,649 of VDFB02353493.1, read as the reverse complement.
GATTGAGACTTATTCAATCCTCATTTTACCTTAATTTTTTATCAATTTTATCCCCTAAATGTCTTTTTTTAAGTCCCCAAAAGTCCTCTAAGTTTTTGGAATAACTCATAGCTTTTGTACTCACTGAGAAATTCTTTGTTAAAGGTTTCATGTCTAATTGGAACTCTTTTATTGGGGGTTCCTAATCCATCAAGAACATATTTGTCAAAATCTCCGAACTCTCAAGAAATCTTGAATCGATGGTTTTTACTACATCAAAAACTCTTAATTTTCTAAGGTTTTCAATATTTATTCTCATATCAGAGGTATGGTTGGTTCAAAAATCTACATAAACCTCTAGAATAGGTTCTAGTTATTATTTTTTCCTCAACACTAGTAGAAAATTATTCAAATAAAAGAATCTAATCGAGAGTTTCTTGGGTTCCTAGAACCATTGGAACTTTTTACTAGTGTTGGTTGCAATCTTCATCCTCAATGGCTTAAGGTCTTTCTCATGGATCAAAAGAAAACAAAGGAAATTGGAAGGATAATAGCTTCCAAGAACTCTTAGAACCTCTACTAGGTTTCCATTCTTGTCTCAGATATCAATAGAAATACTTAAGGAAATAAGATAAAGGAATTAAGAGTTCCAATGGTTTTTGGAACTACTATAACTGTTGATTAGTTTCCAAAAAAAAAAAAATTCTCAATAAATCTCAATGCCCCAACAATGGAATTAAGGAAATGATTTTATGTTCAAATGTTCATATGAAGACTTTAACACTAAGGAGTTATCAAAGGGAAACAAAGAAAATAAATAAATGGAGAGTTCATTGGTTCTTGGAACCAAAAGAGCCTTCAATAATTTCTTGGAATTTTGATAGTTCCCAATGTGCTCACAATGCATAATTTGGACAAGGACTTCATCGTCATCCTAAATTTCAATCATTGGGCTATGTTTTATAGTCATGAGTGTTTGTAGAGAGTATTGGTCATCATTTTTCAAGGTTGGTCATACAATTTGTTCCAAGTTCGTATGTGGTTTTGTAAGTGGGTAGAGGACCAATTTTTTGGTCACATTCCCATTGGAAATTATCATGTTATTAGACCTACATCTAATAAATACAATTATACTGGGTAGCCATGGTCTTTCTAATATTAAGGGATATCCTACAAGGTTGGATTTAGGCTGAAAAACCATATAGTCTATTAGATATTTCCATGATTCTAGTGTGATAACCAAATCCTCAATAATACCTTTTGGCTTGACAATTGACATATCCACTAATTGCAAAATAGAAGGTGTAGGTCAAAGATTCATCGATTCAATTTGTTACATTTTTTCCTTTGTTATTACATTGATGGGTACCCCTAAGTCAATCAAAGTGTTTTTGATAAGTGTTTCATTAATTTTCACATCTACTACATGACTCTCAGGATTTGCATATTTTGGGACAACTATGTTGCCTAACATGATGTCATCCAATTTTCCTAAAACATATTTTGAACTTTCATAGTTTTTGTGCATATCAATACTTATTTAATGGATTGAATCAAGGGTATCTTTATACAAACATTCTTGAGTTGGCTCAAGAAATCAAATTCAAGATCAATATGAGATTTTTGTGTTGTTAGTATTTCTAGAAATGGGGGTTCCTTTTTTGTGATGTCTTTATGTGTCTTACCTTTTTCAAGTTTCTTTATTGATTTTTTTGTGGTTTCTATTATTGGTTTCTCATCTATAAGTTCTATGATATGAGGGGATGATGGTACAACAAGCATCCTTCCTAAATAGAGGTGAAGATCACTTACCTCAACCCCATAGGTTAGGTACTAGATGGATTCATTAGTGTAAGCCTATTGAACATGTTTATTATTAGGGTTTGGTGTAGGTTGAGTAGGAAATTGAGATGCTCTTGGTTGAATTGGGGTTTCTATGGCTAGTTTTGGCATTATGGTGGGTTGTTGTTGCTGCAAAGATTGTTGTGTATTTTACCACTGTTGGTCCCCATGCCATTGTGGTGACCATTTGTTTTGTGGGCACTGCCATTGGGAATTGTACTTTGAGGCTTAGTATTGTTGTTGTGGGTACATCGTCTACTATTGAGGCCAATTAGATGATTGGGATATTAGACATGATTAATTTTACATGTTATTCTATGGTTGATTATTCCAATTAGAGAAGTTTATATTACCCCTAAGAAAGGACATATTATAAGATAAGAGATCTTGAGGCATACCTTGTCTTTGTTTTCATGGCTTGCACTGGAAAATATAGAACACTTGTCTTTCTTCATCCTCCAAGGTACAAAATTTAGGGTTCTCTTGCTTCTCCTAAAAAATGCTAGTAGTCTTTTTGCATTTACAGTTTATCATCTTCTAGCCACAATGTGGACAATATTCAATAAGAGTAGCCTATGCATCCTCTTATTTATTTTTGATATGCAAGGTATAGATCTAGTTGGGTAGCTAGATGACTTATTATATCCTTCTTCATGTTAGACAAGAGGTTGCTTAGTTCCACCCTAGAAACGCTTGTGGATGTTTTGGTGGAAGAGAAAGATTTGGTACCCCTAGTCTTCTTCATAGATGACCTAGAATAATTTCTACACACCTGGCATATTTCATCAAAAGATAGTTGATAAATATCCCCTACTCCTATGAGGTTTAAGGAATCTATAGACACTAAAAATTGTCCTAGACCTATGACTCCTAATTTCTCCATCATTTCCCCTTTCATTCTTCATAATTAAATATTTTGTAATTATTTAATTATTTTCTATTTAGTCATAAGTCTTCTATTAATTAAATAATTTTAATTATTTAATTAATTCATTTCTATCTTTTATTCCTCCTTGATTAATTAAATAAATTTTATTTATTTAATTATGTCACTAATTGAGTTTTCTTCTTTCTAAAATTAAATAAATTCCTATTTATTTAATTTTTATCCACTTTCCACTATAATTAAATAATTATTTTAATTATGTAATTATTCATTATCCTTTATTTAATTTGGTCCACCCTCTTGAATTTTGAATTAAATCATTATTTAATTCAAAAGGTCCTCTTTGTCACATTCTTCTATGAATAAATAATTATTTTTAATTATTTCATTATTCAGTGGCCACCTAGATTAAATAATTTTATTATTATTTAATCTCATATCAACCTATTTTTCTATGCCAATATTATCTTCCACATCAATTCTTTATCTATCCATGTCTCAATTAACCTCTGCCCTTGATTAAATTATTTATAATTTAATCTTGATCATCAATCCTTATCATTTGCCCTAACCCTAGTCCATACTACATCTTTCATTCTTGGCCATTGATTAAGACATATTATTGACATTCAATCTTAGCCCTTCATTCAAAATGTATTTTCTATAAAAGACCTTTCCATTGTCATTTGTTATTAACCTTGGGTGATCTAGAGTTTACATGAGCTTAGGCAATCTTATGCAATCTTGCTATCTTGCTATCAACATCAAGTCAAGTGCATCCATAGTCATTTAGAATCTTCAATATTTTTCTTTGTCATTGTCATAGGCCATTATTGCATACTAAAAAATCTAAGGGAAATTATTATATTCAAGCAAAATGGAGAAGTGCAATGAAGGTGAGTCAATGGTGGCATGAAGATTTGGTAATATTTCTTTATGTATTTATTCTTATTTGTGCCTCATTGTTTATTAGGGTTTGAGTTATATGCTTTATTGCCTAACCTTGATAATTTTAACACTGATTAAAACATCCATGCAATCTTCATTTAATCCTTACAAAAATACTAGCTTTAGTGACTCTAGAGAGAGCTTGTTCTGGTGTGACTTCTTTAGGTAGAATTGAAACCTTTCTACATAATATTCAAGTGGTTCTTCTTCCTTTTGTGACATCCTAAAGATATCATCTCTCTTCATGTTTGCTCCATGATAATCATCCATATTTTTGCAAGAATTTTTCTTTCATTGTTTCCCAATTCAATACCACATTTCTTCCTAGCCCCATGAACCACCATAAAACAACATATTCTAATATAGTTGGGAATATTTTTACTCTATGAGAATCTTTTGTGTATAAATTTTGCATAGAACATCAAACTCAAACAAGAATGTGTTTGGATATTTTATAGTCAATCCATAGAAATTGGGCAAGGCTAAAGGGGTATATATTCTTGAGGGCAACCACCCGTTCTTGAATTTTTATTATAAATTTGAATGTAACATGCTCTATTGGGTTGTCCACCACTTCCTTTTCCATAATTTGAAAATGTCTTGTGGGAGTTCTCCCTAGGTTTGGAGTAGGTAGTAGTGTGAGGGGTAATTATATATCATTGATTCCCTTAATTGGTGCTTCACTTATACTAGTATCTTCAAATTCATCTTGATTCAAGGGGAGAAACATTCCCAAAGCATCTCTCTACCTCAACATACAACAATATTTTGGGTTGTAGCTAGCTTCTATTACACAGTGTTAGTGAGTACTTTGAGGTCAATTTTGAAAATTTATACTAATTCTAATTATTGTAACTAAAAACTTCCTAGTTTATGAAAGCAATGAAAAATGAACTAAAACAGAATTAGGAATTTTGAACTTAGCATCATCTCCAAAAATGGTACTAAAAATGTAGACCTTCCCCCTATGTCTAATCAATTGATACAGATAGCATACAAACAACTTAATAGACTTACAAATCCTAGATTAAGCAGTTTATTGTTCAAAAGGGGGTTTCATTAAATTGTCAACCAAGGAATTGTAATCTTGAGATGATATTGGCACTATATATGCAGTTGAGAATGCTAGAATTTCTTAATCAATTGAGTACATGTAATTGAACAAGAGTAAATTCATCTAAAATTTTCTTAACTTGAAATAACTCTTATTGAAAAACACATTAAGCAAATACTAGTCACCATAAATGACCTTAGTAACTGCTACGGGTGCTTATCCTTTCACAGATTGTGACTAGTGACTCTCTATGTTGTATCATGAACTATTTCAAATAACCATTTAATAACATTCAACATAATGTAAATTTAAAACTACAACTCTAAAATTATAATATATCATTCAACATAATGTAAATTGGAAACTATAACCCAAAAATTACAATTCACAATCTAACTAATAATCTAGGCTAACATGGATTTTGTAGTACCTCAAGTGGCACTTGCTTGAGCTACTATAATCCATAATGTCTCCCTTCAAATACTAACTCAAAAATTCATGAAACTGAAAGTATCCTTCTTTATTGTAATTTAAAGATAACAAACTTCAAAACAAAGTATAACAAGTTTTATAAATTCACTATATTTTATGCAAAGATCTCACTAGTTGGAATCTCACAATATTATCCTATATATAGTGTTTATGAGAGTCATCTTATTTTAAAACTATAAAAAAACTATGAGCAAGTATCAACTCTTCCAAAAATATATACCCCATTAGCCTTGCCCAATTAAAAATAGAGCAAGTGGAAGTAAAAGTGTAAGAGTCTAATAATGACTCTACACCAATTAAGAAGACTAGTATAACTAGAAAGCATGCTTAACAGGGTGGTCTTTATTGTAAGTTGTCATCCCCTATTAGAACAAGCCTCTTCTTCCCCACACAATTTATTGAAGGGATGGAATGACACATGGATATTCATGTTCACATCATCAAAGAATCACTTGAATCATCTTTGGAGAATATGTCCATCTTGTTATTGATCTTCCCCTCTATGTTTGTTGAACCGACATCCTTCTATTGCAAGTTGAAAATCCTTTTGTTGCAGGTTGACAGGTTCTTCATTGCAAGGGTTAGTCTTATTCTGAAGGCATTTTTTCATTATTAACAACTAAAATTAATCATAAAATTCTACTAAATCCCATAGACATTCAAAGATCACACACTCACTCATTAATATAAATATCATCTTTAATATTTTTTAAATACTCAAATAATATAGAAAGGTTTAGAAATGTATGTGAACTTAGTATAAATGAGTTAAAAAGTAGGAAACTAAAGCAAGGAACTGGACATTTCTAGGGTTCATCCAGTTTTATTGGAAAATTGTTTAGATATGTCAGCCTCTTGTCAAATGATGCTTCCAAGATAGTATAAAGTATGGGTTATGATGTCTCACTTCTTCCAAGTCACTTTTGTTACTAGGTCCAATGAAGTATCATTATGCACTAGGTTTTTCCCTATTCCACAATTTGAAAATGAGGTGAGAAGTGGTGTGGGAAAGTCACTTGGGAGATGGAATTTATGTGATAGTTTGATGGATTGGATAATCATCGTGTTATGGCATTTAAGTGATTTCATCACTTGACCCTCGGTTTTATGAAGATTCATTAATTAGTGTCCCCACATTAGGTTGCCTTCAAGTTTTGTTTGAGGTTTTACCTCTCTCATTTTTTCTTGTTAGTAAATAGATTTGTCCTTCGAAAGTAAATACAAAAAATGACTCAAATTGCCCAAAGAGAAGAACAAACAGTACTAATAGTTGAGTCACTTGCAACAGTAGTTTCAAGTGGACTCTACTTATTTTACAAGGTGCAACTACCTTCAAAAGATATGCAATGAATGAAAACTCAAAGTATGCTTTTAATCGAAAAGCAGAAAAGGCCACTGACACCTACCCATAACCATGAAAGTAGATGTGAAGGATTAAACTCAAAATTAAGTGAATGCAGAAAATTGATACAAAGCCCCCTTATCTCACACCCACAAATGATACTCAAGAAAAGAATGAGCAAAAAATTCTCCCTTCAATAGACGAATTATTTTGAATTCAAAGTTTCAAAAATAAATACACATACAACTTGACATAACATAATTAATACTAGAAAATAATTGCAAAAACCCAAAGTTCATTGACAATTTAAAGAAAACATTAGCAAATGCAAAGATCTGAAAACATCTTCCTTATTTCTCCAATATCAAAATGTGAACACAAAAACTCAACATTCCTATATAGCAAACTGTGAGAAAAGAAAATTAAACTGCCCCTGCTTCCCCTAAATAGCCAAAAAAGATCTCCCTTTTGAAAGAATTTTTACAATAAATAAGCCTCACCGATGAGACTCTTCAGTTCTCATAACTGTTTCTTTCAAATGATAAAGAATATCCTCCCTTTTGATATTAATCGCTTCTTGAAGAAGTTACAATGACCAATTCTTTCTTGTCGTAACAATCTCTTGGACTGAATTTTGATTTTCTTCCATAAATACATTCTATATAATCATAAAATATAGACAAAGCAATGTCATACTCATCATTAAATGAGGAGGTTAGGAAACTTGAGAAACTCGTGACCAAGGTTACGAAACTTGAGAAACCCGCGACCAAGGTTACGAAACTTGAGAAACCCACGACCAAGGTTACAAAACTTGAGAAACCCACGACCAAGGTTACAAAACTTGAGAAACCCACGACCAAGGTTAAAAAACTTGAGAAACCCATGACCAAGGTTACGAAACTTGAGAAACCCGCGACCAAGGTTATGAAACTTGAGAAACCCGCGACCAAGGTTACGAAACTTGAGAAACCCGTGACATCTAAGTTTCCAGCCTTTTAAAAATTATATGGAGTTTAAATGCATCTATTATTTTTCCCAACATTATACTCTGGCTACAAGATGAAAACCTTCATACCTCTCACAAATCAGCTCCATTTTGCTTGAAATTTGGATAGCAAGAGGATTGAGTTCTTTTGAGCAAAACCCAGAATTTTTTTAAGTTCCAACACTCAGAAACTTGAATTTTAGCCTCATTTGCAACTTGGTGGGGAAAAATGTAAGTTTTAAAATCTCTCAAATGGTGAGGCATTTGGGCATGAAAACTGGCCAAATTAATTGGAATGTGGTTAGGATCAAGCTCACAAAAGGATTTTGGACCATCTTTAATAAATTTGCAAAAATAATTATTTTTTGGGATTTAGCAGGCTCAAGGGCATGTACGAGAATACAGGTCAAAATTTAAAATTTCCAAGCTCAAATTTTGGGGGGTGCTCTGATTGGGGACTACTCTCTTCCACAAAGAGCAAAGAACTCTAGAATCTCAAATGAAGATCAGGCCAAGTCCATTGGGTACGGAGTCAGATAGCATAGGAGATAGAGGAGCCAAAGCAAGCGAAAAATAGGGCAAAGCAAGAAAGGAAATCAACACAACAAAACTTCCTAATATGTACATGGTCGTGAAGACCTTACCTCAGATAATTCCAAATTAGTCATGCAAATCCATTAGCTGGCTAGGAGAAATAGATGCCTGTGCAGAATAATGTCGGATGAATGAGGAGCATGCACACAATCAACCGCCAGCTGGTGACCACCATAATCAAAAGAATATGAAAAACACCATGCAAAAATTCTTTGGATAAAAACTTATGTTCAACAAGCCACTCCTCACCATATACTTCTGCAACTAGACGACTCATATCAAAATTGGCCATCATGCAATTACTAGCATATGTTTTTATGCCATCAGGTGTAGTATAAGAACATACTTGATTTAGCAAGCAAGGAGAAATCAACCCTCGGATTGGGAAACCCACACACAAGCCATGAGATAAAAACCCTTAATTCATGCTATATATGGGGAAATAATTCCATTATTTAAAAATTTTAGACCAACACATTCTTGCATATGATCATCTTTCTCAACATACAAATTGATATCCTATAAATGAGAATTATCCCCAACTGGAACGAACTCCTCTTTCTCTGCAATGTTTGACTCCAAAACTTCATGACACACTTCATTAATTTTGCCTGGATATTCTTTTTGTGTATCATAGGCGGAAAGAATCTCTGAGTTTGTAATTGTAGACTCCAAATTTTGAATTGCACATTCAAAAAGCATAGGATCAAATCTAAATGCAGAAACTTCTTCTTCATTTGTACAAATAAATTCATCACTCAAAGATTTCCCACACCAACTGGACTCATGAGAATGTAGATTAGTCATACCTTCACCAAGCTAAGACACCAAACCATCAAATTCTTCAGTTTTATCCTCCCATGAGTATACTTCATTTACTAGAGCTTCAACATGCAAGTCTTTTTCTTCAATAGATGATAAAAACTGAAGTATAATTTATTTTTCATCAAGAGATTCATCATCCAAAAATTTTAACAATTCTTGAGGCTTTAGCTGTAGCAGAACCTTTTCACCATCCCCTTCATGAAACTCGAAAACTGCATATTTTGGTTGTGTTACTTTGAAAGTTCTCATTTTCATACCTTTTGGAAACAAGTTGATTTTCAACTGCCTCAACACTGAAAGTTTCCAGCTCTGGGTAAGAGAAGAGTCTCAATGAATCTTCATTACCTCCATTTGTTACCTTATGAGAAACATTTTATATCATCTAGTCTACTTCAAGAATATTAAAAGAAAAGGTTTCTAGTTCAAGAAGGAGTGTAGGCATATGTGCATCATCACTCATACCTCCTTTTGTGTTATAAAAATCACAAGCAAATAAATTCATCTCAACTTCAGTAATATGACCATTTCCATCTATGATTCCTCACAAGAGATCATTACTTGAACCTTTCAAACACCAGTTAGGAATTAAAACAATATTAGAGTCTTCTAGTGGTACCTCTTGTTCAAGAAAAATAAGAGATGGTTTAATCTCTCCCGTTTGCATGCATATCATGGAGGTTGCTAATTTCTTATTTCTAGTTCGATGAGATGTCTTTATGGATTCTTGTGCTGTAACACATGTCTCTGTGGCAGTTCGCTCATCAATTACAGAAAAATTGTAAGAACAAGAATGTGATGTAATAGCAATTTATCATTGTCTCCAGTCTCTTCTTTAATCTGCTTTAATCTTCCTATTGCAACTTGTAATTGATGAATCTCTTGTTTAAGATCTTTAATCAAATCATATCTATGATGCACATTTTCTAGCAATAGTGAAGATTTGTGATCTTCTGATGAATGTAACCTTTCTCTCTCAGCTTCATAAATACTTTCTTTAAAATCATTCCACAAAGATTGAAATATTTCATCATCTTCAGCCAATATCTCTACAATTGTTGGTGTAGTTCATCTTTTGAATTTAGACTAATTTCTCTATTTTGTCTAGTACGAAACCATTTTCAGAGATATTCATATAAAATAGAGTCACCAACCTCCATCCTCAGGGAGGCACTTTCAAACTTCTAAGAGAAAAAATCACTAGCCACTTCGTTCCCCAGTAGAGTCACCAAAAATATGTTAGTAAATAGATTTTTCATTCAAAAGTAAATACAAAAAATGACTCAAATTTCCCAAAGAGAAGAAAAATAGTACTAACAGTTGAGTCACTTGCAATAGTAGTTTCAAGTGCTCTCTACTTATTTTACAAGGCGCAACTACCTTCGAAAGATATGCAATGAATGAAAACTCAAAGTATGCTTTTAACCAGAAAGCAGAAAAGGCCACTGACACCTACCCATAACCATGAAAGTAGATGTGAAATATTAAACTCAAAATTAAGTGAATACAGTCAATTGATACAAAGCCCCCTTATCTCACACCCACAAATGATACTCAGGAAAAGAATAAGCAGAAAATTCGCCCTTCAATACACGAAATTATTCTAAATTCAAAGTTTTAGAAATAAATACACATACAGCTTGACATAATAGAATTAATATTGGAAAATAATTGCAAAAAACCAAATTTTCATTAAAGATATAAGATTTCCACAATCCATATTGAATGTTTAATTTTTGCTTCTGGATTTGCATTTGGATTTGATTGCAAAAAACTTGCACACAATCAAATCCAGAAGCAAAAATTAAACATTCAAATTTTCATTAACAATTTAAAGAAAAAATCAACAAATGCAAAGATCTGAAAACATCTTCCTTATTTCTCCAATATCAAAATGTGAATACAAGGACTCAACATTCTTGTATAGCAAATTGTGAGAAAAGAAAATTAAATTGTCCTTGCTTCCCCCGAATAGTCGAAAAAGATCCCCATTTTGAAAGAATTTTTACAATAAATAAGCCTCACCGATGAGACTCTTCAATTCCCGTAACTGTTTCTTCCAAATGATAAAGAATATTCTCCCTTTTGATATTAACCGCTTCTTGAAGAAGTTACAATGACCACTTCTTTCTTGTCGTAACAATCTCTTGGACTGACTTTTGATTTTCTTCTTTAAATGCATTCTATATAATCATAGAATATAGACAAAGCCATTTCATACTCATCATTAAATGAGGAGGTTATGAAACTTGAGAAACCCGCGACCAAGGTTACGAAACTTGAGAAACCCGCGACCAAGGTTACAAAACTTGAGAAACCTACAACCAAGGTTATGAAACTTGAGAAACCCAGGACCAAGGTTACAAAACTTGAGAAACCCGCAAAATCTAAGTTTCTATCCTTTTCAAATTTTCATATGGAGTTTAAATGCATCTATTACTTTTCCCAACATTATACTCTAGCTACAAGATGAAAACCTTCATATCTTTCACAAATTAGCTCCATTTTGCTTGAAATTTGGACAGTAAGAGGATTGAATTCTTTTGAGCAAAACACATAATTTTTTTAAGTTCCAGTACTCATAAACTTGAATTTTAGCCTCATTTGCAACTTGGTGGGGATAAATGTAAGGTTTAAAATATCTCAAATGATGAGGCATTTTGGCATGAAAATTGGCCAGATTAATTGGAATGTGGTTAGGATCAAGCTCACAAAAGGATTTTGGACCAACTTTAATAAATTTGCAAAAATAATAATTTTTTGGGATTTAGCAGGCTCAAGGGCATGTACGGGAATGCACCAAAATTGAAAATTTCCAAGCTCAAATTTTAGAGGGTAACATTTCTACATGGTGTTTAGACATAATCCTTAAAAACTTTGGAATTTCGTGTCATGTGGAATAGACTATTCTTCACCCAAATTCAGGTCCTCAATGGTTTTCCACAAAGAAAACAATTCATCTTCATGTAGAATTTTGAAGCTATACAAATCTCAAGGTAATTCGACCCTATTTATGTCCCTCAAGTTTTCCCACATTGGTCTTAATAGTTAGTTTTCCTTGCAAATGTGGGTCTTGTGGAGTTGAATGGTATGTTCAGCCTTATCCTTATTCCTTGGGTTTTCTTGATAGGTTTTGCCTACATCAATTTTCTGTAAAGGTTGCATGAGGATCATTTCTCCAAAAAAGGTCACCTCTATCTTTTCTCACAAAATTGTAATGATTGTTTTTTGCAAACGCAGTTATTGGATATTCAAGGTTTAAAGTATTTGAATTCTTTGCAAGGTCGGGAAGAGTATATTTTTTCATAAAAGGTTGTGTCTTAGGTATTTTCATAGGATTTTCACTTTTAAATCTCCACAATGGAGTGGTACATGCTAAGATTTATCATTTTCATAATATATTTCTTCTATGGACATTGGGTGATATTCATGAATGATTATTTTGAATTTTATTATCAATCAAGTATGCATTTTAATTTCTTATAATATTTGAAATATTTCCAAGATGTTCAGTAAAGGGTTCTTTTTGAAGATTTAAATGGATAGGGCTAAAAACATGAAGTTTGATTTTAAGGGAGTTTATCCAAAGAACAAAATTACTTCCAATTGGAGAATGTTGGGAGACACCAGCCTTAGTATATCTATTGATAAGGGTGTTACACATGCAACAAAATGCAGATAGATTTCATTATTTAAACAATAGAATCTATCTATCTTGAAGGAGTCACTAGATTCAGTAAAGAATTAGTTATCCCAAGGATTGAGAATGTCAAGTCTTGACTCAATAGGTTCACTTAGGGTTCATTATTTAGTTGGTGTTTCACATGGGGGCTTGTTGTTTTCTAAATTATCTTCTTTTTACCAAAAATTGATGCTATTCATTCTAACAAACTATGCATCCATCACTTTCTATAACATTTAACACTATCCTTACCCAAAAATAAAATGCAAAATATTCAAAGGAGGAAGAAAAGTGATCTAAGAAATCTAAATTTTCTTTAGGTATTACCTACACACATACTAAAAGATAAGTAAACTAAAGCATAAAATATTTGTATTCCACCAGATTGCTTTACAATTACATACAAAATAGTGCAAGAGTTTAGAGAAATATAATCATTCACCAATGAGATAACTTCAAAATGCACCTAAAGATGGTGCAAAAAATTGATTATTTCACTAGGAATGAATGATATACAGTCACACAAAATGTACAATTAGGAACGACCTTCAATTGCTTTGGTATTACCAACCTCTATAGTATGTACAATTTTTTACTAAAATTGAAAATATAACATGATCTAAATAAATAAATTGGTGATATTCCAATTTAAGCTCTACCATCTCAACAAATTTTGATCCTTAAAACTAAACAACTTCCTACCTTTTATAGAATACATGATAGGATTTTGTTACAAAAATTGAAAGGAAAGTTGAGTGTGGAAAATTCTTCCCTAAATGTAAATCAATTAGGAGAGGGTTGCAAAAATTAGTTTCAAATATTTATTCTATTATAGTTTCATAAGAACGCACATGAATTAAGATTAATTTTCAAATTTTAAGCATAAAACACATAACACAAAATTTTACATGGGAAAATCCTTTCAAGAAAAAAACCACACCGAAGCACAGATCAATTGTATTACAATAATTAGGAAATTACATACAATATGCAGAGTATATGCTCTTGCAGGTGTAATTTCACAATGTTACAATTCTAGGTGCAATTTCATAATTTCTCACTTCTCCCAATCTCATAAATTATTTTTATCTCATGGAATGTGAGGGGTATGAATAGAATCCCTAAACAAAAGGCTATTTGAGAGATGATTGGTAATTATGGTCCTAATATGGGTTTCCTTTAGGAAACCAAGTTATCTGTGGATGGTATGTTTAGTAAAGCTCATAACATTTGGTCACATGGCATGTGTCAGTGTGTCGAGGCTCATGGAAACTCTGGAGGGGTGGCTTGTTTTTGCAATCCAAGGAAGTTTTCTCCTCTTTGGTGGTGTTTGAGTTGCTCAGCTATGTATGTGGTTGATTCTAGTTTGGATTCAGGTGAAACCTACCTTTTCACTAATATCTACGCTCCTACTGATCTTTTTGGTAAAGCTTAGTGTAGACACGTCAAATTGACATAATGCATTCAACTAGGTCATATTCATCCATTCGGCAAATAAACCAAGTTTATTTATCAATCTCCTAAAGTAATCAACTTAAATCAAATAAATCAAACTTGATCCTATCATCATCCCTTTAATCAAATAAATCAAACATCCATCATAATGCATTTCCATCCTTTATGATTTAAATAAATCAAATATTTATCTCAAAAAAATATTTAAGAGGAGTTTTGCTATCTGACAACACTCTCAGTGGCATGATTTTTTTTTAATTTGCATTTGAATGATTGGGGGATGAATTCTTATTAGAAAAAAAAATGTTGATACACCACTTCATTGTCATTTGGTGAGGAACCATGGGAGGTGGAGCATATCGATTGGCTCAAGCAATTTGAATTTACCAGTTGAAAAGGAAGTCCACAATGTTATTGGTTACAGATTCTCAACATTTGAATTAATCATGCGTCTGGGATGAAACAACATAACTAAGCAGCGTGCATTGAACTTCTTCATATGAAATGACTCGAAACATGTTAAATCTTATTCAAAGTCTTGATAGGCATTGGCTATGATTTTAATGAATTTGTGTTTTTTTTATAGTCTGACAATAATCTGATAACATTATGATTGATAGATGGTTTTTTCTTTTCAAACTATACAAAATGGCACTAGAATTAACCACCAGACTGAATTCTCCCATTTGCTTTTAATATGCATCAGAAATTTTTGAAATGTGCTTATGAGATAGGCAGAAAGGACGTTGGCAAAGGTAGTATGTTGGTCGAAGGTTGTTGGGCATTTCTTTTAAGATTCTTGAGTTCATATTTCCTGTCAAACAAAGTTATTCAAAAGTGACTTGAGTTCTATGTTACAGCTGTGAAAAGATCTTTTTAATTGGTATAGCATTTACTGCAACCACGTGCCTAGTGACAATGAAGGTTCATGCAACACCTAAATCAAGATATCACATAACATATCAAGCTGAATAAAAAAGTGATGCACTAGTTTGATCGCCATTCCATGTGCTTTCCAATTTGTCAAATCGAGCTTGGAAGGAGAGTCTTCCTGTTGAAGATAAATTAATGCATATCAGTCTTTCTGTAATCAATTAACCACTTTTTTGTTTTGGAGTCAATCAATGAATAGCTAGCTATTGGCCAACGTTGAATATTTGATTATTGATTGAAACTTCCAACTTGGAATTGCTTAGAGTATGATTTTTATTTTTCTAACATTGTAACCATTATTTTACAAAACTTTTTTTATGAAAAATGAAATTTATCTTTGTAAAAATAGTGGTGTACTTTTGATCTTAAACATAGTTGTGATATTCAAGAAAATCTGATTTTGTCTTTTTTTACTTTTATAGGTGAAGATTGATATCAAAGTCAAAGATCGGAATCAAGCGAAAATGAAGGTAAAAAGGTGAAAACAAAGGAATAACGGAAAATGGTGTGAAGGATAATGAAGGTACAAAAAAACAACGAAGGCACAAGGCACAAGGAAAACGAAAGGAGGAGGATTTTTTTTTTTTTGAAAACTCAAAGTGTTTTTAAACGATTTAAGTGTTTGTTCAACACTTCTTTATGAAATTGTTACCTTTTCACTCCTAGAACACTAATTTTTCATTTGGGTCTAAAAAGAACAATTTGATTTTTTCCATTTGCAAAAGGTTAAAATTCAAGCTTAGACACTTACTAGATTTCGTTTTGGGCTAAAAATTGGACAAGCAATCTTCATATTTCATTTGGTGCTTAAAACGAATCAAACAATTGCTTTGGAAGGATAAAATGAATGTGTGTTTGCCTTGTTTTGTGGTTACTTACTTAAACTAAAGTCATTGAAAAGGATGTATGCGCTTCTCTCATGCTTCCAAGCGATCTTGAGAATCAAAAGGCCTTTTTGGTGATTTTGGCGTAAGATAAAGTGATCACCTCCACACTTCGATTTGGGCTTAAAATTGAACAATATCTTGTGCAAGTGTGAGTAGGGGCATTTTCGCGTATATTCTCTTTCTTTGTGCCGTCAAAGATTGATCGAGTTACAGATTGTTTCTTTGCTTGCTTTTGTTTATCCTAGAGGACCTGCCTTGGGGAAAAAGTACTCACCCAAGGGAATGACTCAACCGGTAACACTCTGAACCCAAGAGTATTTCCAACTGGGATATAAATGTGGATATTGGAAGAAATGCCAATATCATGTGGTTGACTCCGACAAGATGGATCTGAAAGGGGACTCTTGCCACGTTGGATTAACTCCTACGAATGGAAAGTCTGAACTAGAACCCTTGTTTTGTAATGGCCTATTTATCCATTGAGCGAGTTTATCAAAGTGGTGCATTGGAACTTTGATTCCAATAAGTTACTTGCCATGTCTGATCTTGGTTGAAATATAGAGGTTAGGATTTCATCATACCTCTATATTTTTCCTTGGTTGCATGTAAAATCATCTCTTCTATGAAGGGCATGAGGCAAGCCCACTAAGAAAAACGTACCCATTAAGCTAGGATGTTACATTGCTTGTTTGAAAACATAATGCGTTTATCGAAAACATTGGAAAACCATCATTCAACATCATCATCAAAATTTCAAACCCCTTAGTTAGAGAAAATACCTTTGACAAAACCCAAGAACTATTGCTTGCCTTGGGGATTATGTCCTTAGAGGTTTCTAAGTAATTGGGTTTACATCTTAATTTTCTCTTACAAAGGTCAACACTAGGTAACCCTTGTCCTAATTTCTTGGAACTTTCACATAGCACTTTGTGGGACAAAAAGAAGTTGTGACATGGGACATTCAGTTTGAAACCTAATCAAGAAGTGTGTTTGTGGTAAAAATTACTCATTAAGCAAAGATAACAAATTGGACCCCACACATGTGCTTGATATCTTTTGGTTATATTGGTCTTTTGATTGCTCTTAGAGAAAAGTGTGTTCTTCAATACCTTGGCCTAGTAAAAAAAGTCTCTCTAAGTCTCTTAGGATCAAATCAAACACTTCATCCATCTAAACACTTATCAAAATCCATCCCACCAAACAACTTTAGAGCTTTGAAAACGTCATTCTAGACTTGGGTAAATCATCCTCAAAACCAAATCAAAGTCAATTGCTTAGTTAAGTGTGTTTGGATGAATCCTTCCTCACACACTTAATTAAATTACCACTTTTTTGAACAATGTTTATCCTAAAGATCACATCCAACATCTTAGGGTTTACAAGTTCATTATCCAAATCAACCAATCAAAATCAAACCCTAAGTCTAGCATTGATCCAAAGTTCCTAAACGTTCAATACTCATATCATTCACCACCTTTCATCCTTCATCTCGTCATTGGTCCTAAGAACCTTAGGGGTCACTTTTGCAACAAGGTCAAAACACAAGGAGAACATGGAATATAAACTTGATCCATACATCTTGAGTAATCCAAATCAATTGAATCTTCAAAGCCTTACAATGCCAATTGATTATCAAAACTCACACTTATACAATCCATACATGGGACCATTACCTTTGACAAATGTCAATGGTACAACAAGTGTGAGTATGCCCAAATCAAAGATTGGAACACATTTCCCAATGATAGATCTAAATCCAAACCTACAAGTCTATCAATCGAACAATCAATGCATGAACCTTGAAACGAACAATGTCATCCCACTAAATCCCTACATGCCAAAGGAGAACATACCAAGTACAAGTTTTTGAAACATGAATCTAGCAAACTTTGGGATGGATACATTTGTAAATCATATGAATCATACAAACATGAACAATGGTCAATTTCAACCTATCATGCCAAATCAAAGCATCATCCCAAATCATAACGTCGTCCAAAATCCATTTGTCCATGATCCCATTCAAAAACGACAAGCATGCATGCCAAAACTACTTGAACACATGCCAAATCAACTATATCAAGGGAGTCAAGATCGAAATCAAGAACAAATTTTCCTAGATCAAATTGCTACACTTAGCAAAATAGGTGAGTCATTGTGCCAAGAGACATCTCCACCACCATTACCCATATCAACATAATTCCTTGGTTTAGGGCTTCCCCCTTTACCTAGCACCAATCACTCCATCCAAATCAATCCACATAATGCCAATAAAGCCATCACATCAAATTCTTTGAATATACCATCGACATCACACCAATAGATGGTATCCAATCAAGCAACAATGATGATCCCAACCAATCAAAATATGGTCTCCCAAGGGCCTATCACCTCGTTCATCCCAATCATCCCTATCACTTTGATCATTCCAAACACCACCCCCATGATCACTCCAAACGTATCTCAACAACTTGGCACTACATCCAACACAATTCCAAATACACCACCACTACCACCAAAACCAAGTGCAATAAGTCAATATCGTAGCATCACACTAAAAGCACATCAAGCCTACCAACAAGGGCTTCAACAATCTCAAGCTGCCCAAGCCTCTCAAGCTACCCAACCAACATGAGCACAAACACAAAAGATGACAACTATTGAAAACAAGGATCAAGATCAATCCACCATTGAGCACATGTTTACTTCATCCAATGATCAAATCGACATATGTCAAGAGTCAATTTTGAATCACAATCAAAATCCACCAACAATACTTGACAATGAGCCAATTCAAGAAATATCAACATCACTTGACTCTATGGTTGAATACATTCACAATCTCCCCACCACAATTGTAAAAAACAATGAACAAAATCTCTCCATCGAGGAGCACATTGAAGATGTTTCCACCCCATTTGATGATCAACTCACCATACATCAAGAACCACTTTTTAGTGATCTATTTCAAGAAGTGTTAGGATTATTTGATCCTATTGACATAATGCATGATCCATTCACCTATGATCATGTTGAAAATGTCTCTACATCGCCTTATGAGTTAGAGGACATATCTCAAGAATTTATTCCAAAGCATGATCAAATTATTTCACCAAGGTCTAGCAATGGTCCCTTCCAAGACATGTTAAACCCCTTTGACCTCATGGTTACAGATACCGAAGGAACCCTGAACTCTACACTTGATCCAAATACACTCAAAGATCAAAAAGATATTGAGCCACTTACCATGTCTAATGATGGCATCCAAGAATCCTTTGTAAGCAATCCATCCTTTGAAATGGATCCATATCAGGAACTTGATCCAAAGCATGTCGAAAGCAACCCCGAAATCATTCAAGATCAAGAATTCGTATCATCAAGATACTACAATAATCTAATGGACACTCTCCTATCTATGCAAGATGATCATATCCATACTCCTCCATCTACCCATGAGATGCTTTCTTTGGATGGAAACATAGATGATCGTTATTCAGAGTAGGATTCCTTTATTCCTGACATTATTACACAAAAGGAGAAGATTATTGATTCCTACAATCAAACAGAGTTGTCAACAATGGTATCAGATATATCACAAATGCAGACTAAGGACATCATGAATAAAGATATCCAACAGTATCCACTCAAGGAAGCAAGTAAGATAGAGCAGTATAATCTAGAGTTAGCAGAGCGAAAAATTGAAACAATGTCATCTACAGTGGTCATTTGTCAGAGCATGTTTACTGAAAAAGATATCTCAAAACAAGAAAAATCAAGGAATAAAGGTGATACTATCACCATACTGGGGGCAACTTCATCTCAAGCAAACGTCAATATAGGGAGCATGAAGAGTCCTTATGATGAAACCATTGTCAATACTACAACTAGCCATGCCATGAATCTTCATCCACCCATCACCCCATCCACAAATTGGGACCAACATCAAAGGAAATATTTGAATCAAAGTATAAAGAACATCATCAAATCAAAAGAAGCTGAGAAGCATAATGGACAAATCAAATACGCATGGATACCAAAACATACAAAGAAAGACCATCCCTATCAAACTCCATCAGTCAAAGAAACTGTGGGGAAAAATTAAAAAAAAGGAAAAGTATCCATCAAGGATGTCCGCAAAAGCAAAAGTAGGCTTTTCAAGCAATGAACAAAGTGTATCAAGCAATTGGTCCTAATTCCATGCACACTTCCATATCCACCCATCATTGCTCAACTTCCCAAATTTGGAGAGTCAAAGATTCCAAACTATCAACCAATCCATCTCTTATCCTTAAACACACTCCATCCATGCCTCCAAGCATAATATCCAATTCTTACATTGACCGTGTATTGGCAACAACCCTTCATCATAAGGATTCAGAAGACAATCTATCATGATGTGTGCACAGAGACAGAGTTAACCCCGATATCAACGAAGCAGATCAAGAATCCCAAAAGTTTCATTCAAGTGCATGTATCTTAGCAAAGCAACTTATTCAAGCAAGATATCGATGGTACATTATGATAGAGGCATCTACATCAGCAACACCTTGTGATTCAGCATGAGCTTAAAATCTTTCAAAAAAATACAAAAAAATCAAAAAATATGAAAATCCAAAAAAATCAGAAAAAGGATTGAAAACAGTAAAGAGAAAAATCGTCCTCTAGTGAAAACTGTAGGGGCGGCGCTTTGGGCAAGACCATGATGAAAACCTGGCAAACAAGAGTCATGAGTAGAATCGAGCATCTACGTGTGCCACTTCAGGTGAAAGCATCTTATCCCATCCATAATAAATCCAACATTCCATCCACCTCAGCCATAATAAATCCATTCATCCATGAGCCATTTATCCAATCCATCTTTATCCATCTGCATCCATAGTCCAAATTATCTTGATCTTGGTAAAATTTTGGTACACACTTTATGCTTGCTTACGGTGAACATCTTGACATGGGCCGTTTTCATTAAATCATATCCTATGCAGCATTATCTAAGCCATGAAGCATTATCCAAATGAGCATTCTTTATCTGAACACCTTATCTTATCGCAAGATAATCCTTGGGATCCTTTGCATATCCATCCATCCATACACTTATCCGAGCATCCATCCATGGCATTCCATACATTGCTAGACACTAGGGGCAGATATCTCGCATCTTGCTTCAAGAATAAATCTTGATCTATACCCTCCAACTTATGTGGCGATTCAAACATTGGAAAACATGAAATAAAAATTGATCAAAGCATTTGTGAGCCAAAATCCAAATCGCTAGCCCATGGCATATTTTGACAAGCAAACATTCCTTATCACACTTCATCTTTCATCAAACATCGATCCAAACAATCACTATCAGTCGCATCTAGGTTGCACTTCAAATGTCAACATCACATCATCTAAAACATCTTTTATTTCAAACCAAGCTTCATCAATCATGATCAATCAAAATCCAATCAAGAAATCATCAAGATATCCTTGTGTTGCTTAACACTATCCTTGCATTGTTGTGCATCCTCAACAATGTTATCATCATCAATCTTGATCAATCAATCATTGCATTGTTGTGCATCCTCAACAATTTTATCATCATCATCAATCCATCAATCTGATCAATCAACCTTAGCTTGGTCTTCAACAAAATCCCAAATAGAGCACTGATATCACCACACATGTCCATATCTAAATCGTCAAAATCATGCAAAAATCCAAAAAAACACTCAAAAAGTTAGAAAAACATCAAAAACATTGGAATCCGAACTACATCGTCTCTGAGCTTAAACATAGGCAAGGCTAATCTTTGATCAACCCCCGAGACATCAAAATCCAAAAACATTCGAAAAACATCAAAATCCAAAAACATTTGAAAAAAAAACATTTGAAAAATCCAAAAATACCAAAAACAGCCTCAAAACATTTTGAAATGTCAAAAACATCCAAATATTTGAAAAAATCCATCCATCTCATCTCGCTTTCACCCAAAATAATCAATCATCCATAATAAATCATTGTCGCCTTCATCCTTTGGCAACACAAGCAGAAACAATCATAGCAGTCGACAAAATCAATCTTCAATCGTAAAATCAAAAGAAAACAACAAACGTTTAACACAAAATCAAACTCTTGATCATTTTCAAACATGTCAGTCAACTTTATATCAATAGCCTATCAATCAACTTATCAAACCATCATCATCCTCCACAATGCATGTCCTAGGATATACCGTTCTGAGAATGGGCATCATTTTGGATATCACCTGATTCTCATCCTATCAAAACAACTCTTCACCAGAGGTATGAAGAACATTGACGTTTTATGCATTCTTGATCTTTTCTTTTGATTATCTCATTGCGCTCATTCCAAGGAACCCTCGATGATATCCTAACAAAGGATTTAGAGAAATAGGAATGGGGCAATGATCATTATCTTTTGTATGTTGTGCTTGTTGGACGTTCTTGTAAAATAACTTGGCTAATACTTGCTTTGTTAGATATGTATAGAGGATTTTTGGACAGCCTTGTTGACTATTGCATTGATTGGTTATACCTTTCTTTGTTTTGGTCCGAGATGTTTGAGATTTCTAAAGTGCATCCTAGCAAGGTTTTTGTATGTCAGGTGTGAACAAGAATACTCCTATCTATTTGTCAATTCAAAGTCCATCACACTAAGTACAATGCCATCCTGGTCCTTTATACCTTGATGCATTGTGCTCAGGTGTGTTATCAAACATAAAGCAAGTGACCCTTTGAAAATCCCAATCCTTGATAAGCAAATTATCATCATCATCTATCATCATCATCATTACTAATAGTGCCCCGCCAAATCATGGACTTGTGGGATCCTTCTTGTCATCATCTCTATTTTTGTACTAACATCATCATCCATCCCGCATCCACACAAACTATCAAAGATACCACATATCATCCATATCATACATCATAGGAAAACATCTATCATTTCACATGCATTGCATAATCATCATCATAATATAGGATCTATTAGTCTTACATCTCTATAAATCATCCATTGCATAATCACAACATATCGGCATCATCAACAATCTCATCCATCTCATATCATATCATCATTTAAGTTGTTTAGGATAATATAGATTTGTTATTCTAAGCATCTTGAAATCATCTCATTTGCATCATCGTCCATAACCATCCATTTTGAACCTCTTTATCGTGAGATCGACCCTCAAATTGAATCTTTTCACTCGATCTCTCGAGGGGCAATGTACCAGTGTACTTTCCGCTGGGGCATCCGAAAAATCATGAAATTTTTTAATTTCGATTGCGGCAAGTTTATTCTTTGAACCAACGCAACAAGTACATTGCTTCAAAGAGGGGAAAAATGTAGACACATCAAATTGACATAATGCATTCAACTAGGTCATATTCACCCATTCGGCAAATAAATCAAGTTTATTTATCAATCTCCTAAAGTAATCAGCTTAAATCAAATAAATCAAACTTGATCCTATCATCATCCCTTTAATCAAATAAATCAAACATCCATCATAATGCATTTCCATCCTTTCTGATTTAAATAAATCAAATATTTATCTCAAAAAGGTCAAATCATCCTAATCATCATTAATTTAATCGAACCCTAATTAAATGCTAATCTCACCCACTTGCATTATCTAGATTTAGCCACTTGCACATATAAATCAATTTATTGATTTATTAAATCCAAGATTTTCCATCAACATGGCATTTATGGGGAATATTCCCTCAATTTTGAATTCAAAGGTAAGTTGATTTGTCCCTCCAACATTGCATTTATTGCTCATTTTCTTGTCCCCCACTTAGCATTTACTCTCAAATTTGAATTCAAATTCTCCCTCTCATGGGCACTCTTCCCAAATCTTGCACATGCATCAACCACTCACATGATGACAAGTGTCCTCATCTCATTGGCTTGTTTTTCATCCCACATTGCTCTCTCATATGCATTCTTTCAACTTGATAATCTATAAATGAGAGGCTTCATCCTTTAAGAAAAGCCTCCACAAAAATCTCCATCATCTTCACAATCTTTATGCAAAGTCACTCTCTTCATTTGAGAATTGATTTTTTCCACTCCACAATCTTAGCATTTTCATCTCCAATCTCATACAAGGTTACTCTCTTCAATGGAGAGCTAATCTTGTCCATCTTATCATCATCATCTAAGCTTATCTATCAAGGATTGGGAAAGGGCTATTTTCAACAATAGCACCAATCCAATATGGAATAAAGTTTTGACTATGCTTTTATATGTTTACATTTGATTATCTTTGTTTATCTAATTTGCATGTTTTATCATAGTCAAGTATTTCATAGGGATTTCAAATCTAATGTTTTGCAAAGGACTAACATGATGATATTATGTTAATATTGTTAACCATTTGCAGATTTGATGTCCACACTTAGTTGTGGGCTGATGTTAGCTATATTAGATCTTTGGTTCCCAGGGATTATGGTAGGGGGATTTAATGTTATCTATTGTCTTGAGGAGAAATGTGGTGGGGTTGCTAGGCTTGACCAATCTACTTTTATTCTCAAGGATAATATTGATCTTCTGAAGTTAGTGGATATAAATCCAACAAATGGTATTTTCACTTGGAATAATAAGAGATGTGGGGAGAATTCTATTTCTAAGAGGCTGGATCATTTCTTGGTTTCTTGTTTTTGGGTGGGGGATAGCTTGTCTACCTATTCAGATATTTTGGACTGGAAGGGGTCAAATCATTGGCCGATTAAGCTTTCTTCTACTACTTTCAAAGTCCCCAAGAGCATGTCTTTCAAGTTTCAACTTATGTGGTTGTGAGACTCTTCTCTTCATGACTTTATGGCTGAATAGTGGTGACAAGGGAAGCCTGCTCATGGTCAGGCTATGTATTCCTTGGCTAAAATATTACAATATGTGAATTAAAAACTCAAGAATTGGATCAAACAGTGCTTTGCTAATCTTCAACACAAAAAAATGTCAGCCCAAGCTAGTTTAGCTACTATCACCCACCAGATCTAAGACCATGGTATTACTATGGATCTAGTTGGGAAAAAATCAATAGTAGTTAAGGAGATGGATGAATGGGAGTTGTGTGAGGAGATGTTCTGGAAGAAAAAGTCTCAAGTGGATTTGCTTCAAGAAGGGGACCAAAATACTTCCTTTTTTCGTAACTTTGTCAAAGCTAGAAGAATGGTAAATCTTATTACCTCTCTAGTGTCATTGAAGGGGCAATAGTTGTCTTCTATGGCTAAGATTTCTAGGAAGGTTGCTCGGTTCTTCTTTGCCCTAATTACTGAGGATTCTCTCCTTGTTGGTAGTGAAGAGAATGTTATACTAGATTGAATTCCTTATGTAGCTTATAATGAGATGATTGTGGCTCTCATGTGCCCTATCTTGCTGCCTAAGCTGGAAGAGGTTGTGTTTCAAATTAAAAAGGTAAGGATCCTAGTTCAGATGGATTTTGTATTGAATTCTTCTAATAGTATTGGGAAATTATCAAATTTAATCTTCTTGAAGTGGTTCAGGTGTCACAACATGATAGTCAGATGCTTTGGGCTATGAAATTTACTTTATTGGCTCTTATTCCTAAACAATGGGGAGCTACATATTTGGATCAATTGAGACCTATTACTCTTTGTAATGTGATTTACAAAATTATCACTAAATTGATTGTTGAACGGTTGAAGCCTTAGTTCAACTCTTTGATCTCTGTTGAGCAAGGAGGTTTTGTTGCTAGTAGGAAATTTTTTGATGGTGTCATAATTTCCTCTAAAGTTATTCATTCTATGATGATTTTGAAGGAGAAATCCATGTTCATTAAGCTTGGCATGTAAAAGGCTTATGATAGGGTTAGATGGGATTTTTTGCAAAAGGTTCTTTAGGATTTTGCTTTGGACAGGGAGTAGATTGATTGGGTTATGAGTTGTGTTACCTCTTCTTCCTTTTTAGATCTTATTAATGGTGAACCTTCAAATTTTTTTGGTGCTTCCAGGGGCCCTTGTCAAGGGGGTCATCTCTCTCCTTACCTTTTTATTATTATGGTTGAGGGGTTGGGAAGATTCATCAAGTCTTGTGTTAGTCAAGGTTTGATTTAGGTTTGGAGCTGGGGTGGTAGGGTGCATCCTTATTCTCATTTGTATTTTGTGGATGATACTACTTTGATGGGAATGGCTAGAATCGTGAGGCTATGAACTTAAGGAAAATTTTGGATATTTATTTGGGTGTTTTGAGATAAAATATCAATGAGGATAAGTCTTGTATCTTATTCTTTAACACTCCTCGACTCATTCAAAATAGGATTTCTTAGATTCTTTTGTTTCATATTGGGTCCCTCCCTTTGTCTTATCTTGGGATTCCCATCTTAGTGGGTTCTTAGTTTAGAGATCTTTAGTAGGATGTGTTGGATAAGTTCCGCAAGTGGGTAAGTCATTGAACTTGTCAATGGATCTCATCAATTGGGTGTGTGACTCATTTGAAATCTATGGTGTAGGCCCTTCCCATTTATAGATGTTTTGTGTAGGTGGCCCCGCAATGATTTGTTAAGGAATTTGATGTCTTAGCTCGTCAAGGGTTGGTAATTTGTCTTCTTCAAAATGAAGCCTTGCCAGGTGGGATTCTATTTGTAGGCCGATGTAGGAGGATGGTCTTGGGATCAAGCCTATAGGCTTGATGGGCTAGGTCCTAGCTGCTAAACTATATCGACATTAGTGTACTAGCTAGGATTAGGATTGGGCTAGGATTCTTACTATTAAGTACCTTCGAGGGGTGAGTGTTGTGGATGTGACTTGGTGTATCCTTTTGGGGAGTGGTTCCATGATTTGGGATACTCTTAAAAGAGGGAGAGAAGTGCATTAATCAGGGTCTATTTTGGATTTGCAATAGAGGCTCTAATGCTCTCTTTTGGCATGATTCATGGGATGGGTTTCCCCCCATATTGACTATGTATCCTCATCTCTTTCACCTCTATAATAGTTTTATTGAAGTTGGTTGGATCTAGGTCAAATATTTTAAATTGGTATAGGCTCTGGGTCAAGTGGAAGTGGTGCATTGGAAGGCTCCATGGGAGTGGATGTTAGTAGGAACTAAGGAGGATCATTTGGAGCTTTCTAGGATTTTGGATGGCAGAATGTGGAATTCCATTTTTGGGAGGGACACTCTAGCCTAGGTTCCTTCTCCAAAGGGTAATTTTTTTGTAGCTTCGAGCTACATGGATTTAGACAAATAGGTGTTTGGGAGGATGGAGGTACCTTAGTGGAAGCAGCTCTAGAACAAATTTTCATAGCCCAAATACATTTTTTTCTTATGGTTGGTTGTGTAGAATAGATATCTTACCTGGGATAACTTATGAAAGAGAGATTTTCATGGCCCTTCTATCTATGTTCTTTGTAATAATAGTGAGGAAAGTTCCTTTCATCTCTTTTTATTGTTCTTTTTTTCTCAGGAAATTTGGCACTTCTATTAAGGGGCTTGGAATCATCCATGTGTCCATGCCACTTCTTTGGTCAAGTTTTGGGATAGTATGGGTATGCCTCTACATAGAAATTTTAAGTCTTCTTGGTTCCTTGACCCCTCCAAGATATTTTCTTGGTAGCTATGGTTGGAAAGGAATAGGAAGATATTTCAGGGTGTGTGAATGGTGGTGGCTCAACTTTGGCATAAGATCCTTTGTAGGGTTCAAGAAACTATCTCTGTGAAATGTGATATGTTGGATACTGTGGATCCTGGTGACATGGCTATCATAAGTAATTTGGATCTTGTTTTTGGTTTCCCTAGTTACTCGAGTAGTAGGAGGCTTTGATGCGCCAAGCAGAAAATTTAGAGGGAAGGTAAGTGGACCCATCCTCCTCAAGGTGTTCTTAAGGTGAATACCAATGGTTCCTCTCAGGGGAATCTCATTCATGCTAGGATTGGTGTCATTGGTCAAAATAGTGTGGGTGAGATTTTGTTCTTTTTCTCTATTTATAAAGGGTAGTAGACTAACAATCGTATGGAGGCCTTGGCTATTCTTTATGTAGTGGAAAGAGGTTACTCTCTTTGTTGGAGGAAGATTATTTGTGAATCTGATTCATAGATTATTGTTGATATGTTGAATGATAAAAGGCTAGAGGGAGCTAGTTGGAAACTAGCTTTATTGATCAAATAGATTTTGAGGATTTGCAATTCATTGGAGTGTTGGAAACAAGCAACACTGAGAAGGGGGGTGAATCGGTGTTCTAAAAAAATTAACTTTATTATTTTGATCTTTAATCCACCTAGAACATTCAATCAAAAGTAATATGCAGAAACAAAAAGAAAA
Organism: Sequoia sempervirens; assembly: GCA_007258455.2. NCBI lineage: Eukaryota > Viridiplantae > Streptophyta > Pinopsida > Cupressales > Cupressaceae > Sequoia > Sequoia sempervirens. The sequence goes on along the minus strand of VDFB02353493.1, from coordinate 413,982,456 downwards.
CAACCACAACACCATAACACAAGGATTTTTATGTGGAAACCCTATTAGGGAAAAAATGGCAGTGGATGGCCAATCCACAATATGTTATGAGTATACCCAAAAGAATTATTACAAAATGGGAATGCACTTGCATTCAGGCACACTGCCTAGAGCTCACAGCGTTACAATTATTTGGATTAGATCGAAAAGACATGAACTGAAAGAATAGCATCTACAAATGCTTGATTATAGTTCCAGTTAGGCTCAGATGTCAATCTTATGTCCTTCTAACTAATACAAAACTTCTGCTCTACTCTACTCTGCTCGCTTCACAAAATCTTTATGCACAAGTGAAATTGTGCATAAAATTTCTCCAACACTCTTCTAGTATTCATAATACACATCGACACACCACACACATATATTACAAAATGATATAAGATATCATGCATATATATCAGTGACTAGCAATTTAATCACAATAAGTCAACTTCAAATACAACTTGAAAATATTAGCAACTGTTGGCTGAATTCATAAGAGTTATGCAATGCGCATCCACAACGGTTGGCCAAAACTTAGCTTGAACCCAAAACACGATGAGTAAACACAAAAATATTCAAATAAACATTTCTTGAATATCCACAACATATTACACCAACTGAGTCGGCCACAAAATACTGATAAATAAAGAAGTATGAACCAGATCTCCAAACTCACACAAGACCTAATACGAGACACTAAGATTTCCAAACAACACTTTAGATGTACTAAAAAACCTCCCATGAGGTCCACAACTCAAAATAACAATTAGAAATCTGTAAGTGATTTGATGATCACCAAACTGTCGAATGCTCTGTTCTTCCTGACTGTCCTTAATCTGACTGTCGGTATAATAAAATGATGTTATGCAGATTTTTCACCGACTAGGGTTGCCATCAATGACAACACCAAAAATCATTCACAGTGTCTCTTGCCAACAATCTCTCCCTTTGGCATTGATGGCAACACTTAGTGAAAAATGACTAAGTGTTGGATCAAAACCAACATGAGTTACACTGCCATTACAAAACTTCAAAAAGAAACTTCAATCTTGGGAAAACAACCCCCCCTATGATGACTGTACATTTTTCACTGTACACTTCTCCCCCTTTGACATGAATGGAAAAAACTGGGAAATTGAAACAAAATTACAAAATTGTACATCCATGAACTTGTAACTTAAAAAAGTTTGAAAATATCTACAAAATTTTGCTTCAGCACTCTTAAATTGTCATCACAAACCCTTTTTAGACTTTCCAACACTATTATGTGACCACACATTAAATAGGATTGAGCTTCTACAGTTTCAAGATTCTTCGGGTCACTAACTACTACAGCATCTTTCGCTTCCCTCAAAGCACTTACCATTATCTCAATCTTCAAATAAATTTGTCCCCTAAGTTCACATACTCTCCTAACAATTCTGTCATTCTCATTCTTTAAACATCTTATTTTTTCAAGTAGGGTTGTTACTTGACCTTCTTATTGAACCACATCACCAACTAAAGGATCAAAAGTAGCAGAATGGTAGCTAATTGATTTTCCAGATCCTTCACCTTTTTCTCATTACCTTTAGTAAACTTGGACAAAGCTAAACAAGACTTGTAGGCTTTTCTAGCTTTAGCTACAGAACCTTGAGTTTTCTTCATGCAAGTAGCTAACAAAATCTTATCCTTTGCAATCACTACCTTCAACTGACTAAGTCTTTTTCTATTAAACTCCTTTTGCACTTTATCCTCAGTAGATTTCTCAAGAGACTCAAGTTAAGTACTTACATCATTTATTAGCTTCTTTAGCTCACCGAAAGAGGAACCTAAAGAATCCATGACATGAGTAGGCATTAATTTCTGCAAAACTCCAAATGTAAGATTCAACAATTCATTGTCCTCTATGTGAGACTTTAGAATCTTCTCACTGGCCTTATCTTGAGCAATTGATGCAACCTTCATTATTTAAATTGGGGATAGAGTAGATTGATTGATTGAACTTTCATCCAATTCAGGATCAAAATCTTCTTTTTGCTCCATTAGAGATCTCTTCACTTCCTTGGCAGTGTCTCTTGCCTCCATTATGATTTCCTAAACTTTTTCACCTTCAGCCTTGGGTTTTTCTGAGACTACTTCCAGATTGACTTTGAGTGCCTCAACCTTTTCATTTTGCACCACCTTCTCCTTAGCTAATACCACCTTAGGAACTTCAATTTCCATACGTGTCTCTATAGTTTCCACATTAGGAGAAATCAGAACATCCTCAACTTTATGAGGATCAGATATATTCATTTTCTCTTCTTCATTTACATTTACCTCCTCATTCACTACCTCATTTTCTGGAACATTTTTAGTATTTATTTCCTCATTTTTAATCTTATTTTTTGACATAAACTCTTCCAAAATTTCCTTAGTTTCAATAACAACAGCATCCATTTCACCAATCATGAGTTTATTCACCCTTGTCTTGCTCATAAATTCCTTTTTAACTTTTTCAAGGAGTGAATCCATCTCTTCAATTGACATTTCTAGACACAAATCTTCAAGAACTCTCTTCCTCAAATTCTCTTCTTTTGTTCTAGCACTTAACCTTCTTGACTCCAAAGTATCATATAGATTCTTGGGTAGGCTAAACATAATCTCAACAAGAACTTTATTGAAAATGTTCATATGTTTTATTGTAGCTTCTTCTATAATTCTTCGACCAAATTCATCAAAATTTTCATAAAATTCATTAAGGGTCTTGAGATTACTGTCATTCACAACTACATTCACAACTTCATCAACAAACCTACCAGGTTTATCAACTTTAGCCTTCTTTTCCTTTTCTTCTTTACTGGAAAATTTTCTTTTGTTTAACTCGACAACCTGAGTTTCAGTAGCTCTTACTTCTTTCAAAACTTCTCATTTTTTTTCCTCATCTTCTAAAATGGGCTTATATGTTCTTATACTTTTATTATTCTTCCTTTTACCGGAAGGCTTGTCTTGATCTGGCTTGGTTGCAGCGGAACTCCTTGTAGATCTAGTGTGGACAGAGGATGCACTAGGACTAGCAGACTTTGTTTTTGTTTTCACTTCTACTGTGTCTACCTCTTCTCTCCTCCTTGCTTCTCCCAAGGCTTCTATAGGTAATCCCATCCTTTCTTCAAAAACTTATGTTTCTTTTCTAACTTTCCTAACCATCACCAGTTTTCTCAATTCCTCATGAACTTGCATACTTTTCTCTGCATATATACCGAACCTCTCTTCTCTCGGATCCAGAGGTGAATTTAGTGAGTGTTCTACATACATCTTCAAAAAAAATTCCTCTACTTTGTATTCCATTAGCATGATCCAAATTGTTCTAGGATCAATAGCTTCCATATGACATTGGTCAATATCCACCATGAAGCAGATAGTATCTTTGTATTGTTCCATAATTGAAGTGGGAATTCTTTTCCTGGCATGCATCATATCCTGGAAATTTTTGAAGTAACCCCACAAAGTAGTTTTCCTAACCTAATGGTCACCCATTCCAAACAACCAGTTCCTTATCTGAACAACTACAGGCTCATCATTTTTCCAATGTACTTTTCCAATGCCTGGAACTTCATTCATGAAATAGAAAAATAAGCTCAATAGCATATTACCATATTTGAAAGTATTCTTCTTGTCTTTCTTGATTTTTCTTAGATTCTCCAACAACTGACTTCTGAGTAGTTCACACAAGTGATACTCTACATTCTACTTTACCATTTCATAGGTTGCATAGATGGTTGTACCAGTTACAAAATTGTCCCAGCTAGAATGATATATCTTGCAACCAATGACCATTGATGTGAATTTCACATCTACTTCAAAAATGTCTTCTATTTTCATTTCCCTTCTATCACATTGTGCACCTATTGCCCTAGTAACCTTGTCATTCTTCACGAATTTCAAGACTAGAAGTCTATCGGTGGAATTCAGACCTGTTACTACACATATAGCCTCTTTTGTGATTTTCAAGGGTATATTTAGCCACATGAATTTTTCATGAACACGACTCAAAATGTATCTCACCCATTCATTTTCCTTAAATATGGAAAATCTTGCAAACTATGCAAACTTCTTCTCTTCTAGGGTTTGAAATTCTGGTTTTACAATAAAATCTTCTCCAACTATATGATGGGAGTACAGATTCATTCTTTGAGAGGTGACTAACTCTTCAATATTCACATGAATATATGCCCTAATATCCTCAGTGTGCAAAACTCTGTATGAAACAAATGAAAATGCTCCTAAGGGTTCAGCCTCAATGGACTTATAAGGGTGTCATTTAAACTTAGGATGAGATCTATCCTTGACCTCTACTACCAATGGAGTGGCCATGATTGCAAATTCACAAATTCACAAGCATTTCAAAAATACCTTTTTGTCAAATCGGAGTTTGTTCGTAGATTCCTCTCCATGCTTTGAATCTCTTCTCAATTCAACAAGGTTTACTCCAGGGCTCTTCAAACTGCTTTCCTTCAAAATGCAAAGTGACAAATGAAGGATAAAAATAGCTTTTTATTGCTTTGCACAACTAACCCTTTTTGTCACAATAAATTCCTTAACCCTATTTCATCCAGTTACTTAGATTTCAAGCACTGAGATCGATGATTTTTCTATGGATCCCCAAGACTTTACAATACAGGCTCCACTTTAATTCAACAACACCTGAAAAGAATTTATCCATCTACTGGACTAGTCCACATTCCAATATCATTTTCCTATATGGGGGTTGAAGAATTTTCCTGACAGCTCCCCTAGGCCAAAGGCCTAAAACTAATTCCTGGAGGAATTACCAGAAGCAGATTCTGGTGCTAGCACATTTCCTTTAATAGAGGGATTCCTTTTCACCCATTTCTTTTGTATTTTCCTTCTGATCACATCTGTAGTGACTTTCCCTTTTCCTTTGACATCTTGCTATGTATTATGTCTTATTGGACCTCTTCTATTCCAAAAGAATCTAGCAATATGTCCAAATTTTTTGCAGTTGTAGCACACAACATTTCTCTTATTAGACCAGCTATTCCACTAATTTTTCCTTGATCTACATTGGTTATAAATATGCCCAAATCTATTACATCCCTAGCATCTGACATCTCTATGAAAGTTATTCATCAAGCTTGGTTGAACTCGCTTTGAATTTCTCCTTGTACTCATTTGCAGTAGTAAGTTCATTTATGAGATCATCAAGTTTTTTTTCAAGCACTTCCTCATTGTTTTTAGATTGTTCCAATTCATTGTCCAAGTGGATGCACTATTCAATTTTTTCTTTCAAGGATTGAGCAAGATTTTCTTCATTCTTCTTTCTATCTTCAATTTCCTTCGTCATCGTCATCATGATAGACTCCATCTCACGCTTCAAGGAAGCATTTTCTTTGGAAAAAATTTCACACTCTTTTGTTTTCTCCTTTAAGGCATGACTAAGTTGTTCATCTTCCATGCTTTTTTTCTTCTACTTGAGCTAATCACATAATTCCTTTCTTTTCTCCCTTGATTCATTGATTTTGTCTTTCAATGACTATATGATTTTTTTTGCATTTTCAAGATTTTCTTGCAGTTCCCAATTCTCAGATTTTGACTAGTCAAGATCATCTAAGGCCTCCATAAGTTGCTATTGAAGAATGCTTGTATCCATTGAAAGCACTTTCCAAGATCTCCCTAAGCTGTTACGCTTCTTTCAAGGAACTAGATTTAATACCAATTATTGGAAACAAGCAAAACTAAGAGGGGGGGTGAATCAGTGTTCTACAAAAATTAACTTTATTATTTTGATCTTTAATCCACCTAGAACATTCAATTAAAAGTAATATGTAGAAACATAAAGCAAACAACCACAACACCATACAAAAGGATTTTTACGTGGAAACCCTATTAGGGGAAAAACCATGGTGGATGGCTAATGCACAATATGTTCTAAGTATACCCAAAAGAAATATTACAAAATGGGAATGCACTTGCATTCAGGCACACTATCTAGAGCTCACTACTCAAGATAAGAAGGCTCACTTCCTTACAAATATTCGGATTAGATCCAAAAGAAAAGAACAGAAAGAATAGCATATACAAATGCTTGATTACAGTTCCGGTTAGGCTCAGATGTCAATCTTCTATCCTTTTGACTGATACAGAACTTCTGCTTTGACTCGCTTCACAAAATATTTATGCACAAGTGAAACTGTGCATAAAATTGCTCCAATACACATCACAATACACATCAACACACCACACACATATATTACAAAATGATATAAGAGATCATGCATATATATTTGCAACTAGCAATTTAATCGCAATAAGTTGGCTTCAAAATACAACTTGAAAATATTAGCAACTATCGGCTCAAATCATAAGAGTTATGCAATGCGCATCCACAATGGTTGGCCACAACTTAGCTCGAACCCAAAAGAAGATGAGAAAACACAAAAATATTCAAATAAACATTTCCTGAATATCCACAACATATTACACCAACTAAGTCAGCCCTAAAATATTGATAAACAAAGAAGTATCAACTAGATCTCCAAACTCACACAAGACTTAATAGGAGGCATTAAGATTTCTAGAAAAAACTTTAGATGTATTGACAAACCTCCCATGAGGTCCACAACTCAAAATAACAACCGTAAATCTATAAGTGAATCGATGATCACCAAACTGTTGGATGCTCTATTCTTCCTAACTATCCTCAATCTGACTGCCAATATAAGCAAATGATGTTATGCGGATCTATCACTGACTAGGGTTGCCATCAATGACAACACCAAAAAGCATTCACAGTGTCTCTTTCCAACATGGATTACATCTCCTTTTTTCATATTCCTAAGGAGTGGAATAGATTAGTTGATTTTCTTATGCCCCCTGAGTATGTGAGGACTTTGGAAAAGGTTATTTTGGACTATAGTAATATGTAATATTACTCTTTTGGGGTTTCATTGGGAAACCCCTACTTTCTTTCGGTTTCTTCAATACTATTTCTTGATTTTTGAATAAATTTTTACCCCCTTTCTTTTACAATATATGCATATATTCAAGTGTATATATAATTATTATTTTAATGTATGTTTATATATTTATTTAATTGGCAAGTTAAACATAATCATGAGGATATAAATATTTATATTAATATATATGTAGATATTAAATATATAATATATATACATATATATAAGAAATATATAAAATATATACTATTTGAAGTGTTTTAAAATATGCAAAGTTCATTATTATAGTGTTGATGTTTGATATATTTAAGGCACATTAAATAAGCATAGTGCATTATAGCACTATCATGTATATTGTTGTGGCTAAATTTTAAACACAATGCATAAAGCATATGAAGAATAATTCAATGAGACTTATGTGCTGAAGTAAAGGAGAATACAGTTTGGACATTGCAAGTAAGTGAATGTAGATTTTACATTGTTTACTAAGTCTTTTTGTGTAGAATTAAAGGGCATAAAAATTATGAATATGTGATGCCAAAAATTGTTGAATGAGGGAAATAATAGAGGTCTAAACGTATGCCATTTCTTTGTAAATCCATATGATAAACATAGAACTCAGTCAATGCAAAGATGAAAAAATTATGTGAAGGTAGTTGACTTGCAAATTAAATAGGAAACTCATAGAGAGGCATAATTCTCTCTTGACTCAATAAAAGAGTCATGTTGTCTCAAGAATAAAGTCGACTGAACCATTCTATCAGATTAGAAATATGAGGAATTTCATATGTTGCAATCTGAGATTTTTAAATAGTTGATTCATTGCATGAGTAGGAAGGTGGAAGAATTTTTAGCTTGTTTTTAGCCTTTGGATGCTCAAGTTTTAGTATATATAGAAGAGCTCTCTCTACCATTTGTTACACTTTTCATTTTGATTACTCTGTTGTTATTATGTTGTATTTTTTGTTCATGTGAATTAGAGAGCTTGAGATTTAGTGGGTTCTTTTGTTATTTTAGCATTTGTAATTGTTAAGAGAATTGGTAAGAGGATAGAAGTGGAAGTTAGGTTGATATTAGAGGAAGTAGAGAATGAGCTTGTGGAATTGAGCTAGGGAGGAAGTACTATCAGTTGAAGAGATTTTATACAGGCATGTTGATTTATATTTCTTTGTTATTTATGTTTGAAAATTTATTTAATTATGATTGCCTTGCTTGGAAAAGATTGATTTAAGTATGGGTTAAGGTGCTTTGGATAAGCTTGCATGTCCTTAGTTGATTCTTACTTTGGTGAAACCATTTTATTTTGATAATAATTATATATATCCTATATTGGAATTTGCATGATTGTGTTTCTATTTATACTATTCATAGTTTGTCAATACTATAAATATGTAGCATGAAACATGAAATGGGGTATGTATTGATGTCTTTATGTACTTTAGATGTAAATTTTATTATACATAGGTTGTTATCTTGGTTATTCCTGGGGTTAGAATAATCCATGGGAAAGGGTGTAATCTACTTAGTCAAGTTGCTATGTCATCACTATCTTCTTTCCAGATGTATGTTAATAGTATGAATGGTCAAAACCAAATCAAGCTAGAAAGGTGGATGAGTGTGTGACCTTCACTCTAAAATCTAGGTGATGAATACTTTTTCTAAAGTAGTGTAAGTAGCCACTATTTACATTTTCAGTTCACTTTCATCCAAATTTGCATACTAGGCAAGGATTGTCATACATGTAGGTTGTAGCCACTCTATGGTAGCTCTATATATGTAGGAAACAATACCATGCTCTAGGATGGCTAAGATTATGAGGTTACCAAACCAATATCTTCGTCAAAAGGTAAGGCCATCTTACTAGATCAGTAGATGCGCAGGGGACCACAATAAGTCTGTGGTTGGTGAAAAAGTGCTTAAGTGATGCTTATCCTCATGCACTTGTTGACCAAGATTTGAGGAAAGACATCTAAACCATTTGCATCTCTATTTTAGTAAGCTCGTTGAAGCTATGTATGTAATCATGAATCATCTCTATGGAAATTGTAAATGTGAAATGTCATCTTGAAATTATGTAATGTGAAATCATTACTTGTATTATTGAAATGGTTATGTTTCAAATTGCATTTGTTATTCAAAAGAAAGAAAAAATTTATTTCCCGTAATGATAGTAGCATAAACTGTTCACTTGTGGGTAAAACATAGTGTAATGATAGAAATAGGGTGTTCCACCTTTTAGGAGATGAAGTACAATGAGGGGGTTCCTATTTCACTATTATTACATTCAAGGAAACCCTAGAGATTTCAATCTAGCGATGGAATGAGAGAAAGAGATCTACTAAAGGGTATCCTATAGTATGATTAGAGACAAAAAGGGGGGGTTCGCTTGGAAAGACTAGTAATATGTAAGATCTAATGATAAAACCTAATGATATGCAAGGCTTGGATAAATGACCTAGAAATGTATGCAAAATAAAATAGAAAACTAAGAAGTCAAAAAGGTGCACCTAGAATCCTGGATGTGCTTAAATGAAGATCTAAAATGATGAAAATGAAAATTCTAATGCACACTGGGACTCATACTCTAGGCTGAGTGATTTAGTCCCAGATTAGGGTTTATGGGCAGAAACAGAAATCTAGTAGAGACAATTCTAGAACACCTAAAAACTAGAAAATCCACTATACTGGGACTCATATGCCAGAAGTGTTGTATCAGTCCTGCTTGGATTTTTAAAAAGATTAAGATCTGAATATGCTCTTCAACCTTTGCTTTATCTTCTCAACCTGATTTTTGGATCTGAATTGTTGAATTCTTCTTTATAGGTATCTTTTAATGATCTTCTAAACAAGATGACAACTTGGACAACTTTGCAACTTGACAACTTCTTTCCAATATTGCTCCTTAGAGGGTCTTCAATATAGATTTACAAATCACACACTAAAGAGAGGGGAAAATGTTGTTTTGTTAGTGGAAAGGGGTTTTCCTTGGTCAAACCCAATTTTGGTAATCAAACCTTGTAATGAAATCAAATCTAAAGGAGGAATGATGAATGAACAAAATGATATGTTGTAACTCACCAAACCCTAGAAATAAAGTGTTGCAAACATGCATTAAATGGATTTGATGGTTGTATATCTTGACTCTTGCTTAAATGATATGGATCTTGAATTGAATGCTTGCTTGAATCATAAAACCCTACATCACAAATGTTAGCTCAAAAACAAACACGATGCATGATGACTTTGACATGATGCTTGATACTTGAATAATGCTTCAAAACACTTGATAATCAGCTCTCGAATGCTCTCGAATGCTCCTATAAACTCTTGCAATCACCAATTTTCTAGAATGCATGAATACTTGAAAGCTTAGGAGAAAATATGTGAAATAACCTTGTATTTATACTTGTTTATGCCAAATTTCTTGAAATTACAACACTACAATCCAACATCAGATCTAGGTGAATAAAACCTACCAATAATTTGAATTTAATTTAATTTTAATCCACATGAGACTCATATGCCAGAAGTGGTGAACGTGTCCCATTAAGCTAGGCTATGGGACACATTTTTCAAGAAAATCTTAGATTCATGTGAAATCCAGATCAAGGCCCCAAAATTTAGGTGGGGCCATACACCCAAGGTGGTGTATGAGTCCTATATCACTAAATTTGGGCCATACAATCCAAAAACACCTAAATTATGATTGGATGTTGGTTTATGTTAGGATTATCCTCAAAAAGATGCATTAATTAAGGCTTGTGGATGCAAAATAAGGCCAATTAAAGCATAAAGAAGCCCCATTAATAATGAAAACCATAGATTAGTGTGAAAGTATAATACAACACTTTACAACACCCTAAATAAGGCACAACTAGGTCCACTTAGTTTACAAGGGACCAACACCTACTGTGAATGTGTTAAACACATTAGAACACTAAATCAAGGCCACATTAAGCTCAATTTGACAAGGAGGGCCCAACAAAATATGAAAAATATAAAGGGATACATTTTCTATCATTACACATAGTAAAAATTACTAGGTAGGACAATGGGCGTGTTACACTCATTCTCAAATAGTGCCTTATGTATTTTTCTCCTTTCCTTCCTTGGGTCTTCTATTAAACAAGTTTTTAATGTCATTTCAATACCACTAGATTCTAAGTGGTATCTTTCTTAGGGCATAAATTGTTCACTTGTGGGTACCTTCTTTCAAAAGAAGTGATTGAGTGGCAAGTGCCTAAGAATATGCCAAAAGTTAGAAGTTTTATGGGTTTGGTTGGGTATTACTGAAGTTCATTGCAAACTTTTCAAGAATATATTTTCCCATCACTTCATTACAAAGGAAGGGAGAGAAGTTTGAGTGGTCTAAGAAATGTCAAGAAGCATTTGACCAACTCAAGGAGAAGTTTACCATAGCTCTAATACTAAAGGTACCAAATCCATATGGTAACTTTATAGTTATTACAGATGCTTTAAGAGAAGGTTTGGGTGTTGTATTGATGTAGGAAGGGAAAATCATAGCCTTTGAGTCAAGTAAGTTGAATCCGTATGAGAAAAATTATTCTCTACATGATTTGGAGTTACTAATAATTTTCCATGCATTACATATGTGGAGACCTACTTATTGGGAAAACCATTTGAACTGAAGACATATCATCATGGTCTGAAGTACTTGTTTACTCAACCCAATCTGGATGCACGAAAAAGGAGATGATTGGAACAAATATCTTATTATGATTTCAACCTCAGTTATATCAATGGAAAGGAGAATCGAGTTTTTGATGCCCTAAGTCATAGGAGGCATATCTCCTTGATGATATCAAACCAAACTGACTTGAAAAGTTGAGTGTTGCAAGAATCCAAGGGTGACGAGTTTTATGAACAATTCAAGCAAGAACTCTCAGATTCTTCATAAGATCGAAGGTACAAAGGATATTACTTTGAACCTAATGGTTTATTAAGGTTTAAAGGAAGGATATATATACCTAACTTAAGGGAATTAAGGAACTTTGTATGGAAATAATTTCATACAGCACCATATTTTGGACATCCTCATGTAACAAAGATGTTGGCTTATGTAAATCCATTGTATTTCTAGAAGGGAATGAAAGGGGATGTTGTGATATTTGTAGCAAGTTGCTTAGAATTTCAAAGAGTGAAGGTAGAGCATCATCACCCTACAATTCTTTTGTATCTTCATGAAGTTCCAGAAAATAAGTGGCAATTCATTAGCATGGATTTTGTGCAAGTTCTTCCAATGTCAAGGAATAATCACAATGCCATTCTAGTAGTGGTGGAAAACCTTACAAAGGTGGTTCACTTTATACTAGGAAATCTGACTGATGGAGCTCCTATTATAGCTTGGAATTTTATTCAAGGGGTATTTAGATTGCATAGAATTCCTAAAAAATATTATTTTTGATAGGGATGCTTATGTGACATCTAGATTCTAGAAAACCTTGACCTATTCACTTGGGACTCATTTGAACATAAGTTCAACATATCATCCAAAAAAGGATGGACAAACTGAAAGGGTGAACCAAGTGTTAGAGGACCTACTGAGGATGTGTTACATGAATCAACAATACAAATGGGAGGATCGCCTAGCTTGGGTTGAGTTTGCATATAATAACTCTTATCATTCTGCAATCAAGGTGGCTCTATTTGAAGCATTATATGGAAGAAATTTTTGAACTCCTATAAGCTAGGATAAGCTAGAGGATAGGATAATCCTTGGGCCAAAAATGTTATCGAAAATGGAGGAGAAAGTTGGTATTATCAAGCAGGGGCTAGCAAAAGCTAATGATAGGTAGGAAATATCGAAGTGAGCAACCTAAGATCTTTAATTTTCAACACCAAATAACCTCCATAAGAAATAGAGAGAAGAAACAATGGAAGATTCTATTCCACCAAACAAGAATTGCAATATGATACAATAGACAATATTACTACAATACAATGCAATGCAAAATATGCTAGAGATGCCTTGCTTATAAAGGCAAGGATGAGAGATAGGATTAGACAAGATCATTACAAGTTTCTTAATCCTATCACATGATACAACTAACTCATAACTACCTAGGATAATGTGAAGTCTAGATAAGAAAACTATGACCTCTAGAAAGAATTTTTTATCCTATGTAAACTTAACATGTGAACTAAGTCCCCTAAGTCCCTAGTAAAGAATTAACTAGGTACAAGACTTATTCACAGCAACACCCCCCCTTAAGCACAACTTAGGAAGGAACAAACCAATGTAAGAATGCAAAAGATGGGTCTCGACAACAAGGCTTGATGAGGTACCCATGTACAAAACAAAACTAAAAATCTCTCACAAATGGAGAGAAGGAGAAAAAACCTATGGGAAAAAACTCCTCTCCAAAAGAGAAAAAGTTGCAAAGAAAACTAAAGAAGGAAGGAGGACTCCACAAGACCCCCCAAGGACAACTTCCTTCACCCCAAGCATTGATCACAACTAAAGATAATGAGGCAATGCCAAAATTTTAGTGAAGATGTCTACAACATATTGATCTATAGGCAAATACTCCAAGCTAAGAACACCATCTTGGATGAGCTTCCTGATGAAATGCATGTGGATCTCAATATGCTCAGTACGTTGATGCTCCACTAGGTTGTGAGAGATATGGATGGCACTCTGTTTGTCACACCAAAGAGTAGTGGGATGAGTGGAAGGGAATCCAAACTCAGTCATCAATTGATGAAGCCACAAAACCTCTTGACTAGCTATAATTGCACCTCGATACTTAGCCTTTGTCGATGATAATGCAATAGCAATCTACTTCTTACATGACCATGCAATCAAACCAAACCAAAGCAAAAGAAAATTACAAAAGTAGACTTCCAATCATTGACATCACCAACCCAATCAAGATACATTTGGCGTCCTTCCAATGACTCTCATGAGGCTCCTATGAGAAGTGAGAGACAAGTCCAACCGCAAAGGAAATATCAGGATGACTATGTGTTAAGTACAAAAGACTACCAACCAACTTTTGATACAAGGTAGGATCAATTGTAGGATTAGAGAAACTAGTAGATAGTACAACACTTAATTGGAACGGACTGGGGGCAGGCTTGCAATCAGCCATGCTAAACCTCTAAAGCAAATCAAGAGTATAATTTTGTTGGAAAATGAAGATCCCCTCAGAATTCTAATGAACCTAAATATGAAGGAAGTAATACAAGAGACCAAGGTTGGCCATATCAAATCACTCCATCAATTCCCACTATGTACTCTAAATCATGGAGGTAGAACTCCCTATGAGAATAAAATCATCCACATAGAGCATAAGTATGAGTAGATCCTCTCCATGTATTTGAGTATAAATTGTGGGATCATAATGACAGTATGTGTAGTCTGAAGCAAGCAATAAATTATCCATCTTCTCATACTAATCCCTAGGGGCCTATTTGAGACCATACAATGAATGTCGAAGCCTTCAAACAAGGGAAGAGTCCTGCACAAATCCTAGTGGTTGCTCCATATAGATCTCCTCATGAATATCCCCATTCAAGAAAACACTCTTCACATCCATCTGTTACACTAACCATCCCTATGATGCAGCTAGAGCAAGGACAAGAAGAATAGAATCCATAATGGTAACAAGAGTAAATATCTTAGAATAGTCAATCCCTTCAACCTAAGAAAACCCCTTTGCAACAAGACGAGCCTTGTACTTGTCAATGGAACCATCCATTGCATACTTGGTGCAATTCATCCACTTTCACCGAACCAACTTTCTTCTCTTCGAAAGAGGCACAAGATCCCAAGTATGATTCTTCGTCAAAGAAGAATACTCGTCAACCATAGCATTATCGGCCCACTGTAGAATACATGAAGCATCTGAAAACTTCTAAGGATCATCTAAAACAACATGACTCAAAATATTAATTCCTAAATTCTGAGAACGAATGCGGTGAGTGTCTGAGGGATCACCAAAAAGAGGACCAGCCTCCTCAAGAGTAACTTGATCCCATCATGGTCTAGTGGGTGAATGAGGAGGAGGTGCATCAATACCATCATCGAAATCTCCCTCAAGTAGAAAAACATCATCAACTAAAGAAGATTGAGTAGGTTGTGATGAAGAAGAAGTTGGAGGATTATTCTATGTGAAGGACTCAGCAAACTGAACATCACATCAAAAATGAACCTCTCGTGTGTCAAGATCAAAAAATCTATATTCCTTCACATCCTCACAATAGCCAACAAAGATGTACCACTAGCTTTTCTTCTCCATTGATTTACATTGACCATCTGGATTGAATCCCCAAGCCTCACTGTTGAATACTCTGAAGAAGGATGCATTAGGCTTCCAATGAGACCAAGCCTCCTTAGGAGTCATATTTTTCACTACCTTGTGGGGCATATAGTTTTGAATATAGTTGGTATAATTGATAGCTTCAACCCAAAATGTTGGAGCCATGGACCTAGACTGAATCATACAATTGGAAATCTCCTTGAGATTCATGTTCATTCTCTCCACCACACTATTGTATTGAGGAGTGTAAGGAACCATGTTTTGATGAAGAATACCATGCTCACTAGAAAATTCCCGAAATGCTTGATTGACATACTACCCCCATTATTTGTGTGTATCCATCAAAGAGAAAAACCTGACTGCTTCTCCATAAATTTTTTGAAGGTCTTGAAGATGGTGAGAACCTCACTCTTGAGCTTTGGAAAGTAGACTCATTTTCATTGGGAAAAATCATCAATGAAAGTAAGCACATACTTAACCCCTAAAAAAGGAGTTGGGAATGACATGAGATCACTATGGACCAACTCAAGGGGTGTAGTTGCATGAGTAGCTTGACCCTTAGGAAAAGGATCTTGATATTTCTTGTCAAGAACACAACCTTGACAAACACCATCCATGCAAGAGATCTTTGGAAGACCAACCACTAAATTATGTGCTTGCATTTGTCAAAGATATATGTAGTTCAAGTGCCCAAATCTTTCATGCCAAAGTGTTCTCATTGAATCAACATGAACAACAAAACATGAACCCAATGAAGACTCAAAGCCATCAAACTGATACAAATGGTTCTCATGATCAACTATCCATGTAGCAATAACCTTCTCAAGATACTACAACTGTCTAATAGTCACATTCTATGGAGCAAACTCAACTGACTTCCCATCTCCAGCATGAAAAATCTGATCTATGGATAGTAGATACATTAAAATATTAGGAACAAGAAGAACATCCTTAATGCACCCATCTAGCATTTGAATAAATCCCATACCCAAAATTGGAATCTATGAAGGGTTCCTAACTACAATCTAAGAAGTAAAAGTATGAACAATGGAATCAAGAAGATCACGTGAATTGGTCATGTGATGTGAAGCACCTAAATCAAGAATTCAATTTTCTGAAGATGAATGAATAGCTCATGCTAAAAGAGCTTTCCCTTTACCCATAGAAGAAGAATTAGGCACTAAAATGTTGTGTTTCTTCATAGATTCATCTAAGGCCTCAAGTCTCTTGAAACAATGAGCCACATCATGCCCAATTTTTCCACAAAATGAACAAAGATCTCCTTTCTTTTTCTTGGACTTGGAAGAAGAATCTCCAAAGGTAGAAGAAGAAGGAGATGGAGTGGACCTTTGATTGTTCTTTTGCTTTAGTTTGGAGGGATTCTCACTACTTGAAGATGATTTTTCCTTGGGCTTCTTCTTGTTCTTTCCTTTACCCTTGGATGATTGAACCATTAGAGCATGATTCTTAGAACTAGGTAGTGCATCCAACTGAATCAACTTGGCCTCCTCCCTAGTAAGATTCTCACAAAATAAATCAATTGAAGGAATTTTATAATCTTTCCACATGTCATCCATAGTTGAATAGAAAGTAGAAGAAAACAATTGATAAGGGCCTCTTAACTTAGACAAAATCAAGAAGATACATTCATAACGAGATTTATCATGCCTACATCCTTTCAAATGTGACAAAATCAACTTCAATTATGCAAGAAAATCCTAAATTAAAGGAAATGCATCTGGAGAGAGTGATTGGAGATCTGCTTGAAGTTGCAAGACTCTGAACTGATTAGTTTTACCATACAACTCTTCAAGTTTGTCCCAAACATTCTTAGGTGTTTTGCACTCTGAAATATGAAACAAGAAGTTATCAGATACATGTAAGCCAATGATCCCTTTAACTTCATCCATTTTATATATATGGACAAATTTTTCATAATCCCTTGTGAAATCAGGTTGCTCTACATCTAGCATTGGCCATATACCTATAAATTGTAACAATTGAGTCATTTTTAGCTTCCATGTATGAAAATTGTGTGGAGTGAGTGTTTCAATTTTCCTTTGATCTACCATGAACACCAAAAGAAAGAAGACAATATGGCACTTAAATTGTTCCTTTCATGCCTAGAATGTATTAAAATTCAATTTGCAACACCCCCTGAAAATTACAATGAAGAAATTTTGCAATTTGTACAAGTGATAAGCTCAAATCAACTATTTATAACACATGGTTATTTTCACAACTTTTTTAAAAAAGAGATTGCTAAAACTAAAATCAGAGATTACAAATAGATTCCTTGTGATTTTTTGAGAAATTTCAAAAAAAAAATTGCCAATTTTTGACTTTATATGCAAACGTTATGCCAATTACAAGAAATAAATGCACATGTACCTTCAGGCTTAAAAAATTGGCAAAAAAATTCAAAATTTGGAAAAATCACCTACACCACTAGGAAGTTCATTGAACCAACTTTTTGATGATATCTTGTTTCCGAAAATCCAACATTGTGGCAAAAATTTATGCAAAATTGAAAAAAAGGCCTAAAAGACGCACCTTCAAGGCTAAGTAGGGGCAAAGCAATAAGTTGGCACAAAAATAGAGCCCCCAGGGGCTGGCTCTTGGTCCTCCACATGACCGCATGCTGTAGGGTGGAAAATAACTTTGGTGGTTACCGCTAACTACTAGTGGTCTCCTCTTTGTTGGTCACACTACGCGGCTCCTTGACTATTTATTTGGCAGTCCGGTTAACTATCTAGCACTGGTAGTTAAGTGGCAATTTATATGACCACCACCTAGTGGTTTGTCTGACCGCCCTCCTGGTGGGTTACTAGCTAGTTGTTGATGGCTTGAATGCAAGCATGGTTATAATAACCACATGGTTTGGAGTGGTAGCCATGACTTTTTTAAAGGAAACTATCTATTCTAAAAAGTATGTGGATTGGTGTGAGTGGGCTCTGCAGACTTTAAGTCATGGGACCCTCTAAACACAGCATTGTAAAATGCTTATATATATATTTAAAATAAATACAATAAAAGACCATTAGAAAAGTAGTCAAAAAAATTTTGGAAAACTTTTTAATAATCATGTCATACCTAAGCAAGTTGGGGGGTCGTACAACCCTTCAACTAAAAAAACTTTTCCCCAAATTCAACTTTTTTCAAATATAGGAAAATTATATATCAAAATTCTCATAAACGGCCACCCGGATACAATGGAAAGGTTTTTTTTTTTTTCCAAAAATGCTCCTATAAAAATTTGTTCACCATATTTGAGCTCTAAACCCTTGTTTTCCAAAAATACAATTCATGGTGACCAAATTGAGTGAAACAAAAATCAAATCTGACTTTTTTGAGCCTCCTGGACACAATGGGATAGCCAAAAATATTGCCACTATAGCCAAAAGTGTTGCAATCACCAGATCTCACCAAAATGCATGCATGCAATATAGGATTAAAAAATCTTTGCAAACCCTTTCTAATTCTCAAGATCATATTGAAATGCAAGACAAGAGCATACAGGAAATTTGCAAGATCATACAAGAAACTCAAATCACAATAGAAAACTTGATGGTAGAAAATCTTAATGAAAAAAATGGAAGGGGCTTGCAAGATTCAAAGCTCTGATACCATGTTGAAGTGAGCAACCTAATATCTTCAATCTATAACACCAAATAACCTCCACAAGAAATAGCTCAAGAAGCAACAATGGAAGATGATATTCCACCAAACAAGAATTGCAATATGATACAATATGCAATATTACTACAATACAATGCAATGAAAAATATGCCAGAGATGCCTTGCTTATAAAGGCAAGGATGAGAGATAGGATTAGACAAGATCATGACAAGTGTCTTAATCCTATCACATGAGACAACTAACTCATAACTACCTAGGAAGATGTGAATTCTAGATAAGACAACTATGCCTTCTAGAAATAATATTTTATCCTAAGTAAACTTAACATGTGAACTAAGTCCCCTAAGTCCCTAGTAAAGAATTAACTAACTACAAGACTTATTCACACCAACAGAGAAATTATGCAGATTCAAATGGGTACCCAAGAATTTCTTTGTAGGAGAGAAGGTTTTTTTGAGAGTTAAACCTCACAATATTTCTATAAAGTTTGGAAAGTCATCCAAACTAGCTCCACACTATGTAGGCCCCTTTGAGACTCTTGAGGAGGTCAACCTTGTTGCGTATAAAATTTCTTTTTTGCTAGCTCTTTCCATGATTTACATAATGTCTTTCATGTCTTGAACCTTAAAAATTACATACTAGGGGATAACCATCTAATTCATTGGAATTATTTATAGGTATAGGACCCATGAGTGGTAACAATTAGTATGCAGAATATTCTACCACTTGGGAGGACTATGCTGAGATGAAGCAAATTTTTCCACAAGTCTTGCTAGATTTGAAAAATCCTAAAAAACAATGATGTTTTATGATGTTATGTTTATGTCATGATCATATTTGATACTTAATAATCATTAGGGATGGTGATTCACAAGGGGGAATATGTTACACCCCATGTGTTATTACCTATTTACTATTACATTGTTTGGATAAAATGCTTTAATCTATATTAATATGTTTTTAATATGAATCTTGATGTATAATTTGGTGAGTGAATGTGCAATTCAATATGATGTTTTATAATGATTCTAAAGATGAAATATATGATGCATAAGAATGTATTGTTATCGGCTAACTATTATTATAATGTACTAAGCTAGACGTAGGAACAAATTCAAACCTTTGAAAGAGAGGGGAAGTATCACTCAGGAGAAGAACTTGGTCTCGTAACCCTTAATAAGCCTAACTAACCATACACACACTCACGCCCTAGTTGGTCTAAGTTGAGTCAAGTTAGTTTGAGGAAACGGTAAGTGATCTTTAGTTTTGGTTCAGGAATGTTTTGTATTATTTTATGGTTTTAGTCTTTGAATGGTCATGATTGGGAAAATATTATTAAGTATTTAAGCAGAGTGAAAGTTCTTCTTTTTGTTTTCTTATTTATATATTAATCAATGAGGTATATACATAAAATGTATATATGTATATTTGTACGTGTCTATGATAAACTCATACATATCAATAAATACATGCATGAGTATACATAGGTAGACGTATCTACACATGCTCATGAACAGATTACTCATATCCATGGGAATATTGATTGGACAAATGTGACACATATATATACACTGTGTATATATATATCAATTGATGAAAATGAGAATATATGTGTTTATATAACGATATTAAAATAATGTTATATATACGTAATATATATATTTATATATTATAATATATATGTATATAATTACATATATACATATATATTTGTGTATATATAATTATTATTTTGATATATGTTTATATATTTATTTAATTGGCAAGAAATGCATTTGGTAATCATGAGTATATAAATGTATATATATACATATATACATATATATATACATATACATATATATACATATATATATACATATACACATATACACATATGTATATATATACATATATACATATGTATTTATATATACATATACATATGTATATATATACATATACATATGTATATATATATATACATATATGTATATATACACATATATGTATATATATACATATGTATATTAAATATATAAAATATATACATTATTTGAAATATTTTGAAATATGCAAAGCGCATTATTATAGCACTAATATTTGATATATTTAAGGTGCTTTAAATAAGCATCTAGTGCATTATAGCACTATCATGTATATTGTTGTGGCTAAAGTTTAAACACAACACATAAAGTATATGAAGAAAAGTCAATGAGACTTATGCACTGAAGTAAAAGAGAATACAATTTGGACGTTGCAAGTAAATGAATGCAGATTTTGCATAGTTTACTAAGTCTTTGCTACATAGAATTAAAGGGTGCAAATAGTATGAATATGTGGTACCAAAAAATGTAGAATGTGGGAAATAATAGAAGTCTAAACTTGCACCGTTTCTTGGTAAAGCCATGTGATAAGCATATAACTTAGTCAATGCAAAGATAGAAGAAGTATGTGAGGGTAGTCGACATGAAAATTAAATAGGAAATTTGTAGAGAGGAGTCATTTTCCCTTGACTTAGTAAAAAAGTCATGTTGTCTCAAGAATAAAGTCAACTCAGCCATTTTATGAGATTGGAAATATGAGGACTATCATGTGTTGCAATCTAAGAGTTTTAAACAACTAAGTCATTGCATGAGAGTAGAAAGGAGGTATAATTGTTAGCTTGTTTGTAGAGGAGCTATCTCTACCATTTGGTACACTTTTAATTTTGATTACTCTATTGTTATTATGTTGTATTTTCTATGCAAGTGAATTAGAGAGCTTGAGAGTTAGTGAGTTGTTTTGTTATTTTGGAATTTGTAATTGTTGAAAGAATTTATAAGAGGCTAGAAGTGGAAGTTAGGTTAAACTTAGAGGAATTAGTGAATGGGCTTGTAAAATTGAGCTAGGGAGGAAGTAATATCGATCGGAGCTTTTATACAAGCATGTTGATTTCTATTCCTTTGTTATTTATGTTTGAAAAGTTATTTAATTATAATTTCCTTGTTTGGAAAAGATTGATTTAAGTATGGGTTAAGGTTCTTTGGATAAGCTTGCATGTTCTTGGTTGATAATTTCTTTGGTGAAACCATTATATTTTGATAATACTTATATATATCCTATATTGGAATTTATATGATTATGTTTCTATTTACACTATACGTAGTTTGTCAATACTATACGTATATAGCATGAAATGTGAAATGTGGTATGTATTCATGTCTTTATGTACTTTAGATGTAAATTTTAGTTGACATAGGTTGTTATCTTGGTTATTCCCAGGGTTAGAATAATCCATGGGAAAGGGTGTAACCTAGTTACTCAAGTTTATATGCCATCACTATCTTCTTTTAGGATGTATGTTAAGAGTATGAATGGTCAAAACCAAATCAAGCTAGAAAGGTGGGTGTGTTCAATGAACAAGAAAACTGAGAGGGGTGTGAATCAATTGTAGAAAATTAAAACATCTAAACCCTCAACAATAATCAGATCCACATGCATTCATTAAACTCTTATTTTGTTAAAGTGATTAATCATGAAATGCAGATAACGAAAACTAAAATAACAACACCATACACAAGAGAACACCAAATTTACATGGAAAACAAAATGAGGGAAAACCATGGTGGGGATTAGCTCACAATATAAGTAATTGCAAAACCAATACAAGGGCTCATTACCAAAATAAGACACACTATCCAAAAAGGCTCGCAACTAAGGCTCACTACTACAGAAAGAAAAAAAGAATATAGAAGAGAAATGCTACATAGAGAACAATTTCTCAATGAAACAAGGAATCCACCACTTGTAATGCTCCAATACTTTCACAACCTTGCATGAAATATTTCAAACACGTTTAGCTCACTACCTTTAGGAATCCAACACTTTGAGATTCACACTACTCTACTCAAATTTGCATCTATAATTCTATAATTTGTATCACACACATAACTCACATAGATCTCGCATCTATCTTGCCTCTCTCTTGCATCTTACAACATCATTCTTATTTATATCAACCTCAACTTTGAAAACCTTCTCTGAGGTTGACAACTATCTATTACATTTAAAATTTCAAATTAGGTTGACACCTAAACATTCCCATGGTGGATAGGAATGAAGTCAAACCATATAAATCCTTAGTTAGGACCCAAATTAACCTAACACACCTCAACATGCTTTCATAAAATTCACATGTAGTTCCAACTCAAGGTTGGCCAATACCCATTCTAAACACTATAAAACATTAAGTACACACTTCCTTAAATCAATCTAAAACTTCTAGACAACAAAATTCACCTGAACATGATCTAGAATAATCCACAAACCATCTGAGATCAAACAAAGACTTTATCCAAACTCGCATCATAGAAATACTTCAACTCATAACATTTGGTAAAGCTTATTTTCACATTGATGCATGAAACACACACTGTACTACACCAAATATAGTGAAACCTTGAAATCTAAAAGATACAAACATTATAAAAAAACTTCCCAAATGTACACAACCTGAAGCCAAACTATGAAGAAACACAAAGCAAATAAATTTCTCCTAAACCACAGTAAATACCAGTAAAAAGTTGATTCACACTGATGAAAATATCTCACTTTGTACAACAATCTAGAAACCCAAATTCTAAATATAGAAACATCTAACAACCTTGAACATCATATTAGATCCACATAGGCATAAAATCAACATAGAAGAAACATAGAGCACATCCTAGAGCACATTTTGAACACTTTCAAAACATTTTTTTCTTTGTTTATCAAATTTTCTCAAAATCACTTGGAAATCAAGTAGCAGATACATCATCTCAACTTATTACACCATTTGAACACATCTCTAGACACTGCAACATAAAGATAGTTCCATGTACTCACAACACTTCTTCAATATCTCAACTACACATGCACAACCTACAACAACTTGTTTTCCTATTTTTCACAATTTTCTCAATATCCTAGACATCTTCATCATGCAACAAACTTCCTTAACACATAGTTGAAATCAATGAAAACAACAACCTTTAGCCATCCTGTTAACATCAATGACAACACCTTCATACTTTCAACAATCTCCTCCTTTTTCATTGATGGAAACACATGATGTGAAAAAACCATCAAAGACAACACAACAACTTTGAACACACTTTCTTATGATTTTCTTTCTTTTCTCTCTTTTCTTTTCTCTCCCCTTGAGTAGATAAAAAATTTCACATGATTTTGTCTCCTCTTTTGACATCAATAGCAAAGGATAAAAAAATTGCATTGTTCTCCCCCTTTGACACTGAACCAAGATACTTTCTCTAAATACTCCCCCTTAGGAGTACAACCAACCAAATCAGAAACTCTGCAACAATGACAACTTTCCTTATTACAACAATGACACTACATGACACTACCTACTCTCGCTGAGAGGTAGCCACCAACATTAGTCCAAAAAAGAGATGAATCCATAGATCCATTAGATTGATGCATCTCCTTATGCATCTAGTTTAAAAGAGGGGAAGTAACCCTAAACTTCTCTTGAAGATACTCAAAAGTATCCTTAGAAAGAGCCTTAGTAAATATTTCAACAAATCTGATCCTTTGTAGGTACATACTCAAGCTTCACCTCATTCTCCATAACCTTATCTATCAAAAAGTGATACCTAATTGATATATGATTTATCCTTGAATGCATCACTGGATTCTTTGAAATTTTAATTGCAATTGTATTATCACAAAAGATAGAAATAGGCTCACCATACATTACTTTAATATCCTTCAATGTTTGTCTCATCCACAATACTTGTGTATAGAAATATGCTACTACAATGTACTCAGCCTCTGCAGTGGATAAAGAAACTAAATCTTGCTTCGTACTTAACCATGGTACCAATCTACATCCAAAAAGAATGCACCACCACTTGTATTTTTCTTGTCATCAACACAACCAACCCAATCTACATCTGTGTAAGCACTTAATGTGAAATCAATATCCTTAGGATACCATAAGCCATGATTTAGAGTGCCTCTCAAATATCTGAATATCCTATTCACTACTGCAACATGTGTTTCTTTAGGATCTTCTTGAAATATAGCTGCAAGATAAATTGCATGCATGATATCCACTCTAGTAGCAGCTAGATATAGCAGTTCACCAATCATAGATCTATATCTACCCTTATCAACCTTAGGTGAATCATCATCTCTACTCAATTTACAACTAGTCACCATAGGAGTGCATACTAGTTTCAAGTCTTCCATTCCAAACTTCTTCAACATCTCTTTGACATACTCTAACTATGAAATGAAAATCCCTTTGTCTATTTGATTGATTTGTAACCCAAGGAATAAATTCATCTCCCCAAACATTGACATCTGAAACTCTTTATGCATTTCTTCTACAAATTTCTTACGCATATCTTCATTTCCACCAAAGATAATGTCATCCACATACACAACCACTGTCAATATTTTATCTTCCTCAATTTTGAAGTAAAGATTACTATCTACAGTGTCTTTACTGAATTCTTGTTGTATCAAATATCTATCTAGTCTTGCATACCAAGCTCTAGGAGCTTGCTTCAATCCATACAATACCTTCTTCAATTTTCACACAATATCTAGTTGATCTAACAACTAAAATCCTTTCAGTTATTCCATATAAACTTCTTCTTCTAGTTCACCATTTAGAAAAGTAGACTTCACATCCATATAATAGACTTTAAATTCCTTGTATGTTGCAAATGCCAAAAAAAATCTGATAGCTTCCATCCTAGCCATGAGAGAAAATGTTTCTTCAAAATCTATTCCTTCCACTTGCAAGTAACCCTTACACATAAGTTGTTCTTTATTTCTTACCACTTCTCCATTCTCATTCATCTTGTTTCTGAATACCCACTTACTTTCAATTATGTTCTTGTTTTTTGGTCTAGGGACCAATTCCCAAGTCTGATTGTTCTCAATTTGCATAAGTTCTTCTTTCATTTCCTTCATCTAATATTTATCTTTGTATGCCTCACTCATTGTTTTAGGTTCAAATTTAGAAAGTAAACATAGATTTATCTCAGCTTCTTTTCAATACTCCTTTCCTCTTATCTCCATTATTTTTTCTTTAGAATGATTCTTTTGCACATACTTAGGGGTCTTAGGGGTCTTCTCCAAAGCTTTTTCCTCTTCATTCTACACTTCTTTTTCTTCATCCTTTTCTTCTTCTTCTTCTTCTCTACAATCAGGTTCATCTAACACATCCATCTACTGTAATTGAATTTTGCAAATTTTCATCAACCTTAACATTTTCACTTTCAACAATCTTTCTCAGCCTTTTGTTGTAACATCTGTAAGCTTTTCTTTTAGTAGAATATTCAAGGAATATACCTTCATCAGACCTTGCATCAAAATTTTCTAAGTTTTCTTCATCTTTTTTCATATAGCATTTTCTTCCAAATACTCTGAAGCACTTGATAGTAAGAATCCTTCCATACCATAACTCATATGGATTCTTTGTGTTGTTAGCTTTGGCTTGAACTCGGTTAAGTATGTAAACAACAATATGAATTTCTTCTCTCTAGTAGACTTCTGGTAGATTTTCTTCTTTCATCATAGTTCTAGTAGCTTCTTGAATAGTCTAGCTTTTCTTTTCAACCACTCCATTCTACTAAGGAGTTTTAGGGGCAAACAAGTGTCTCTTTATTCCATGAACTTTACAAAACATGTTAAACTCATTACAAGTGAATTCTCCACCTCTATCAAATTTTAAACATTTTATCTTCACATTCATTTCATTCTCAACCATAGCTTTAAATGCTTTGAATCTATCTAGTGCATCATATTTCTCTCTGAGAAATATAACCCATGTCATTCTAAAGTAATCGTCAATCAAAAGCATAAAATACCTATTACCTTGTAGACTTCTCACCCTTGTAGGACCACATAGATCTATATATATTAATTCTAGTAGTCTGGTAGCAGATTGTTCCTTTCCTTTGAAACTAATCCTAGTTTTCTTTCCAAATTGACAATTCTTGCAAATAGCATTGATAGGATTCGTGATTCTTGGTAGGTCTCTCACTACATGAAATTAATTGATTCTAACCAAGTTATCAAAATTCATGTGACACATCCTCTAGTTCCATAACCAATTGTCATTAATCTGAGATATAAAGTGATGACCATAAGCACCCTTAAGCTGATAGATATTTCCATATGTCCTCTTTCTGACACCAATCATAGTTCTAGACCCTTTTCTGATCTCACATGTTTCATCTTTAAACACAATATTATATCCTTTGCTACATATTTTTCCAATACTCAAAATATTATGCCTTAAACCCTTAACATAGTAAACATCTTCAGTATTATGCTTGCCATCAAAACTGATTGAACCTATTCCACAAATTTTAGCTCCTAAATCATCTCCAAATTTAACTAATCCTCCATCATAGTTTTCAAGTTTAACAAGTTTACTTTTGTCTCTGGTCATGTGATTAGAGCAGCCATTGTCAACAACCTAGTAATTCTTATCCTCTTTAACATGAAAATTAGAAACCAAAGTACCTTCAACCTTATCCTTCTTCTCTAGAATACTTTCCTTCACACAACTTTCAGATTTAGTAGAATTAATTCATATTTTATAGCCAAGAACAAGCATTCATTTTCATCATCTCCATAATCAAATTCATCATCAGAAATACTAGCATCTTCTTTGACATAGTAATTTCTTTTAATCATCTTTCCTTTATTCTCCTTACCAATACCCTTTTTCATCCTTCTTACAAAGTTAGCTTTCAAATCATCAAGATCTTCTCCATTTGAATCTTCAATCTTTTCTAATTTCCCAGCCTTAAAAGCAGTCTCCACTTTTGTACCATTTTTCAAACCAAGTTTTCTCATCTCAAATGAAGTTAGTGTACCAATCAACTGATCTCTAGAATTAGTATTAAAATTTGAAAATTTCTCGATAGGAGATACCTTTTCCTTGTATGAATCAAGAATAGTTCTAAGAACTTTCTTTACTGCCATAGGTTCTTTGACTTGTGCACCAAGACCTCTCATAGCACTTACCATCTCACCAACTCTCGACATGTAGGTTGAAATTGTTTCACCTTCAAACATTCACATGGTCTCAAATTGTACCTTTAGATTCTACAACTTTTCTTGTTTGACCTTATCATCTCATTCATAAATACTTTCAAGCTTATCCCAAACTTCTTTAGTAGTCTTAAGATTCATAACTTTAACCAATTCAGAATTTAAAAGACTGTTCATAAGAATAAATCTTTCCTTAGCATTTACCTCATGTGCCTTGATCTCATGACTTGTGCTTGGAACATTCGTAGGTGCAACATATGGATTCTTTATTTTCTTTTCAATCTCAAATCCATGAGATTCTAGATATCCTTCCATCTTTGTCTTGTTTGTTCCTTCAAGTATAGGGCAATCTATTTGTTTCCCCATCCCAGATCTACCTTAAGCGGTTAAGCTCTTCTCCAAGGAACCTTTCTCTGATACCAATTGTTGAATGAACAAGACAACTGAGAGGGGGGTGAATCAATTGTAGCAAATAAAAACATCAAAATCCTCAACAATAATCAGATCCACATGCATTCATTAAACCCTTATTCTATTAAAGTGATTAATCATGAAATGCAGATAACAAAAACTAAAATATTAACACCATACACAAGAGAGCACTAGATTTATGTGGAAAACCCAATGAGGTAATAACCATGGTGAGGATTAGCTCACAATGTAAGTAATTACAAAATTGGTACAAGGGCTCACTACTAGAATAGGACACACTATCCAAAAAGGCTTATAGCCAAGGCTCATTACCACAAAAAGAACATAAGAAGATAGAAGAGAAATGTTACACAGAGAAATTCTCAATGCAACAATTAATCCACCACAACTACTCCAACACTTTCGTAGCCTTGCATGAAATATTTTAGACACCTTCAGCTCACTACCTTCAGGAATCCAACACTTTGAGATTCGCATTGCTCTACTCAAATTTGCGTCTATACTTCTATAATTTGCATCACTCACATTGATCTTGCATCTATCTTTCCTCTCTTCCATATTACAACAACATCATTCTTATTTATATCAACCTCAACCTTGAAAACCTTCTCCAAGGTCGACAA
The DNA here is from genome assembly GCA_007258455.2 of Sequoia sempervirens. NCBI lineage: Eukaryota > Viridiplantae > Streptophyta > Pinopsida > Cupressales > Cupressaceae > Sequoia > Sequoia sempervirens. The sequence goes on along the minus strand of VDFB02353493.1, from coordinate 413,953,479 downwards.
CTATCTATTACATTTAAAATTTCAAATTAGGTTGGCACCTAGACATTCTCACAGTGGATAGGAATGAATGTGACCCATATAAATCCTTAGTTAGGACCCAAATTAATCTTAACACACCTCAACACACTTTCATAAACTTTGCATGTATTGCTAACACAAGGTCAGCTAATACCCATGTTAAATACCATAAAGCATTAAGTACACACTTCCTTAAATCAATCTAAAAATTTTGGACAACAAAATTTACTTAAACACAATCTAGAATAATCCACGAACCACCTAAGATCCAACAAAGGCATTATCTGAACTTGCATCATAGGAATACTTCAACCCAGAACATTTGGTAAACCTTATTCTCACATTGACACTTGAAGCACACATTGTACTAGACCAAATCAAGTGAAACCTTGAAATTTGGAAGATACAAACATTATAAACAACTTCCCAAATCTACACAACCTAAATCCAAACTACAAAGAAACACAAAGGAAATACATTTCTCCCAAACCACATAATATACCACTAAAAATTTGATTCACACATTGGTGAAAATATCTCTTTGTATAATGATCCAAAGACCTAAATTTTGAATATAGAAACCTCTAACAACCTTGAAAATCATATCAAATCTTCACAAGCATAGCATCAACATAGAAGAAATTCAAATCACATCCCAGAGCACATTTTGAACACTTGCACAACACTATTTTCTCTATTTATCAAATTTTCTCAAAAGAACTTGGAAACCAAGTACTAGAGACATCATTTCATCTCATTACACCATTCCAACACATTTCTAGACATTGAAACATAAAGATAGCTCCATGTAGTCATAACACTTCTTCAATATCTCAACTACACCTGCACAACATGCAATAACTTGTTTTCTTCTAATTCACAATTTTCTCAATATCCTAGACATCTTCATCATGCAACAAACTTCCTTAACACATAGTTGACATCAATGAAAACACCATCCTATAGCCATCCTATTGACATCAATGACAACACCTTCATACTTGCAACAGGTTGAGCGTGTGACCTTCACTCTAAATTCTAGGTGATGAATACTTTGGCCATAGTAGTTGTTACCAATTTTCACTACAGCTCAATTGGAAAAGCTGATTAGTTTGTTATTTATCTTAAAGTTGAAGTTTAGTTAATTTTTGCATGTGCAGTAAGTGTTTTTTGCACTACATTCATCAAGTGTCAGTTATGCATTGTTTGAGAAAACTAAGTTTCAGGAGTTGTTGTTCAGTGCTTTACAAGTCAAGTGGAGTACAAAACTGAATGTACAAATGATTAAGCATAACAAGTGCTTTCATTTATTTCATGATGCTATTCACATTACAATATTTCATTTGATTGCAAGAATACAAATGATTGTACATTTTTTGCATTTTGATGCATTTCTTTTCAAAATGAAAGGCAAAAAGAGAAATTAAAGAATCCACACAATTTGTGGATGTAACTATCACAATGTATCATAAGGAGCATGCTAAACTATTGAAGATGAAAGAAAGGAAAACACATAAGTATGAACATAATCATCATTGCCTATTCTTTTGGTCGATGCAGAAGTGGTGCACCATCCTTTGTCCTTGAGCTCTAATCGACCTATAAGAGAAGTAAAGGGTTGTTAGAGCTCTGACTATGAACATCCCTATATGAACCACCAACAATAATGTAAAATGTTACTGATAATGTGAACCCTAATCCAAATACTTGCAAAACAAAACAAATGAATACATTAGGAGATCAAATGCAAGCAAGAACAAGGATTCCTCAAGAAATTTATTTGAATGGAAAAAGAGATAAAATATGAAATGAAGAACACAATGAGATTTCAAAGCATATCAAATCCTATTCTAAAGCCAACAAACTCCTAATCTCTTGAGGGAATTGGTGCCAATTTGATGTGAAAATTGGCCCTTTCCCAACTCCAATGATGCAATGTTGATTTGATGAAGAGATTTGATGAGTGATCCACTTTGTTGATGAAGATTGAGTGCTCCAAGCTAAAAACCTGCATAACCTAGCTAAGATTCAATGATAATTGATGAGGATTGCTAATGATTTGAGCATGGTAACTTTACTCAAATTGTGTATGCCAAAATGAAGAGATGAGCTCTTTACTTATAGATGAGATTGAAGGATGAATTTCCAAAATTGAGCAATGTGGGACTAACATTCATCCAATGGCAAGATGCCACTTGTCAACATGTAAATGGAGGAAGCTTGAGCACATTTTGATCAATGTGCAAGTTTGAAATTTGAATTTGATGGGATGACATGTTTAGGGGGGATGAAAATGAGTTAAATGCCAAGTGGGAGACATGTAAGAGACAATGTAAGAGCTTTAAATGCTTTGTTGGATGGACAAGTCAATTTGGGGGGAGATTTCAAATTTGAGGAATATTCCCACTTGGATGCCTTTTTTGAATGAAAATAGGTGATTTATAAATCAATTAAATTGATTTTCATGTGCAAGTTGCAAAATCTAGAGGATTTGAGTGATTAGGATTAGCATTGATCATTATTTGATTAATTTAAATGGTGTTAGTTGATTTGACCATTTTGACTTAGATTTTAGGATTTAAATAACTCAAAATGAGAAAAGAATGATTTAGACTTAGTTAAATAAATATTTTTGATTTATTTAACCAAAGGGGTTGATGTTAGATTAAATTAGATAAATGTTTGATTTATTTAATTTAATTAGATGAACTTTAGAGATTTAATCAAATAATATGGATTATTTAATTAAATCAAAGATAGGAAGATGAAGTGACCTAGCTAATTACACAGAGACAATGATTTAATTAAATTGAGGGATTTATTTAATTAAAAGGGGAATTATGATGAATTTAATCAAATAAGGCTATTTTATTAAATGGTTAGATAGAGGGATAATTCAGGATGAAGCGATGTTATTAGATCAGGATCAAGTGTATGTACATTTTACATGTCTACAGATAATACATTAAAACAATTGAGAGAACGAGAGATGAATAAGAGCTGAAAATGGAATGTCACATCATTATTTTATGCTAACATTGTTTGTTTCCTTATGCAAGTATAGGAAAAGTCATGTTGTTGATCATTTCATGAAGATAAAAGCATGTGGAGTAAAACAGGCTCCCACAAGGGTAGAGCTTGGCATGCTACCCCTTAAACTTACAAGTGGGTTGAGTAAGAAAGTACAATTATCATGCTTGTCTGAGCCATTCATGAAGGAGTAAAAAAAAATTCAATCATCAAAGCAATTAAATTTATTGTTCACTCATAACAATCAGGTCTGAGCAGCGAAGTGAAAGCTACAGGTGGACAATGAACTTAATTGATTCAATTCAACTTAAATGCATCGATTTCATATTGGAAAGTTTTAAATATTTCCATATTAATTACTTTTTTTTGCCATGGGTTTTGTTCATGTTTGATTTATGTTGTTTCATAATATTTTGTTCTGGAGCAGCAAGTGTTTCGTGTCATAATGGTGATAGTGAACAAACATACATAATGCCTCATCAATGGAGCACTAATAAATAATGGAAGCATATGAAGTGATTGAGCTGAGAATGCACTCTTTTCTGAAGTATTCTAAACATGAAATGAGTGATGAAGAGTAATCTACAGGAGTTGCAAATAAAGGGAAAGAGGTGTTGTTTCTTTTCCCCAATGGAAGAAAAATGAAAAGTAAATACATAACAAGGTGGTGTTACAGTTTTAAAGAAATTTTGGGTATGATCAAGGAGTTGCATATATAAGAAAGTATTATGACAAACAGCAGCAAAGTGGAAGTAAGTACAGAGATTTATCCTTGTTTCAGTGAACCCATGTTGGGTTTTGACAGAAAATACATAAATAAGTGAATTTCTTTTAGAATAAAGAATACCCACATGAGGGTTTGATTTAAAATGCAGATTTCTCCTTATTTCAGCTTACCCATGTGAGAGTTACTGTCAAAAAATGCAAAATACATACAATTCCATAATGGGCCAAGCCCAGTACATGGAGACCTAAGAGAAATTGTAGAAAAAATATGAGGGTCTTCTCTAAGAGCATTCTTTTTTCATACTTTTCCCAGGATAAAATGAAGATTACAACCAAATGTCAATTTGAGCATGTATTGGTCGTGGCTTGGAGAGAGCTCTTGGTTCATGTTCATTCATCATTTCACAAAAAAGTAGAGAACCCATTTTAAGTTTGCTATCTGAATCTCAAAAATTAGAAAAATAAGAGTATGTGAAGTGAAAGTAATTCTTTGTAAAAATCCATAATCAGAGCATGCATGGCATGTCCTGCAATGGGTCTATAATTGTTTTGAAAATAACAATCTTTCTTTTACAGCCATAAGCTTTTAAGAGCTTTAGTTTTGAAGTAAATACAGAAGAGAAAACAAAGGAGGAGATAACACAATTTACCATGTCACGCCTGTAGAAGAGAAAATGATGGCAGCCAAGCTCTCATAGAGCTTCCAAGCAAAGCTCAAGCTCACACTCATAGTGGCCAGGAAGAGTCAAGTAAGTACAGGAGAGAAATTAAGATAAAAATCAGAAAAAATGCTCATACTAGCCGTGGCCTTGAGGGCCATTTTTGCCTTCAAACTGAGAGTGAAAGCCATGAAATGTCTTGGAGGCTACTTACCATGAGGTTACAGAGGAAAATTGATGCCAAGCATGATGTGGTCAACCATAAAAATGCAAAAAGAAGGATCCAAACCCTAGTGTTGGTAGCGCCTCTCCCAGGCAAAGCCTTCTCTTCAAAAGTTGCAAGTGTAGAATGAAATGATTTTAGGGTTTTTTGCTTTGGTTTTGTTCCAAATTAACCCTAATTCCACTTAGTAAAGATTACTAAGCTTTTAGAAATATCAAATTTCTAAGTCTAATATCATGTGGTCAAATTTTTCATGTGCCTTGGGTTAAATGATAAAGCCTTCATAGTATTATTTAAGGATATATCCATGGTGGGTCGAGCTTTTGAGGTTTAGGTATTTTCCATATGTCTAAGTCCTAAGTTAGGCTTTTATTTATTTTTCTAGAAACCCAAGTGCTTAGTGATTTTTTAATTGTTTTTGAGGAAAATCAATTAAAATAACAATGTTGAACAATACTTATTGCCTTAGATAAAATTTCATACTTTAGGCATTTATTTTTCAAATTGATTTTAAAGAAATCAAAACATTGATGGTGATTGCCTTATTTTTTATGATTTTTTAAGAAAAAAAAAATTGTAATGGAGTGATAAGGTTGATTTATTTTGCAAATATTTTTAATCTTTAACTGCAAAATAAGTCAAGTTGAAAAACTGCATGTTTTGTAAAGTAGAAGTTAAAACAATATCCTATAAATTGTTTTCTTCTTGCTATTTTTAGCAGTTTACAAGGCAAAAGAGAGTTTGACTTTTCCTAGTCAGATTTGAGCTGCATGGAGAGGAGATAAGGTGTTTTTTTTTCTTTTAAAGCAAAGCAGACCTATTTTTAGGTGCTTTTTAGCATGCACATGCAAAGAGTGAGATTTTTCCATTTCAGTTACTCATTTAGGGGTAGTTTTAGATGCTTTTCCATGAGCTTTCTTCTTGAGCTCGGATTAGGGTTTTGTGATATATCTTGATGAAAAACTCAAGGTTTTTCTTAGTTAAGATTCATTATTTCTTCCTCTCATGTTGAGAAGAGAGTTTTGTAAGCAAAAATTTGTACTCATACTTTTGATACTCCTTTAGTTGAATAAAGCAACATACCTATTTCTTAATTTTGTGTAATTTGTAGTTATAGTTTGATGTTATATTGTGATTTATGTTTACCGAATCCTTGTTATGTCCTAAATTTACAATTCTTGATTAAGAAAGTTTATAAAATACATGATGCATGTTTTATTTAAGCCTGAATCCTCATGCAAATCAATTATGTGTTAAGTGTTCATAAGAGATTGTGAAGTACTATTGTTTTCTGAGAGTTTTTTGTGGGTAAAAAACCAGAGTCATCATTAAGTCCTAAAAATTAGTTTAAGTGATAGTTTTCATTTCAGTTATCTTTCTAACTCTCTCCCTCAGAAGATCATTTAGAATAGGATTATTATTTAGAGAACCAGCTCACTCTGGAGATTCCTTCTTTGTTCAGATCACCCACATCTGAAGAAGGTTTCCATGTGCCAATAGATAGTTAAATTCTCTACAAATTTAACATAGGGTGCATATTTGATTGATAACAGTTTTTGGCATGCTTAGTGGGACTCTGAAAGTTTGTTTTAAAGGAAAGTATTAAAATTTTAAGCTGTTGTTTTGGTATGCATGGTAGAGTTTCAGTCTTTGGAGGTGGAAAGCAACATACCTGGTGACTTCGTTCTCTAATTTTCAAGTAGATTTAGTGTGAACAGCACAAAAAAGTGTACATACTAAAGGGCCGGGTGTTCTCTTTAGTATTATCACCCTTTGGAGGAAAAATCATCAAACATCATGGTGACTCTGAGAAGCTTTTTCTGGTTTCAGAATGATCACATGCTGGTATGCTCTTAAAAGATTCTATTTTTTTGCTTTTTTTTAGCCTTTGAATGAACAAGAATGTCAATGTTTCATGATAATATGTCATAGCATCTATCATATCATGAAAATCCTGCCTACCCATCGTCATATCAACCATATCTACATAATCATGCTACTGGTTTTGATTCCATAACTTCTCGAAACCAGCATACCCAATATAATTACCACCCATCCACCCTTGCTCAACCTCCATCTCAGTCGTCATATGCTCAATTTGAGTCCCAAAATATTGAAGACTTGCGTTTTAGAGATATAAGGATGGACTACGAAAGGAAAATGCATGAAATAGAAGAAGAAAGGATTTGGTCAAATCAACAGGAGGAAATTGCAATCCTGAAAAGTGAATTGTTTGAATTCATGAACAAATGGAGGAGATCAAGAGATAGCTTGAATATAATTAGCAACATCAAGAGTTGGAGGTGCAAAGGCATGAAGCTCAAACAACCCTTGCAGCCCTATGTCATCCTGCTCGAGAGGAGGTTTCTAAGTATCAATTTCCAAGCTTTACACAAAGTGAGCCTCCTAGCACACCTAATGTTGAAATCCCAAGTTTTAGGCAAGATAGAGTTTTAAACTCCCTGAGCTAGCCTCTTAAACTTGAAATCCCAAGTTTCCAAAGCTTTCATCCCTTGCAAGTTGAGGGAAATGATTATAGTCAACCTAGTATAGCTGCAGATCATCCCCTCGAGCAATAGTTTTTATTGCAAGAAACCCAAGAATCTTCCCAAAATTCCCCACCTAAAGAATCCATGGGTGAACCCTTTAATCAGAATATGTTACTCTTCATCGAGGAGATTAGAAATGTAAACCCATTGTGTTTAGCTTTGGAGGTTTTTTTTTCAGCAACAGAGGATTGAACAACAGAAGCCTTCCCCTAATGAATCTTTCCATGTTTTCACTAATGAGTTTCCTTGTTTTGTGGAAGATGATAAAAAAAATTTAAAGGATCGACCAGCGCAACAATATACAAAGGAGGTTGCTATTGATTGCACCATTTTCTTAGCTGAACCTAAGAATGTTGCATGTGTAGAGAGGGTTGGTTCATTGGAATAGTAGAATATCAATGACAATTACTTTGAGGTATGCAGTTGGTACAGTGATGATAAAGATCTTGAGAGTTGGAAGCAACTAGTTGTTGAGTTGCAAGTCCAAGAATCAGGATAGCAACCTAAAGAGGCTGAAAAGGGTGAGGTAAGTCATGATTTCATAGCTTTGTTTGATGATCTTCCATGCTTCATTAAGCATGATGAGGAAACCATAGATCTGGTCATAAGTCAGCAACATGAGGTTGAAGAAGAGCATGCTATAGAGGACAAGGCTGATTTGGAGTGTCTTTCTTTGAGCAGTAATAGGAATTATGAGCAGCTTCCTTTCTGGTGTTTAAAAGAGCCAGAGGTTATTACATTGATTGAAAGTGTGCTAGAAGAGGTCGTCTCATTATTTGGACATTTTCCTTCCTCCTTTGGAAAGGAAAATTTTAATTCGAGTATTCAAGAGGTTGAGCTACATACAAGTATTGTTCAGGTTGAACAAGGGCAAAGGTTAGATACTACTCTTCAAGATCTTAATCAGGAGGTCAATAATAGAAGTTCAATCTTTGTCATTTCAAGACGTTGCCCCATCAGATACTTAGCCAATTCAAAGACCACTGAAGTACTAGAGGTCATACTTCCACCCAAATATGATGATGCAATTGAGGAAGAAGTTGATTTTGGAGTTGCAGCTAAAGGTGACCAAATTTAGCTCACTTGTCCAGTTCACGGCAGCAATATACATGATCATTTTCAAAATGCAAGTAGGTTTCTTTTCATTTTTTATGAAACGTTGCAACATTTTATTGAAAATCTACATGTGTTTCATGTTTTTTCAGCAATACATAATCATGTAATGCATCAATTGTTGATTAGAAAGGGGTGTTATTTTGCAAAGCCTGTCAATGGTTTTGTTTGACCAGTTTCTTTACTGGTTAGAGTAGATTAGTGTAGTTTTATTAGTTAGATGCTTTTCAATTTTCCCTAAGTGCTACTGCACACGTTTTCTTGGCCATCAAGGCCTATTTGTTTGCTTTTAGTATTGTTTTGTTTTGTTTTTCTATTGTTTGGAGTGTTACTGTTTGAGCTTCTAAGTTTCATCAAAGGGAAGATTTGACTCTGCACCCAATGAAGTATTATAGGCAACTGATCTAATGCTTAGCTAGCAAGAATTTAGTGGAAATAGCCAAAATGTTACCAATTTTCACTACAGCTCAATTGGCAAAGCTGATTAGTTTGTTATTTATCTTAAAGTGGAAGTTCATTTAATTTATGCATGTGCATTAAGTGTTGTTTGCACTATATTCATCAAGTGTCAATTATGCATTGTTTGAGAAAACTGAGTTTCGGGAGTTGTTGTTCAGTGCTTTACAAATCAAGTGGATTACAAAACCACTTACAACTCCTTGACCAAAATGTGGTGTCCCTTCTACAACTAATAATTATAAAATTATTACAAATATCATATGTTAGCAACTATAAAATTGTTACAAATATTGTATGTTGTTACTATTTACCATCTTGAGGTTGAGGACATATTTAGTTTTCTTAGTTGGAGAATATTTCATCTCCTTGTAATCCTACTTCAAATTTAGAGTAGTAGGTTATAAATTATCTTCTTGATTTAAATTCTTGAGATGGCCACTTGATAGGTATCATAGTTTTTTTTTATGAATTTCATATTACAATTTTAGGAGACATTCTTCAGGATATTCAACTCTTATTTTATGAAAACCATTATATAGTCTTATCATATCTACTTTGTCTTTGGATCTTGGATTTCATTTTTCTTCACATGGGTTTGGATTGCTTTTAATTTTTTGAATTGAGGCATATTTTGTGTTCATATGGGCACATTTGAGTAGATTTCAAAGATAGGATGCATCTTAGACTAACTGGATGTTCATAGGTTGTTATGGATCTTGAGGACTCGATTTTGCTCTAACTCAAATAATATTATCCTCACATAGAGAACATGAAATAAAATGGTGTAGGCATGGACTAACTATTCATTCCCATGTTGTGATTGTGACCATTGCATGTAACAACCACATACACATCCCATGTACCCACGCCCTACCCTTCTGATATCTCCACTCATAAAGAAAGCACCAACATAGTGTAGCCTGGAATGTTTGGGAGAGTTTGGGTGAAAAATAGGATCATGCACAGCATAGACATTCCCATGTAGATGTGTTGGGTTTGACGATTCATCCCCATGACACACAAAATGAAAATTAGGCTACCTTGCAACTTCACATTACATGCATCTAACAGTTTTTGGGGTAGCATAGAAAATTTCACCATGGAAAAATGGTTTCAAGTATTCAAAATTTGAGAGAGGTTTTTGTAGAGGGGACTGACATGCACCTATAGGTTTAGAAATAACATTTGTATGTGCCACCAACTCCGAGAAATAGCATGTCAAAGTTCAACATTTTTTCACTTAGGGATGTTAAGAGAAAGCATTGACACAGTGTAGTCCAGAACATTTGAGAGAGTTGGGGTGTAAAATAGGACCATTCCTAGTGTATAAATGACCACCTAGAAATTTTGGTGTTAATGGTTTAGTCCCATGAAGAACAAAAAAAAAACTAGCCTGGGTTGCAACTTTACACTACATGCATCTAACGGTTGGGTGTTGCCACAATAATGGGTTACACTTTTTGGGACATCCTATTTTTTCTAAAATCACATATTTTTAGAAAATATAATGATTTAAGCCTTAAAAGGTTACATTTAAAGGATTTTAATTGAAGAGGGCTTGATCAAACCCCCTTGGATAGGACCCCACTAGTTTTAAACCATACCAATAATGGAATCTCCTCTACACCTATCAAAATTCTAATAAAAAACCACTTTTGATTTACCTTTTGGGGGATCAAATGAATTCATTTAAAATTTATGTTTTTTAAGTATGTATTCCTTATTATAAGCTTCCTAAAAAGTATAATTTTAAATATATTTAATTTGATTGTTATATTTACTTTTTATTTCTTGTGAATGTAGGTTTTTCACTAAAAATTGAGCTCTTTGTTCTACACATGTGGAAAAATAGTAGATTACCAAAATTAATTCTAAAAAAATATCTATGCTCTTGGTATTAATGTCCTTGATCCAAAAAAATAATAATTTTGATACATACAAAAAAAGTTGTGTTATACAGTAAACCTATGTCTAAATTGTAATTAGTTTGACTTCAAAACTTAATTAAGAAAAAAATATTCAATAAAAAACTATGAAACCAAATGAAGGACCTAGATATCATAGTTACAAATATAAATTCAAAAAAAAAAAAAAATATCCTTCATAGAAAAAATGTTGTGTTATACAATAAACATCACTCTTTAAAAATGGTGTTTACTATTAAAAACTTATCGAAGGAGATAGAAAAAGAAATGTAATTTGATTCCAAATTTTTTAAAATATATATATTTAGAATCTACAAACAAAATGTCACAAATCACTAGTTTGCATCATCTTCAAATTCCTCATAGTTTATCTGCTATAGGTGTCCAAAAGTGAAGATTTAGTTTAAAAAAATCAGTTCAATGTCAAGTTTGGCCAAAAAGTGTAACCCACTATTGTGGGATCACCTAGTTTTGGGGGCAACATAAAAACTTTCACCATAGCCAAATGGCTTGGAGATATGAAAAAATAAGAGAGGTTATTATAAAGGGACCCTACATAACTTTGTACCTTTAGACAAAAAGTATTCAAAATCTAAGAGAGGTTGTTGTAGAGGGGCCTTACATGCACCTATAGGTTCAAACAAAACATTTGTATGTGCCACCGACTCCAAGAAACAACGCGTAAAAGTTCAACATTTTTTTGCACTTAAGGATTTTAAGAGAAAGCATTGACATAGTGTAGTTTGGAACATTCATGAGAGTTGGGGTGTAAAATAGAACCATGCCTAGCATAGACATGCCCACCTAGACGTGTTGGCACTAATAGTTTGGCCTCAAGAAGAACCAAAAAAAAATAACCTACCTTGCAACTTTATACAACATGAATCTGACAGTTTTTGGGGTAGCATAAAAAATTTCACCACGAACAAATAGCTTGGAGATATGAAAAACTGAGATAAGTTACTATAGAGGGACCCTACACAACCTTGTATCTTTAGACAGAAAATTTCTAAGTGACATGGTTTCTAAGAAATATCTTGTCAAAGTTTGCAAAACAATACCTTTCTTAGCATAAACCTGCCCCTCAAATGTGTTGGAACTATCAATTTGGTCACACGATGAACAAAACAAAAAATTATGCCACCTTGCAACTTTCTCTTTAATGCATTTGATGCTTTTTCCATCACCTAAAAACTTGTCACCATGAGAAAATGGATTGGAGATATGAAAATCAGAGAGAGGTTATTGTACAAAGACCCTATGTGACCCTGTACCTTTAGATGCAATGGTTGTAGGTGCCATGGTTTCCAAGAAAGAGCTTGTCAAATTTTGCCACTTTTTTGCACTTAGAACTCTTAAGAGATCATCGATACAATGTAGCCTAGAATGATCCAGCATGTTGGGGTTTGAAATAGGACCTTGCCTAGCATAAAACTACCCACCTAGAAGTGTTAGAACTATCAGTTTGGTCACACGATGAACAGAACAAAAATTATGCCACCTTGCAACTCTCTTCAATACATTTAATGCTTTTTACATCACCTAAAAAATTGTCATCATGTTCAAATGGATTGGAGATATGAAAAACAAAGAGAGGTTATTGTAGAAGGACCCTACATGACCATGTACCTTTAGACAAAAGGTTTTTAAGTGTCATGGTTTTTGATAAATATCTCAGATGTCAAAGTTTTCCACTTTTTTCACACTTAGAGATCTTAAGAGATTTTTGGTACAATGTACTCTAGAATAATCCAGCATGTTTGGGTGCAAAACAAGACCTTTCCTAGCATAAACCCACCCACCTAGAATTGTTGGAACTATCAATTTGGTCACACAACAAATAGAACAAAATTTATGCCACCTTGCAACTTTCTTTTTAATGCATTTGACACTTTTTCCATCACTTGAAAACTTGTCACCACGGGAAAATGGATTGGAGATATGAAAAACTAAGAAGTTATTATAAAGGGACCCTAAATGACTAGGTACATTTAGATGGAAAATTTATAAGTGACATTTTCTAAGAAAGAGCTCATCAAAGTTTGTCACTTTTTTTGCTTAGAGCTTTTAAGAGATCATTGGTATAATGTAGCCTGGAATGATCCAGCATGCTAGGGTGTGAAATAGGACCTTACCTAGCATAAACCCACCCACTTGGACGTGTTGGAACTATTGGTTTAGTCACACAATGAATAGAACGGAAGTTACGCCACCTTGCAACTTTCTCTTCAATGCATTTGACACTTTTTCCATCACTTGAAAACTTGTCACCATGGGCAAATGGATTGGAGATATAAAAAACTAAGAGAGGTTATTGTAGAGTGACCCTACATGACCTTGCATGTTTAGAAAAACTGGTTGTAAGTACCACAGTTTCCAATATATAACTCATCAAAGTTTGTTAATTTTTCACACTTATAGCTCTTAAGAGATCATCAGTACAATGTACCCTGAAATGATCTAGCATGTTGGGTGCGAAATAGGACCTTGCCTACCATAAACCTTCCCACCTAGATGTGTTAGAATTATTGGTTTTGTCACATGACAAATAGAAAAAACATTATACCACCTTGCAACTTTATACATGTATTTGACACTTTTTGCAGCATGCAAAAATTTGTCACCATGGGAAAACGGATTGGAGATATGAAAAGTTGAGAGAGGTTATTGTAGAGGAGCCTTATATGGCCCTATAACTTTATAAAAAATGGTTGTAAGTACCACATTTTCTAAGAAATAGCTCATCAAATTTTTCCACATTTTTGCACTTAAGTCTCTTAAGAGAAATCGTCGATACAATGTAGCCTAGAATGATCCAGCATGTTGGGGTTCAAAACAAGACTTTTCCTACCATAAACCCACCCACACAAACATTTTGGAACTATATGTTTGGTTGCACGATGAACAAAAAAAAATTACACCACCTTGCAACTTTACACTGCATGATAGAGGGTAGCTAATAAAGGGTAGCATGGTAGAGGACATAAATATTGAGATCAAAGTATGGTATTCTTCATTCAAAAACACAGTCACCATGACTAATAGCTAGTAAGAGTAGCAATAGAGGTAGTGAATATAGATTTGTGAAGAAAAAGATTTTAAAATTTGCATGAGAGTGATCTGAGACAACAATTAAATGAGTAACAAACATATTGGAAGTTATCTTGAAATAGAAAGGTTCAAACATCTAAAGGTAGCTTCAAATGTAAATAAAGGGAATTTGAGTGGTCCTCAACATCTACAAGATGATTTCAATGGTAGCTCCTTAATGAACACATTACATTATCTTGGTTGGAGCATTGCCATAATATTCTTGATTGGTAGGGTAGGACAATAGTAGCAATTAAGGAAGTGGACAGTCCCACAAACCAAAGAATTTAGATCATGATAAAGATCTAATGAAGGGATCTATAGGGGCAGTCCATTAAGAAGGACAGTGAGGTTCCATGTTTGGTTGAAAGTCATAAATGCCAAATGTACCATGAGGGAAATTTTTTGAAGAGATACCAAACTAAGGATAGTCACTTACCTCAAGACAATGTTAAATGATAGTGATAAGTGATAGTCAAAGTTTGCAAGTTGGAAATAGGAAACTTAGTGCTTGCTAAGGGAAGTGACATAAATGCAAAATGGTTTTCATAAAATTACATACAATGTCATATCATGCATATGGATGTGTAGCATGCCCTTTTGGAAAGTAGTTTCTCAATGTTGTCAAATGGGTCATGCACTCATATATAAACCTATAGAAGAGAAGGAAAATGTTAGGTCCAAAGAGCTACTAGAAGTAAATAAAATGATTGGATTACAAATAAAATGCCTCATTGGAAACTTATCATATTGTATACTTTTCAACTCAAAACAATCATTGACCATCACATTGATATGATACCAAACCTAGTTATCTTAATAAAGAAGACTACATAAAAGATGAAAATATGAGCTACCTACAAAAATTAAGATAAAATTAGAAAAGGAAATGGAACAAACACTACTAAAAGTGTAAGTATTAAAGTTCAATTAATCAAATAACAATGAAGTAAAGAAAATTAAACAAGCAATTGATCAATTAAAAGCAATACTCCCATTTAATTAGTCTAAACATTGCTAAAATGACTCAAATAACATCAAAGCAATCTAAATTCTAGACAATTAAAATAAATAACCAGAAAACCTCCAATCCCATTATGGATTGAGTGTAAATTTGGTGTGATATGGATGTGGATTGCTCAAATTTTCCTAATCCATGTTGTTTCTAAAGCTTGATGATGATTAATGAAGCTTGATTCACACAAAAATCTCTCAAATTTCTCAAAGGTGAGTAATGAATTTGAGAGAGTAACTTTGCATGAGGTTGTGAATCTCAATTGATACAAAAAAGCTTTGGTATTTATAGATTTTTGAGATATTGATCAATTGTGAGGATTCAAAAAGTTAATCAATGGATGAAATTGAACTGAGGATATGAGTGTGGATGAAAGATGAATCAAGTGGTTGATAATCCATGAGGCATGGATCAAGGATTAGATCAAGGGTCAATGATCCATGAGAGACTCAATAATATCCCTTAATTTTAGGAATTATGTTGGAGATACTTTGAGTTGGAGGCAAGAATTTAAATTTGAAAAGGGAATATTCCATGTGGAATTATTATGGAGGGAGTTGGATATCTTTGATGTCGAAGTGGATGATGAAATGTGATGAGGAATATGAGATGTAAATGGATTGTTGATAGTTTAGATCCTTTGATTCTTGAAACTTTGGATAATGAGCAATGAAAGGTGGATATGAATACTCAATTGTAATTAGGACCAACTTCATATACTTTGTATGTCACTCTTGAAGCTTTCTTTTACATCGGTGTAAATCTTTGATGGATGAAGTTCCCTTTGTTATTTTTCCCCATAGTTTCTTTGAATAATGGAGTTTGATGGGAATTATTTTCTTGATTTTTCTTTGGCATCCATTTGAATTTTATCTGTCTATCTTGATTTGATGATTCTTTTTCTTCAATGATTTTCTCTTTTCTTTGACATAGATTTTTCTATTTGTGTTGGTCCCAATTTTGTGAGTGGAAGGAGGTGAGGATGATGATTCATGATATGGTTGGTTGTAGTATTGTTAGCGGTTTTATCATAAGAAATTGTTGATGAGTGTTTTTGTACTACATAACATAGACAAAACACAATGTTTTATCTCTCTTGAAAGGTAACTTTCTTCAAGAAAACTTTAGAAAATCACCCCAAGGTTCTGGATGCCAGGTCTTGACTTACAAAAATAGCTCAATAGTTGATATGGGTTATTGATATCACAAAGGGAATTTATGGTTTACAAAGATTGAAAGCTATAAGACTCAATAAGGGATTTATGAAATCTGGAAATGTATATAAACCCTAACTGAATTTTCTATATCTGAAATCTAAAAATTATGTATTGCATCAAATATAACAACTTGAGTGACTTATCAAACATAACAGCTTGAGTGATGCCTTTTTCTAATACTAACCTAGATTTCATCAAGAAATAGCAAAAGATAAAGGGTTTCAAAGAGATCTAATCTAAAATCTAAGAACAATCATGCAAAAGGAAAATGCTTCAGATGGACAAATCCCTAATAAAACCTATCTTTGCTTAATCAAGGAAAACCCTACAACTCCATAGAAATGGTACAATCTTCAAAGGAATCTAAAATATTTTCAAACAATAAATTGTTTAAATACATACCCATATTTTGGCATAATATGAGTAAACATTCACACTTGAACTATTGCATTAAAATGTCTTAAACCAATCATACATTGTAACTTACATGCAAAACAATCATAAATATTATGAGCAGCAGACTTATCCAATATTTTTCAAAACTTTTCCATTAACAGGAATAAACATGAAACTAAAGAGCTTGAAATAACTTGGAAAGTAGGAACCATGCAGTAATATGAAGCAACAAAGAATAGAACACCAAAATCAATGTCTTCTCCTTATATTAGCTTCAAAGTGTTTACAATAATTCTAGATGGGTGTGTAGGATCATGATGGGCCAAAAAGTGGCGATATAATGTGTATGTGTATGGTATGTGGCTGACGACTTTTTTTTACCCAAAATTGATGAAATGAGAAGGGTTTTTAAAGGAGATTCTAATTAGCTTTCCAAAAATATAAATTATGCTTTACTTTGAATTTAATAAATAATTATTACTCATTTTCTATTTCAATTACAACTAAAGTCCTGATTGATAGGTTGATTGAAAAACATCTATAGCTTTCAAATGGTATCACATTTTTTGGATCTAAAACATGCGTCACGTTCTATGCTTTGTATAATCTAGGATTAAAAAATAAAAAAAAAAATTCATGAAGTTTTGACCAAGTTAAGGTGGTCAGACATACAAGTTTTTATATTTTTTAAAAGTTGTGATAAAAAATCATAATTAATTATTTACTTGGAAAAAAATTACCAAAAATATGCATCACATTCGGACATGATTCCTCTACTTATATCTAAAATCTTATAAAAAATTTTATCATTTTATTGTGGTTAGGGTGGTTAGACAAACACCTACATTTTATTTTTTCCCTGAAATTTAAGTACTAATGCATTGAAATTTCAAATTTTCACCAAATAGATTTTTATTTTTTAAAAATAAACCTAGTAATTTAGAAACTAAATTCAATTTTCTACAAATTCTATTCTTACATATTTTTTAAATAATATATATAACTTATTCAAAAAAAATTGTCAAGTTGCCCAACTTTGATTTTTCTAAATATTTTGCCACTTAAGGGCTTATTTTTTCCATGATGCTCCTGCACATACCTAGATCCAATTGGAAAAATGAGGAAAAACCTCATATTTATAGAGTTTCATTAAAATTTTAGGGTTTTCAAATTAATGGCTAGGATTAAATCAAGATGAGAACCCTAATTAGGTTAGCCAAAATAGTTAAGCCTCATATAATTCAATTCCCATTTGCATTTATAAACATAAAATACCATTTTTTTATATTTTATGCCCTTTTACATTTGAAATAAAGCACATTTTGCACTAATTCCTAGGTCACCTAGGCTATCATATGATCTTCAAAAGGATTTGCATTTATTCCTAGGTGGGGATGCCCTATTCTATCTTCTTTTCATACTGTTTCCTTTTATTAAATTCTTGGAATTTATTTAATATCTCATTTAACTCCCCTTGGCCAAGAACTGGAATAATTTTTATCTTGTAAGCAGTTGTGGAAAATCTAGCTTCATATCCCTTAAATATTTTGTCCCAATCCAATTGAGACTCTTGAAACTTATACATCAAGTTGACATACATGGCAGCATTTTCCAGATGATCTCCAGTAACATTACCATCAGCACAATGGGTGAAGTTGTATTTCCACCACTATTTCAATTGATCCAACTTGCTAAAGGCCTTTGTGAGGTACTTACTAGTCACGGCCTCTAAGAAAAAAAATACAACCTAAATCCTTCTCAACTTTTGTACCATCTTTTGATGCCTTATCCATAATTTATCTTCTAAATTTAAATACTTCCATCCAGGCCTTGGGCTTGTCAGCATTTTTTGGAGTAAGAAATTTTTCCTCAATCAAGACCTACTAAGGAACATTAATTAGCACATTCAACCTTATTGTGGTCTTTTCATTTGTAGCCTTGCATTCATCTATGATTTCATGTAACTTGTTGAGACAAGCTAAACATCTCTCATACATGTGCACAATTTCTACTATCAATGGAATCCCTTTTTCAAAGACTCCAGTAATCCATCCTTGAGCTACCTGAGCAAAAGACTTCATCTTTCCAAGCTCACTGATCACATCCTTGGATAATATTCTTGGTTTGGCAAATAATATGGCTTCAACCTAAAGGGGATTGACCAAGTGTCTAATGTAACTCTAAAGTTCATACACTTATTTCTTTAGTTGCTCCTTAGCTTTTACCTCTTTTCCAACCTATGTAAAATTGTCTCCATAGATCCCCTCAAATCATCAACCTACTACATCTTTGATGAGGGGCCTAAATTAATAGATGTTACTTTATAATCCTTAGGAGTAATATCCTCATTCTTCTCCACTGTAGGGGCTACAATGTGCACTACCTTGTTGTTAGAATTATCCATGAAAATCTTGGAAATAACCTTTTCCTCCTTATTCTCCTTAGGCTTATTCAAAGTGATCAAAAATTTATCCCAAATAGGGACTGCCTCATCAACAATTGGCTTGGGCTTTAGGCTTTCCTTGAGCCAATCAAGAGTCGTAGATTTTTCGACATTTGTATCTAGCTCATGTTGTCCTTGTTCCTTCTCTTCCTGAAAAGCCTTACCCCTATCAACATCCTTGTTCTTATCATGCTCTTCTTATTCATTGATGTTCTCTTGTTGTTGCAGTTGTCTATCCTAGGGTTGTTGTGGGTCATCCTTGACCAATTTCTCTAAATATTCAACATTTATTTCCTTAGTATCAACCTCTAGTTGGGGGCCCTTGAAAGCATCTTCAAATGTTTTTATTTTTCCTTCAATATCCTCCCCTACATTAAAAGGTTGATTATCATCTGGTTGTTTCGAGATTGTATCTTCTACATATGTCTCTTGATCTACAACCCCTTCCCTTTCAATAGATCCTTTGCGTGCAACCTCCTCTAGTTCTGCAACAACCTTCTCAATATTTGGCAAATCAGGGACTAGGATTTTATCCTTAGGGGAGGCTTTCCTTTGGTACACCATATGGGGCTTTTCCCCAGAGCTCTCCACCTCAATGACTTTCTCCCTTGTTTCTCCCTCAACAACTTCAAGGGAAAATTCCTCCTTTTGTTTCTTTGGTGGAGGAGTAGTTTCTACAAAGGCATCCTTTTGACTAGCCCATGTAAGCCTTCTTCTATTTAGGATTCCCTCTATAATAGGTTTTGTCAGTTTTCTCTTCTTGGGAATAGGCTTTCTTTCAACCACCTTTGTCTTCACTTTTTGCTTTTGTTTAGCTTTTTCTCATTTAATTATCAAAGGATTCTCTTCCTCATATTATTCTTCCTCACCTCCCTCACATTCTCTTCTATCTAACCCTTCCTCACAGGAGGATTGTGATTCTAGATGTGGACAATGATTTTGGGTGTCCAATGGTTCTCTAACTCTTCTAATACCCCTTCGTTTTGTGTTCTGGCTGGACAGTGTGTCCTTGTTTGATTTGATGTGCTTTTTGGTTATTGAGATGTTGTATCATGTGTGTGTGATTTGATAGATAATTATAGAGCGATAGTTTATTGGTGTGATGCGATGTATCTTATCTCATGCTTTATTTGACATGTTTTAAATTGGTGTAAGGATGATTAGTTATTGTAACATGTTATTGCATGAGATATTTGTCTATGATGGAACTGTCAGTCTATGATGAGTGTATTGGTGAAGGGGACAGGATTGTATCACTTTCTTGCAAGCGCCCTACGATTCTGAGATTTCCCCCTTCACGGTGTGTTTTATTATATCATATATATATGCATGTTCGATATGCTCTTTGTTTGCAGGTTGACAGGTACAGGACATCAACTCCACCTGATTTCACAGGTTGAGCATGTCCATTGACCAACGGTAATCAATTGGGAGATAGTAGCTAGGTTTCCCGTGCCAAGTCGTCACCCTAGTCATATTTTGTCGTCAGGTTTGGCGGTTTTGATTTGGTTCTTTCCTCCCTGGTTAGCTATTTCAATTCATATTTTAAAGGCTATTAAATGGTGGGTAAGGTTAAAGTGATGATTTAACATATCTAGTTTCAATGTTGGATATTATTTTATTTCATTGATTATTTTGGTTTAATTAATAAAATCATTTTTTTTAGTTTATTGGCTAACTAGGCCAATGGTCATAAAATTAAATGAAATGGTTATTTTTCCATGATTGTATATTTAGATTTAAATTTATAATGAAAATGGATATCATATTAGATATTTAAGTTAAATGTTGATAAAAATAGAAATGTGTTTAAATTTCACCTTTTGGAAATTTTGGGATAAAAATAAAACATATTCTAGCAACCTTGAGATTTTTGGGTTTTAATTGGAATTATGAAATTTTGAAATAGCATTCTTGGAAATTAAAATTGTTTTAAAAAAATTTTAAAAAGGAAATATCCTCCAAAAGCTCAATAAATTTAGTGGGTGGGATATTTTTAGGGGTTTGACCAAATTTGGGGAAGATCTTTGTAAAGAAATGGAATTTCATTTGTTTTTCAATTTTTGATTTTTGGTGGAGAGTTTTGTTGTGGCTGAATTTGGAGTTGAATAATAGATTGGAACCACCATTGTTGAAGTCTTCAAGCATTTGGGAGAAAACACCAGGTTCATCTTCATTTTGTTTCCCCTTTTTGGAATGATCTTCAAATTTCTTTATGTTGTTTGAAAACTCTTTGAAAGCTATTTAGATGCAAAGAAAACCATGTAAAATGATTCCAAATCTTGCAAACAGCTGTTGGATTAGGAAAGAAAACCAAAACAACAATCACAATGAAAATAGGCGGAAAACCCACAAAAAAAATCTTCATTTCAATTTGTTATTCTCAACTCTTGTTGTTTTGCCAAAGTTAATCCTGTTCTTGCAAAAAAATTGTTCTTTTGCTCAATCTTGAATTGGAAATGAAAATATTGGTATATAGTTGTAAATATACCTGCATATATATATCCTCATACATATATATACAAATATATTTACAAATATATTTGGGTTTTAATCTCTTTCAAAATATATATATATTTTTTCTATTTTCAAAATGTACAAGGACTGCCCTGTTTTCGCCAGTTTTTAAAACATTTTTTTTTATGTATAAAAAAGGGGGATTTAAATTTATTAGGGTGTGGAGGGGAGGGTCGTAGCCCTACACCCCCCACAGAGCCT
Source organism: Sequoia sempervirens (assembly GCA_007258455.2). NCBI lineage: Eukaryota > Viridiplantae > Streptophyta > Pinopsida > Cupressales > Cupressaceae > Sequoia > Sequoia sempervirens. The sequence continues at coordinate 413,931,898 of VDFB02353493.1, read as the reverse complement.
CTCAAGGGAGGCACTACTCTCACGTAGCACCCCCCAGTGGGAGGCGATGTGTGGAAGCAGCACTGCTGCCTCCAAGCAGCGGCGCTGCCCACACAGCACCCCCTATATGGGGGAGGCTGCGTGGTAGCCTGGTCACTCCCATATGGGAGGGGCTCGTGCCCTTTATGGAGTTTTTTTTATTTATTTAAAATATAGTTTGTCTTTTTTTTTAATATTATTTTAATATTTAAATAATATTTATTTTATAATAGTTTATTTATATATATATACTTATGTATATATATCATATACATTTAGTGTGTATATGTATATATATATAATGTATATATGTATATATGTGTATTTTATATATTTTTAAATAAATTATTTAGTTGAATTAAATTGGGTTATTTCAATAAGATTTAGATATTTAAGTATATATATATATAATAGTATATACATTAAGTATATATATTTTGTATCCATGCATAGATAAAGTTTAGTTGATTAATTTATTCGAGGTTGAAATAGAGATTAATTTATTTTAAATAAGTGACTTTATTTATCAAGTTGTTTTGATTATGGAATATAATTGTGAAACTTAGAGTAAAGGATTGGTGTTTAGATTCTTCAATGTCATGAAATGAATATGGTGTATTTTTTTTGGATAAATGCAAGTAATGAAAATTGAGATTGACTTGATTTAGGAAATCCTAACCTTAGTTTATTTAATTGCCTAAGATGCTTTCTAAGTAATGTTTTCGTACATTCTAGATGTTGGGCAAAAGAAAGTAATGGTTTTGTTTTAAGAATGATTTATTTTGAAAAGAAGAAATGATTGTTATTATTATTATTATTATCTGAAAAGAAGAAATGATTTATTTATTTGCTCTGAATAGAAGAAGTAACTATTTTATTTTATTGTTATTTAAAAGCAATTAAGAATTTGAATAGATGGTTTAAGTTTCATCTTTTGTCTGAAAGAGACGTCATCAAGTCAAATTTTTTTTAAGGCTATAAATTACTGAATGTTAATGAAGGAAGTGGATTTAGGAAGTCCAAACATAGATTTGATCCCTAGTTGATTTCCCTTCTTGAATGTATACTTCGTCTGCTTTCGCTTGGGGGAATTTGTTTTTAAGGGTTGTTAAGTCTTCCATAAGGGGTTTAACTTTTGGGGTTTCTTTATCATGTTAGTCAACCTTTGTTTTGCCTTGGGTAGTGCGTATAGTTGTATCTTGTGGTTTTACCTGGTTTCCATGAATGGGAATGGTTTATGCCTCCTTTTTTTTAGGAGTGGATCATGTGTTTTGTGCCTCCTGTGGAAGGAGTGGGTTGTATGTTTTGTTGCCTCCAGTGTTTGGAGAGGGTTTTGACCTTTGTTGCCTCCAGTGTTCAGAGAGAGTTTGACTTTTGTTGTCTCCAGTGTTTGGAGTGAGTTTCATTTTGTGTTCCTCCTAGAGTTGGAGTGGTTTTATCTTGTTGGTATTCACTTGGGATTCCCTTGGTATTTGGTTTTGGTTGGTATGTTGTCAAGTAGAAGAGTGGCTTTTGTTAGGGGTGAGAGCCCAAAGAGGTAAACTGGGAAACCTTTAGAAGTGGTTTAATCAAGTGATAACTAAATTAATGTACTTAGAAGTTAGGTAGTTTTTCACATTAATTAAGATAATTGAGCCTCTCTCATGGACGCAAGGGATTTTATAGACTTGGGATGAGACGGGAAGGCCTGGAATGGCAAGGTCATCTATCTTGTCCTTACGAGAGGTAGTTGATTCTGCATGAGTGAGTATGGGTGTCAGGATTTGGTAGAGGCCACTAGGATAACCCATAGTTGGGGTCAGAGCCTAGGAAGATTCCCAGAGGAGATCCCATGTCGAGCTATGTGATGACACTCTTTCTACGACAACGGTTGGTATTTTGTTTTATGAGTTTGGTTTCTTATCATACTTGATCTATTTTATTTCTGGAAGCAATGTGACCTATGTCAGTGATGTTGGAGTTGTACTTGTGTTATTCTTATGGTTGTATGGTTCATGTGATTGGTTGTGTCAGTGTTAGTTATCCTGTGTCTAGTGGTGGATGGTCTTGCCTAGGAATTCCTTGTTACTATCTCCTAGCATGGGGGGTGAGCCTTCGGGTATCACATGGTTGGGTGGAACATGTACCTTAATTTTTTGGGTCATCTTTTTGTTCGTGTGGACAAGATTTCCAGTTGGAGAGCTCGTGGGATCCAGTTTTTCATGCTTTATTCTTTCAGTTTTAATGTAATTTAATACCCGTCTTTGTATCGAGGTGGAAGTTGTAAATTGTAACCTTGTATTTTGGAATTACCTCATTCAGGGAATGAGTGTTTTAATCCTTTTGTAAAGTATATTATTGGGATCATTTGGAATTCTTATGTCTCTGATGTAATTTTTATCATGTATGGAATGTATGTGCATTTAATTTGTTAAGTGATTAAATGTTATGTTTTAATTCATGTATCTTGTTGGGTTTAAGTAAACTTAGTCTTGTAACCTTAGGGGTTGTTGGCAATGGGTGGTGAAATTGCATGTTATTTGTACTTAAACAAAAAAAAATTATTGTGTTTGTGTTGTAATTGCAACTTCCCCTAGGGTTGCATGGCGAGGCGTTACAACTCTTCTAGGTTTTTCACCTAGAAGTGGGCCCAAAATGCTAATGTTTACACTCAAGATTAATGTTGTGAGAATTGTAATGTAACTAAATATTATGTCTAAATGCAATAAACTAAAAGAAATATGATTTATTGATGCTAAACCTAAGAAATACAAAGTGCTGGAAAACACAGTGTTGTATGCAAACATATGATAAAGGACCTAGAAATGCAAACAAAACTAGATAGAAAATTATGAAATAGAATGTGTACACCTAGAGGCTAAAAGAGGATGAAATGAAGGTCTGGAATCCTAGTAAAACTAATGTAGAAGCCAACTAGGACACTTGTGCCAATCTAGGCGACTTAGTCCCAGATTTGGAAAAACTACTCTAGAGCCCATTTCGGCCAAATGGGTGTCTGAATCTATAAAAAACACTGAAAGGAATGTACAGTGGGACTAATTTACCATTAGTGGTGACTTATTCCACTTATGTATTTCTAAACATTCGAAAGGGGAGGTGGAAGCTCTTGGTCTGCACTTCAATGGTTCTTTACAGGTGATCGCTTCTAAAACTCTGATTTTCGGGCCTAAAAGTGACTTTTTGTTGATATTTTTTCTTTTCAAGCAAGGAGATATCTTCAAAAAGTCTTCAACCTAATCTTCAATGAATTTCAAACCCTCAAAGTGCCTAAATTTGCAAACACACAATGAAAGAGAAAGAAATGGTGAATGTTAGGACATGGGGGTTTGCCTTGGTCAAACCCCTTTTTAGGTACTTAAACCAAAATGAAGAAAGAATGTAATGAAGTGTGAAATAATGGAGTTAGATACTTCATAGGATGATCTTAAATTTCTATAGAAAAAGGTGAAGAATCTTCCCTTGAATGTCTGAGAAATGTTATCTTGATGACTTAGAATGCCAAAACCCTAACTTGATTGACTTGAGAACATGATGAATGATGAATGAATGATTATGAGAAGTGAATTAGGGTTTAGAGGCTTGTATTTATAGTCAATCCACCTTATTTTCCTGATAATTGGATCCCTAAGGTCGACATGAAGGAAGAATAACTTAAAATCCAAAATTTCCCACTCAAACCTTGAAAATAGGCCAAATTGGACTAAGTTGCCATGCTAGGTGACTTAGTCCCACTTGGCAAGGACTCATTTGCCTAGATGGGTGACTTAGTCCCTGAGGGGCCCTTTTTCTAGTTGGGTTGTTGGGGAATGAATAATTTCAGTTCTTATGTTGATTTAATTGGGTATTTAATCAAATTATGCCTTGGGATGCCCAATATGGGGCCATAGGGGCCTATTAATGATGATGTAAAGGTCAATTAGGGCTTGGCACACAAAATTCAATGTGAAAGTGTGATTAAATACACTTTACAACACTAAAATGAGGCCCACTAAGCCTAGAAAGGCACAACATCCAATGTGAATGTGTAAGACACATTACAACACTAGATTAACACTAAGTTCATTTTACAAACCTTCTAGATTAATGTGAGAATGTCATTGAATACATTTTATATCATTGAATTAGGGAAAAATAGGTCAATTAAGTCTAGAGAAGTGTGAAACACTTTACAACACCTTCACAAGACATCGTTAAATGCATTTTATTTAGTTTGCAAGGGTCCAATACCTAGTGTGGTGTGTAAAACACCTCACAACACCAAATCAAGGCCTCATTAAGTCCAATTTTTCATCAATTATTCCCATATCAAGCAAAGTATACACTTTTTGGTGACACACTAGATCACCCATCAAATCATAGGAGAGTTTTACTCCATCAACCTCTAGCTCCAAAATTTTATGATTGGCCCACTGCTTGAAGTACTTAATCACTGGGGTAGTCACTTCATTCAATTTAGTTATCTATTCCCCTACCCAATCAATTATGGAGAGGGGCTTATTTGATATGTTCATGTAATCATGGTGTTGAATGGAATCTTCTTCATCCTCCACTTGGTCTAGCACATCCATAATTCTATACAATCTAATCATTTTAAGGGGCAATCTAGAGATCTTTCTTTTAAAAACCTTGAATTCATCCCTAAAATTGGCCCAATAATCCTTTATGTGTGCTTTGTGCCTGTAATATCTAGTGGTAGCTTTTTTATCAACTCCATAAGGATCAAAATTCTCTTGTTATGTGTGAGCAGGTAGATGGAAGTACTCCATTTCTTTCTCCAAATGTTGTACACTTGAAAAATAAGGGCAAGCCTCCCATCCATTCATTTTTACAAGAAATTCACATCCTATACCTGCCTTATGTAGACCTTTTGACACTTTATCAAAGGCAACAAATTTCCTTGTAACCTCTAATATGGCCAACTTGTTGGTGGGATATCGAGGTATTCTATAAGGTCTGAGAGGGCACCTATGTAATATCATAGAAATTTTTTGAAATTGTAGAAACCAATAACCATATTTCTTTACTAACTCCACTAAATTTGCAGACAGTATAACATGAAGAGCTTATTGTAATGTCCTAGTGATATACATAGTGAATTCATCATTTACCCTCTTGGAATGAGAGGTGTTCAATAGGTGCAACTGATTATAGCATTCATTGACCTTTGTCTCTCCTATTGTCCCTTTACAGGTCAATGCTTTGTACTTGAATTTTTGAACAAGAATATACACCACATACGAGGTCATGGTGAACTTCTTTGTGTCTTGGACCTCCCAAAGTTTCTTATCAAGGTTGTTACTAATCAACCTAGCTCAATGGTAGTTGGTCCCTTTTGTTATCTCTTCCATTATGTAGAACATCTAATCCTCAAATTGGGATACCCTCTCCAATCCCATGACTCTACTTAGGAGAGTTATCATATCATTATATTCTACCTAGAAATCACTTCTGTGTAACACCTTGGGGAATTTTGAGTAATGTTGTTTGGGCTTGTCCAACCATGTAGAATTCATAATTTCCAAGGCTTTCTCGAGATTTATGAAAAATTTCTTGGTGATTTCCAAAGTGAACATTGTTAGATTTTGATGAGAGGGAATCCCAAATGCTTCAGCAATTACCTCCTCTATGAGATTGGCCATGATTCTCCCTTGAGGGTCAATAATCTTCATCTAATCAGAGTCATAGTGCTTTGAGTACTCCACAATTAGCTCAAGGAAATGAATGGTCAAGGGAAAACTAGCAGCTTGAGCCAATCCATTCCTTACTATCTTCTTTCCAACCCAATAGGAACTAGGCAATTCATCCTCTTCTTAAAATCCTCCAAGTCCACATGTCCCATATTAGTATCTCCAACCTCTTCCTAGTATGATACAATCTTTGATTCTGGCAGCACACCCTTGAAATCATACTTCATCTTTTCTACCTTGGATAGTTCCTCCTCAAATGTAGTTTCCGTTCCCTTTACAGCCTTTTCCTCACTTGAATTAGCTTGAATCTATTAGCAAAATAACATAATCACTTGAAAGGTAGGGAAAAGTGTGGAAAGAATGAAAAAATTTCCCATAGGACTAGCATCATAATGAAATCATTAGTAAAACACACATGCCCACATTAATCATAACATAAGATAAATTTGTGAATAGCATGCTTAAAATCCCCATACACAATCATTAAATTCACTCCAAGAGATCGAAACTTTGAGTTTTTTACCCATACAAGAAATTTAGGTATTTTTCCTTCTCAAGAAATACTAATATCATTGAATTTCTTGAGAAGGAAAAATACCTAACCTAGCTAGAAATCACCTTGTTGTCATGGATTTCTCAATAGCTAGAAATTCGTGAGGTAAAGCTGGGTCATGAGAAAACCTTATTGATGAGGATAATTGGACCTCAAAACCATATCAAGAACCCTTAACCTTAGCATGTGTGTTCAAATAGCAATCAACATTTAGTACCCAAAAAACCTCGAGAAAATAAATCCTTTAGGAAATCATTTCATGATGGGCACAAAATTGTGAGGAAGATAACTCATCAGGGATTTCGTGAAGACGTGAAATCCATGATGATGACCTTGTTGAATATCTGAAGGGGAAGAAATATATGAAGATAAGAGATCCAAAAAATTTGAGCGGACAAGACATTTGTGATGGAAAAGCATGTTAGAAATTTCTTGTAGATGTAAAATCTGTGATGGTGAGGTTATCAAACTTTTATGAGGGCCAATAAATTCATGCAAAGGGAATTCCCAAGGATTTCAATTCTATAAGAAATCCATGACGAAAAATTTCAATCTCTTAAAAATGACTAAGTTTTATTTCATTTAGGGCTTTATGGGTTCATCAAGGACCCCTAAGATGAATGAAACACTTCATCTGAACTAATATTTCACAACCATCAAGATTTGTAAGGATTTGATTACAGTGGTTGGAATCTATAAATAAATGGGTTTGAATTACAAGAACAACCAATGGTTCAGGACTTCATTCAGAAAACCCCCTCAAGCCCTAGGTTTCACTAATCCACACTAGGTGATCTCCCATTCACAAATTTCAAGAATTTTTTTTCTTAGGAACAATCTAAGGTTTAGATGCTTTCAAAACAAAAGTCTATGACTAACTCGCATAAACCTACCTTGAATTATTATCCTTACCAAAATATTAAACCCTAGCCATGCTTAAACCCTAGCTAGAAGGTTGTTTAAATGGAGAACTAAGGATTTTAAAGTGTGCAGGGGAAGACTCCACTAATCAAATCCCTAACAAATCAAAGAATCCCCAAGTTTTGATCCAACTTACCAATCTAACCCCCCAAGGCACATATATACATTTATAATCAGCATACAAAATGAAGAACGACACTAAGCCGACATGAATCCTTTGAAAAAACAACTATTGCTAATGCATGATGGGATACATCAAACACCAAGGTCAGCTCTTAATAAGGGGGGGCTTTTTAAAGATATTATGTTGGAAATAAAAGAAAAGCATTCAAAATGTAGAAACACTTATAAAAAATCCATAATGTGCAACAACATAGTTCTTCAATCAAATGGGATTACATGGCTAACCTTTAGATCTGATGAAGTGAATGGAAAATTAACAAACCAATCACCAACACTCTTCAATCCATAAAGAAAATTGTAAGATATCACTCACACAATCAACATAATTCCCTAGCTCAAGAAATCGTCCAAATTCTTGAAAAAAACTCACAACAGTGAAAATGGTAAAGGAATAATGAATCAAAATGATTTTAAACTCCTCATCTCATCGCCATTAATGCCCATCAAATCTATCAAGTTACACCTCATAGTGCAATAAATCCCTAGGGAAAAACATATTTTGGTAGATTTAGCTAATTCTGAAGCACCAGGGATTTCTCATCCTCAAGAAATTTGTGACACAAACAACTCCAAAAATTTTGAATGGGAAGGAAATCCATGAAGTAAACTTCATGAGAGATTTCAAACGAGTGGGAAATACATGACAAATAAACTAATGGGGATTTCCAATAGACAATAAATCTCTGACACACCAAGGTCCGAGGATTTTGAAGGATAAGAAATCTTTGGGATTCAACAAGCTGAAGCTTAAGGAACCTAAGGGACCCAAGGTAATGACTCTCAGAAAATATTGATCATCGGGACTTGTTGTAAACCAAGCTCATTTTCTCTTTTTTGATTGACTTCACAAGTGTTGAAAAATTATATCATCAAAATTTTGAGGGCCCATCCCTTAAGGGAAAAGCGAGAAACTACCAAAACTGGGACCGAGAAAGAGGGGGTCTCCGTTTCAGATAGGGTGTGTGTGCAAAAAGCATAGAAGGACTCTTCGTGCTCCCCATGTTGATATTTGCATTAGGTAAAGTTTCCCCAAGTGTTATGGAGGTATTGTTGACTTGTTCAAATTCCTTGATTGTTGAATAACCAAGGCCTTGATGCTTAGGATTGTCGATAATTTGCAGTTGTTCTAGGATACTCTATTCATGTAAGCCTAATACTTTTCCCTAATAATGCATTCGCTAACATATTTTTTTTGCAACTGAATATGATTTGTCTTGGAAACAAGGTGCTAATCCTTCTCTGCTCCACTATGGATCTTCAAAGGTGATAACTTCTTCATTGGTAAGATAGTTTTCTTTGACAAATGTAAGTGATCCAAGTTTATAAATCTTAGGTTCTTCAATATGCTAGATATCTTCATGCTTAATATCTTCAATCTAATTTTGGGATGTGTCAGATTCAATGCAACAACTTTCTTCATGATCACTATGAAGTTTTATGGATTTTGTTATGCCTTGATCATTTGTAAGAATTTTGATAGTAGGAGACCCTTATTTTGGAAGATCGTCTACATGTCATATGGAAGGATGTGTCTCATGGGTAGGTGTAGGAGTGCTCGGTGTATGGATATGGTCTTCTTTTGGAAAATTTTGTATGGCTTGGAAGATATTAATTCATTTTAGTATATCAGTGATATGGATTCTTGATCTTGACTGATTTCCAGGTTACCTTCGTTATCATATTGAAAGAAACCCATTAGATCATGAGAAGATATGGATTCTTGATCTTGACATAGTTCAAAGTGATCTTTGGTACGCTTTGGATTATGTTCTTGATATGGACCAATTTCAAAGAAAGGGTTGTTTTCAAAGGGTTCTTGGATGTATTCAAAATGTTGACATGTGGATGATAGCTCTTGGCTTAGATTTTCTTCATTGGGTATGAGTATTGGTTTAAGGGTTTCTTGATCCTCAAGTGGATTTGAATCAAGTTTTGTACTAAGGATCTCTTCAATATTTATAACCATGAGGTCAAATGATGTCAATATGTCTTGAAATGGACCATTACTAGACACTAGTGAAGGATGTTGATTGTGCTTTGGAAAATATTCTTGATGTATGTTGAATTTCTCATTGGGTGAGGTAGAAAAATCATCAATGTGATTATTTGTTGATGAATCTTGAAGGTTACATCCTCAACAGTTATTACTCCTTGATCAATGAGTTCTTGTATGAGGTTCTTGAGTTTTATGCAATTTGATGTTTTGTGACCTTTTTTTCTATGGTATTCACAATAAACCTTGTCATCATACCATGAGAATTGGATTGGAGGTTCATAATCACCTAGCGATTTTGGAAGATCAATAAGATTAGAATGGACTAGTTTGTTTAAAACCAACTCGATTCGTCACCTAAAGGAGTGTATTCACATTTGGTGGTGTTGTTAGATTGTATGGCTTGTTGTTGTTGAGATGATTGTTGATATTGTGTTTGAAGTTGTTGGAGTTGATATGCACCATTTTTATGTATGATAAGGTCATTTGTGTGCATGTTTTGTGAAGGTACATTTATGAATGGATCCATCCATAGTTCATCATGTGTAGATTTGGAATGTTTAGGTTTGAAATGTTCATGTTTAGGATGAATTAACTTGGTGGGATGATGTTGTGTTGTGGGAGCTCGTGCTTTCATTGTTTGGTTAATAGACTTGTAATTTTTTACATTGATTAAGATCTACAATGTGACAAGACGTTCCAAAGTTTCGACTAGGGATACCCATAGTTGTTATGCCATTCAAGCTAGTAGGATATGATGACCCCATGTATGGATTATATGGAAGTCAATTTGGATATTGGATTGACATTGACAAGTTTTTGTTGATTTTCAAGATTAGATTTGTAAATACCTTTAAGTATGGTGTAACCCTCAAAATTTCATGTTCCGCTTCCTTGAAATGATGTTTGGTTATCTCATTGGCCTTTTTCTTTCCCATTGGTTGGGGTTTATATCACAAGTATTTAGGGTTTTGTGCTACATGGATTTGGTCTTATTCGACATATTTTCCTTTGTCTTAATCCTTTTTCTTTTCATCTAATTTTCCATTGATCTGATGTGGGTGGTTTTCAGTCATTTAAAAACAACCTGAGTCTTTGGTACCCATGTTTTGACCGGTCCCTTACATCTAGGGTTATCGTCTTATGCTCATTTTAAAATATTTTTCCCACAATATTATTCTCCTATGGTTGAGTCCCATTTTAGTCATCCATTATCCTAAGTCTTTATCGTGGGTTGAATCTTATTTCTATCCACTTCATGGTCCTAGTCGGTCCCCCTTTTAAAACAACTTATGAGCACATACAATATTTTCCCACTTAAGTTTGTGCTTATTGTTCGGCGTATCACCCATCGTGCATGGCCTTGTGACTGCTAACATTGAATCAACGATGAGTTATGGACCTTGCTTCTATGTATCGTTGTTTTTCTTTGCATTGTGGGTAGACATAAGGCCTCAAGTTTCATAGTAGATATGTGAAATATGAAGTATTTCCCCTGTATCATTTGTAACCTTTGTATCATTGATTTCCTTAATGCTCTGAGTTACAAATCAGCAATACATGATAACACTATAGTCCTTTACATTGTTGGCTCATCATACATTGTGCATTTTTGCTTGCTCTCCATTTCCATATTGGCGATGAGTGATGAAGTTTGTGGTTCTTATGTTACATCCCTGATCCATCTTCATTTAAGTTGCTATTGAGAGAGACACTTGTGTAACCATTGATCTTACTACTAACGCATGTGGCTAAATCTTAAACCTTCACTAAGTTTCTTCCATTGCTAGTGTGATTGAGCTATTAAGAAGTGAATCAACAATGAGTGATGGGCAGTGCTAATACATGTTCTCATCATTGGGGTCTAAGGCATCACTAGAAATCCTTTTTAAAGGGCTTTCCTATTAGCGATGCGCGATGGAGGAAGCATAAAGTCAAGGAGGATGACTTGATCTAATGGCCAGCATTTCATCACATATGTTATTCATACCACTGAAAGCATACACGAAGGAAAAAGAATATCAGCAACAACCGATGGGGGGTAAAGCCTTATGTCCATCGCTTCAACTCAAAGCATCGTGATTTCCTTCAGATACTTGAAGAACACATTGGTGATGAGTGATGAAGGAATTGAGGGATATTTGATAGAATATTTCTCCTATTGTCAAGTTCATTTGAATCAAAGATCCATTCAAAGAAGCTAAGGATGAATTAATGATGGGTGATGGCCTTGAAATAAAAGGTGATAAAAGGAAAAAGGGAAACATGGCAACATCAAAATGGAATCACTGAAAGAAAAAAGAGAAAGCGTGAGGATGAAGGAGGACCATGGATGATGTTTTAAATCAAAGTGATCAATGGCCAAAATTTAAGCTTAAATGACTAAGTGTCAGTTTGCTTGTGTGAGCTTTCTTCCAGGCATTAATGGTGAAGACACTCCATTCCTAGGCCATAAAGAAGGTATTTGGTTCATTTGTGCTCACAATCTCAAGAATTTGAAGCAAAAGAAAACATGAGGATTCTAGGCGAAGGAGTTTTAGAGACACTAAACAAAATTTCTCTCTTGGGTAAGCAATATTTATAGCTCTTTGTGTAAATTTTGATTGAATTGAACTAGTTAAGGGAGTTAGTGGTTAATTCAATAAACTCTAGGGACTTAGGGTTTGAAAAAACTTTTTATATCATGGGAGTTCAGATAAATTGGTAGGAATTGGGTAAAATTCAGGAGGGTTTCTATTTGTATTTTGCAAATTGGTTTCTTGAGAAAATAAAACCAGTAAGACCTCATTCATAAGTTAAATTCATCTATTCTAGATATAAATCATGAGTCAACATAGTGAATCCTTGGGAGTAGGGAGTAAGCCAAGACAGAAAAATCCTAAGGTTGTTAAACCAAAATCAGAAGTCTCTGAGGGTACTACAAATAAGAAAGTAAAAAATATATATTACACCAGGTTCATGGAGGGTGAATCTCAGGATATTTCTAAGGCAACCAGATTGGAAAGTGGCCTATGAGACAAGGTTTTATAACAAGCAAATTAATTGATAATATTGTTGGAATTGGAGAAGTCTCATTGCCCTAGAGTGGTTGGGAGTTGTTCCTATATGCTTTCAATAGGCGTTATGCGAAACTTCCAGCTTGTCATCTATGGGGTTTTAACCTTGGGAGGTTGGTGGTGCCTAACATTTTTGTTGAGGTTGACTTGATGTTGGAATTAGTCAAGCATTACAATGCTAACGATAGAACAATTAAGAGTGAAAATGGAACCCCACTTCTTGATATAACCAGAGGCACAATTGTGGAGGTATTTAAGTTAAACCCTAATGCTACTATCAGCATTAATTTTTTTGAATTGTGCAATGAGTATGAGAAAAAAAATGTGGATAGAAGAAGCATGTGCTTTCTAGGAATAGGAAAGGAGATAAGGTATCTTTTAGTCCCAAGGACTTTGAACCTTTTGATTGTGATGAGTTCAAAAATTATTTCAAGAACACATACTACTGTTTGGATCAGGTGTTAGCTCACAGTTTTGATGAAAGGATACCTATTGCACTATTGATAATGATTATTGACATTCAAAACTAGAATTCAAATAGAGGGTTTGATTATGCAGCCTACTTTGTAGATCAAATGCATAATGGACTGATTGAATTAAAGGATGGGAAAGCCCCTCTATCTTTTCCCCATTATTCTTGATTGATGCATATGATCTTATGGATTGGAAAGGAAAAATGGAAGAAGTTTATGAAACTAAGATGGAAGGATGATGAGGGAAATGATTTTCCTATGCAAATGTGGACTTTTATTTGGGATCATAATTACCCACATTCCAACTATCTTGTTTTTTGTAATGTTTTGAAGGTCGATATCCTGGAATGTTCAGGTGTAGAGCCTATGTATAGAATCTCAAGGGTCATTAAGGAGATTTTGTGCCCACATGATCTTAGAGAAGGATCAAAAGAGGGTCACAATAGGGGTGACTAGTTTATGCATTCACACTACACTCTGATTAGAGTTTATGGAGCTAGAGTTGCACCACATTGTTTTCCTTTTATGACTCTGACAAATTGGCTCTTTTGGAAATAATATGGCTATTGGATAGCATGGACAAAGAATGGTTCAAAAATAACAAAAAAGGTTGTGTGATAACCCCATAGTGCTCCTTTGGTTAATTCATTGCTACTACCAAGGATGGTTATGAGAAGTTTGGAATAATGTTGAGTAACCTCAGAATGCTTGTGGATGAGGTGAGAAATTATGACCATGAGGGGTTTGTCAATGCTGAGAGAAGAAGAAAAGGTTTTTTTGGGTTTTCATACCATTTTCTATATACGAATGATATAATTAGAAATTTGTCAACTGATGTTGTTGTGACTTCAAGGAAGAAGGAGTGGATTGCCATTTGTGACATTAAAGAGGAAATAATGAAGATAAATTCATTCTATGTCAGTCCCTATGATGGAATTGAGAATCCTTATGAGTAGTCCATGACCAAATTGAAGGATTATCAAAGTGGTGAATTCACTGTGAAGATCAAGGATGTTGCAGAGGAGGCTCGGGATATTTAGGAACAGCCTTTGGAGGTTGGTGAAGGGGCTAGCCCTTTAGTTGAGTACTCAGCTATTGAATTAATTGGAGAAGAGAAATTTGTTGAGCATGTGCCAAGTGATCAAGAGGTGGAAAAGAGGTTCCCTTCCCCTATAATAAGAGATGATCTTGACCCTTATGTTCCAGACGACAAAATTTTCAAGTGGGAATATGATGAGGAAGTTGACAATGATGTCAAGGTCAAAGCCTATGAAGAATTTATTGTTGATGATTCCTTTGTTCAAAGTAAGGAATTAAAAGAATTTTTCATCCAATTTAAGAGCCAAGAAATTAAGAAAATATTTGAAGATTCCAAGGCTAGTGTGGACTCCTCATTGTAAGAGAAGGTAGAAAAAGGTAGAGGAGGAGAAGATAATGACTAAAATAGCAGAAATCACTCCTATTGAAGCCAGAAAGATTGTCAAAGATAGTGGTGTGATGTTACTTCTAGGGTGGAATCTCACTTTTTCCATTACACTTGTTGCAATCAGAAAGGATCTAGAGGCTTTTGTGTATGAGGAGCACTTTGACAATCAAGTCTTTGGTTTTGGTTTTAGTCCCAAATTGCATACCCTTGCAATTTGGTCAATGGCACCAAACACAGGGAAGCCTAAGGTGGTGAATTCAATTGAGGAGGTCATTGGTATTATTGTAGTAAAGAGAGATACAAACATTACTCCTATCTAAGCTACTAAATTGACTATGCACACTGCTATGTTGAGTGTAGATACTGCACAAATTTCACAAAAAAAATATGATAAATTGTTGAATCGTTATAACACTCTCCTGGATGAATATAACAAGATGAAGGCCACTACACAAGAAAGTCCATCAGTGAAGGCATTTCCTTCCCCTTCTTCTTCTTCCTTAAAGTTATCATCACAGGACAGGGAGACTTTATCATTAAGGATCAATCACCTAAAAGGGAAGTTGAGAGTTGAGAAAGACAATGTTAAGAAAGCTAAAGAAGAAACTGAAAAAGTGGTTGATGATATTTTTGACAATATTTTGAAGCATATGGCTTCTAAGTTGATGTACAAATCTGATACTAGTTGGGAGGCATATAAGAGCATTCATGAAGCTCACAAGAGGTACACTCAAGTTCAAAATTCCTTTCAAAATGATTGGATTAAATGGATTGCAAGAGTTGGAGCTCTCAAGGAAATGATGCCAAACATGAAGGATGATCCTAAAGCTCCAACTAACATCCAAATTTATTGAAGGAAATAGACTTGTTGGGTGAGATCTTAGCATATCATGGCAAGATTAGTGTCCAACTCTAGAGAAAACTGAAAATATTTAAAGTTATGGAGGAAAGTGGGATGCCAAAGATTCTAAATGGTGATGGGGAAAGAAAATAGTTCAAAACATGGAAGGAAGAAATAACTAATATGCTCCCCAAGGCTAAGGAGACTATCAGACTTGCAGGCTATACAATGTTGAATGCTTCTATTGATGACATGACTAAGATTAGGTGAGTATGGATGTGTTTGCAAAAGAGGCCAAAATATTAATGGATGTCAAGTACAATCAACACAAGACTAAGGTGCAGAAGTTACCAGATATACAGAGGCCCAACGAGGAGGAATATAATATATGGCTTGAAAATTTTATAGATTAATCCTTTGATAAAGTATTGTAAAAATTATATCCTCTCATTCAATGAAGACATGTATGTTGACACGGATGTGGAGTTTCTTCTTTTTGTTTCTTTTATGTTTTGTCCAACATTTTGGAGTGCGTGTGGAAATGATGTTTTTCTCATAGTTGGTGTTGCTGCAATGATGAAATATCCCTTTGGAGGGCAGGAACTATCTTCTTCAACAAGGTGCAAAGGATATTTTGTCTAACATGGATTTTTCCCCTCTTTAAAATACAAATATAACTTCTTTTGGGACGTTTGAAATGAAATTGAAATGAATTTCAAATGTAAATGTGACAAAATGTACAATTTGGCCCAAAGCTTGTTTGCTCCCTTAGGCTTATAAAAGGGAATTTAGGGCCAATTGTACAAGTCTTTGGTTGATAGAGCTTTTGATCTCATGTAAGAAATTTTATAATACAAGAACAAAGAAATAGAATTAGATTTGATTCTTAGGTTTGAATTTGAGTATGGTAATAGGCATAATGTTGTATAATAGTACTTTTGAATGAAAATATGCAGATTATGAAGAAATCACTATCCTTATGTATTTTTCATACGAATTATCAATAAAATTATGAAGGATCTTTTGATTGGTCTTAAATTATGTTTCAATTGAGTGTATGATTTTTTCTTTGCATTAATTTAAGGAATTAATTAAATTGCTTTGATGAAATCATGGGTTCATGTGATTAGATATAAGGATTTGATAAGTAGTCTTTATTCTACAATATTAGAGTTATTTTACTGTAATGTAGTATTATAATCAAGTCTAGGGAACTAAGTTTGGTTACTGTTGTACTACAGTCTATTCCAAATTTGAATTCATTGCCTAGGGATAAGGCATTGTTATGTTTCTTTGGTTAACTTTGAAGTCATTGAGTCAACCCTATCATTCAAAGAAAAAAATTGTAAAGAATACCATTCATTCAACTTAAATTGTTTTAAAGTTTCATGTGAGGTTGTCCATTCTTTGCTTTAGGTGAATATTTGTTAAAGAATTTTCCAGATTCTTGAAGTATTTCATCTAATTTGCATTTATATTGAGAATGTATCTATTATTTACAATTTCTTTGATAATTGGAACAAGAGTATCATAAGGTACATTGTAGGGATCACCCTCTCAAGTCTTACAGAGCCTAAAGTGCAAAGGGAAATCCTAGAAATCTTTCACCTTTTTGTTGGCCAATGCTCACAATTATCAACCATTGAATTTGGAAAATTCATAGAAATCAAGTTTGGTTCATTAAAAAACACCAACAGATTGGAAACTCTATTAGGGACAATGCTATTCTGACGTCTCTAGGTCAGATTTGGTATAGTCGGAGTCAATTATTTTCATTGCTCTTCATTATTGAAGGGAAATTTGTGCAAATTCTCATCATAAGTTGAGTCTAGATTATGTAAGTCAAATTTTGGTTCCATTTCCTATTTCCTGTCAGGTTATGTTCAAAGTATTCTCTAAAATTGTAAATTCCTCTCAAAAGTGTGATCTATTTTCATTTCCCAATATAGTGGGTGGTGACTCTGAAGTCTCTTGTGCTATTGCAAAGTTCAATTCTCAAAGGAGAGAAAAGAAGAATTCTAAGAAGCAATTTGATGCAATGAGAGGAACTAGGAACTATATGAAGAAGCATCCTAAGTAGAAACTAGAGTCTAAGCCATCAAAGAACAAGAAGTCATCATGGACTATGAAGAATGATGAAGCAAGTAAGTCCATAGTAAATCTTGATCACGCATCTAATATTTTAAATGAAAATGTTAATGAAAAAATATTTGATTATGGTATGCCCTCTAATAATAAGAAAAATCCTACTATGAGTGAACCCCCTACTACTATTGGTTAGCTTGATCATAATCCCTTAACATCAACTAAAGATGAACTATGGAGATTCTGGGATAAGGATGGTGAATCCCCAGCCAAAAGGGTAAATCCTAGGGATAGTACCATTTTCAATTATGATAACTTCAACCCCAGGGGAAGATCCTATAGTAGAGCCTCACATCATTCCTCTGAGAGAGAGAGAGAGAACTGGTGAATCTCACATATTACACTCTTGAACCTAGAGAGTTTGATGTTGTTGTAGAGGATAAAGATGATATAAACAAGGATATGCAATCCTTGCAAGAGGAAGATCTCAGACTAAAGGATTTGGGATTGAGACAAGCAATGGAAAGATAGGAGAAAATAAGAGCAAAAATGTTGAATAGGGATCCCTAAGAAAGAGGGTTGAGAAAATGAGAGAAGCCATGAAAGAAGAACCAATCCATGAGCATCCTTCTAAATTTGTTGCTAAGGAGACCTCTGATCCTCCTAAAGTAACCATTCCCATGGGAACATCTAGTGCAAGTACATATATACAACTTCTGTCACAACAACTAAAGTCTTAGATCCCTTTGCTACTATTAAGAAATCTCAACCAATTGACCATGGAAAGAAATGTATGGTTCATCCTAAGAAACCCACCCCAAGTACAAATACGAATACTTCATACACTAATAAATCCACCAAAAATGTTGAAACTAATTCCAGTCCATCAAATGCACCTCCTGATCCTAAAGTGTTAAGGTTGCAACTAGCCAATGAAAAGTTGCAACAAGAGCTAAGAAAGATGGAGATTGTTGCTTCAAATGCATAAATGGAGAGGAAAATTGCATTCCTCAAAACATCCATCCCAAGCCTAGGAGCTTCAAGTTCTATTCATACTGACTCAGATCCGCAATCACACAAGACTCAATCAGGTGGACATGTTCCTGGTGGAAGTGGTGGTGGATATCAAGGTGTTGGAGGTGGAGGTAACCGTAATAACTAGAACACCCAATCTGGAGGTGGAGAAGGAAGTGAAAGTGATGGTAATGGTGGAGGAAGAAATGGGAGAGGAAACAAACAATCTGGTGACCAAGAAGATAGTGAGCCCCATAATGACCAAAGAGATTGGTTCACCAAAAGGTCAATGTAGGTGGATAGATACCAGCAATTGTGCTTTGTTGGAATACCTGGTTACCCGAACCAGTTCCCTAAAGATATTAGGGCTATATTTGTTAATTTTTGGGGGAATAATACCATAAGTGGTGAAGACCATCTAAAATAATTTGTCAATGTAATGGATGATTTTGAGGTGGAAGATGAGGATGTTATGATGAAGCTTTTCATGTAATCACTCACTGAAGAATCCAGGGAATGGTATAGGTATTTACCAGCTAAGATTATTGGTTCTTGGGAAGAGTTTAAGAGATTTTTTAGAGAACAGTATGGTGATAAGACTGATGCAATATTTTTTCTTAGTGAATTCAACAATATCTCCAAGGTTTCAAATGAGATGGTTGCTGATTTCAAATGACTATGAATAGGATACCTATTGATTTGAGACTTAATGATAATGTATGCTTTGTCAACTATTGTAATGCATTTGATCCAAAAATCAGCTATCTCCTATTAGATAAGAATCCTCAAAATTTGAAATAAGAATTCAAGATGGAAGTCCATATTGAAAACAATAGGAGAACATTAGGAAAAGTTGGGAGGAGGGATGATGCTAAAATCTTGAAGAACCCAAAGAAACAAGACAAGCACTCTGCAGAGAAAGGTTCTTCTCTTGAAGATAAGATTGATAAAGTTGCAAGCTCTATGAAAGATAACAACTATAGACTTGCAAGGCAAGAGAAAGGGCTTACAAATTGTAATCAGGGCTAAAATATTAAGGTTAGGTAAATAATCATGCAAATAAGACCCTAATCAATAATGAATCTCACAAATAAGCATAAATACAATAAAGCATAAAACAATATTGCCAAATCTTCATACCACCATTGATTCACCTTCATTTCACTTCTCCA
This sequence comes from Sequoia sempervirens, assembly GCA_007258455.2. Classification (NCBI taxonomy): domain Eukaryota; kingdom Viridiplantae; phylum Streptophyta; class Pinopsida; order Cupressales; family Cupressaceae; genus Sequoia; species Sequoia sempervirens. Next base: position 413,912,476 of record VDFB02353493.1, on the reverse strand, counting down.
TTTTGCTTGAATAATATGGTCGCCTTCAAATTTTGAGTATGCAAAATGGCCTATGACAATGACAAAGCAAAATATTGAAGATTCTAAATGACTATGGATGCACTTGACTTGATGACAAGATAGCAAGATAGCATAAGGACTCTAGATAGCTTGTGGATAGATGACAAATGACAATGACAAGGTCATTTATAGGGAAGTTAATTTTGAATGAAGGGCTAAGATGAAGAGACAATAATCAATGGACAAGATTAAAAGATAAGGTATGGTTTAGGGTAAGGGAAAAATTATAAGGATGAACGATCAAGATTAAATTATAGATAATTTAATCAAGGGTGGGGGTTAATTAAGACATGGATAGATAAAGACTTGATGTGGAAGATAAGATTGGCATGGATAAAGAGGTGCTAGGAGAAATTAAATAATAAAAAATCTTTAATCTAGGTGACCAATGAATAATTAAATAATCAAAATAATTATTTAATTATAGAGGAATGTAACAAAGGGAGTCTTTTGAATTAAATAATGATTTAATTCAAAATTCAAGAGAAAATTTATTTAATTTAGTAGAGAAGAGGCTAATAAATAATTAAATAATTAAAATAATTATTTAATTATAGTGGAAAATGAAGAAAATTAAATAAATAAGAATTATTTAATTTAGAAAGAAATGGACTTAATTAGTGACATAATTAAATAAATAAGATTTAGTTAATTAATTAGGAAGAATAAAGATATAAATTCTTAATTAAATAATTATTATTTTTAATTAATAGAAGACATATGACATTAGAAAATAATTAAATAATTAAAAATTATTTAATTATGAAGAATGAAAGAATGAAAGAATGAAAGGGGAAATGACGGAGAAAATAAGTCACAAGCCTAGGACAATTTTTGGTGCCTACGTTTTCCCCTCTTTGATACAATGCAGTTTATCACATTGTGTCAAAGAAATTTAGTCAACACATGCCCCAGTGTAAGTAGGGTAAACCATGCCCCCTCGAAAGAATTTTACAAAATTTTCAAAATTTTCCAAAAAAATTGAAAATTGTTCTAAAAAGTCAAATTAATAGCTAGAAAATGCTCTAGTGACAAATGAAATGAATTTTAGGATGTGTGGGGTAGACAGAATGCAATTTCAAGGCCTAAGTATAGTGCAGCCAACACAAACCCCATTAAAACCCTAATTTTGAGGAGGTATTAATAGGAAATTAGCTAATTTGGGGTTCATTTTGCACATTTCGACTTTGGAGATTAGGAGCTCTAAGTGAAGATGAAGTGCATTCCAACACCAAGCACAGGGCTTATCGAGTTCGCACATTTAGATGGCCAGAGGGCGTAGGAGATTCGATAAGGCTCTACAAACCCACTTTGTCAATTTTTTATTTCACACTTTTCTAGGTAGGATAAAAATTTAATAGTCAATTGTGTCACTAGGCGATAGCCGCAAGTGCTATCGCATTCACTACAATTTCCCGCACAATGATGCAACTATTAGCAACACACCTAGGTTAGGGTACAATTTAAGATAATGTGATGCATCTACAGAAAGATCAACTCAATTGTGGTGTAGTTAACTGCAACTGCAGTTGCACCATGTAACTGGTTGTGAAAATGTTCAACTGATAGGGTTTATCTGCAACTGACTAGAGGTTATATGCAAGTGTGGTCCCTTCAACGCAAGCAATAATAATGGGACGCAATTGATAATACTACCATGCAAATGCTAAATCTAAGATGCAATTGACTAATATTTAGCAAGGTTGACCTAGGGTTGAATGAAATTTCTTTTATGTCACATGCCAAATGACTATAAATAGGATGGTTTACCTGACGCAATGCTTGTTGTGTGAACCATAGGTTCATCTAGGTCTGATCTACACTTGAGAGTCTCGACCTCTAGACACTTATCGGTTGCGGGCCCAGTTGACCAGCACTGAAAAGCATAGGTTATGGCATCTTGTTCTATATCATGTTACATTCATTCCCATCATTAGAGAAAATAGGGGAATGTTGACTACACTTATCAAGTGCTGGCATTCGAAGACATGTTCATTTCACCTGCCTATAGGAGAGGCTACCATCACATTGGAGGATGTCTACAGGATCCTTCGACTAGCGATCCACGGGGAGAGGGTTAGATACAATCCTGGCCAGGGGTATCAGGCTCTGACCACCTACTATGTGTATGATGATGTGGCACAGCTAGGGATTGATCGATATGAGATCAGGTGAGAGACACTGGCTACATGATATGAGAGGTTTGACTATGTATTGTGCAGTGTGATAGTTGGGGTAGTGATTCTAGACCATCGAGGACATGGATTTCCTATTGGATGGGGGGAGATGCTTGTTGGGATGATGACCAATGAGACATTGTATGCATGGGGGTCGTGTTTGTTGGCAATGGTGTATTTTCAGCTACATGACATAGCATACCGGTAGGGACAAAGCATGAGCTACAACATTACTCTTCTAATGGTCTAGGCTTGGGAACACATTGTTGTGTTCCATCCACCAGTTGATCACCAATTAGAGACCACCATACCTTATCTTTACATGTACATAGGAGAAGTCACATAGACACATGTCAGAGATATTGGTTACTAGAGGCATTGGATAGATACTCTGGTTAGCTTCATATAGAGGTTGTGGATGGATTGTCACTAGTGGTCAGATGAGTATCAGCATCTACCATGGTGTTGACATGAGAGTTATCTTATTGGGTGGATTCTTTAGTCAGTGAATATTTTTTAGAGGTATCTACTAGAAAGAGTTCTAAGATAGTTTGGGGAGCCGTAGGGATTAACAATGTTTGCTCGGTCATCCAAGGAGCTGATACCATGGGACCAACAGTGGTGATTTTACTGTGGCATACAACAAATGTGTATGATCCAGATCAACTAGCACCAGTGGTTAGATGAGGATGAGGTCACCAAGGCAGGAGAGGCAAAGGGACAGGGAGAGGAGATGGAGGGAGAGGAGGTGGTGGTCAGAGTGATGATGGAGGGGATGGAGGAGATGGCGGTGATGGTGGTAGGGGGAGGAGAGGAGGGGACAATGGGAGGAGACATCGATGGTGGCTAAGGAGGAGGAGGAGCGGGTCACTTTCTCCCATCTGAGAGGAGGGAGAGGAGGAGGAGAGAGAGGAGGAGGCCATGCTAGATGCAGAGGTAGACTAGATGATGTAGGAGCACCTGTTTGATTTCTTGCCTCCATGAGGCCATTTTTAAATATTTTCTCTTTTTTTTTTTTGGGTCTTATAATAAGGTTTATCAAACCATTTTAGAGGTGTTTGAGTCTTAGGAAGTCATATTTTAATTCATTTGTCAAATAATGTTTAAAATTGTTCCATATTGTAAAAATTATCAAAAGTACAAAATTAGGTAGATGAAGGGTCAAGAAGGTAATGATTCATTTTTACATGGTTGAAAGCATTGGAGATAGTTATAAAAATGCTTCTATGATGCATTTGTATGATGAAGAGGATGGATTGAAGGAAAAATGAATAAAACCCTCATTTATAACCATTTTTCCATGTTTTATTGCTGCTATTATGTGTTATATGGTGTTGTATGGCCCAATAATGGCCTACAATCATATGGAATGATTAGATTTGTGAGTTTACTATATTTTGGTTTGTATTCCATGCAATTTCATTACATATTGTACAAGTTATGTTGATTTTGGTGAAGGCAGCCAATTCTGCAAACGTTTTTCAGAAATTACAGTCAGAAAACACGTTAGTACGGCCATATACGGACTTGTACGGACCTGAAACTTGGATTGATGAAAGGATATTGATGTTGGGGACGAAATTTCTTTTTACCAGTAATTTTTATAATGCATTTTAAAGGGTCAAACAATCCCATTTCTAAAAATTGTCCTGAACATAGGGTTTTTGGGGTTTGTATACAAAAAAATGAGTTTCTCTTGATTTGTACGGTGGAAAAACCTATAAATTGCTGAAATTTTCCCTTTGTGCATTTTCTTCTATATTCCAAAGTTTCATGGTGATAAGTTAAATTTTGTATATGATTTTGTGATGCCCTAGTGTTGTTTGACGATGGTTTCCTATGTTGACAGATTGGAAATGAAAATACAATAAGGCATTTTGAATTAGATTGTTGTGTTGAACCCCTTAATGGTTGGAATGGAGAGTTTATGTGGTATAGGGATGGTGTGAATTCCCTCAAGTTAATTTTTTCCAAATAATGTGAATTAAGTCATGCATTTCTAGTGATTTGTGAAAACAGGGCTACTAGGAGATATGACAACCATAGAGGAAAATTGAATCATTGAGAGTTCTAGATTTGGAGTAGGGTTTTGTGTGGCTGTTATAGACATGGTAAGGTGGTGTATGGTTCATCTAAGGTCATATGAATATTTGTGTGTTTATTTTCTATGATGAGTTGTTATGAAAGTGCCTTGAGATATTGTTAAGAGTTTGTGTGATGGAGTTTTTTTGTACCTCTTTATATTGCATCAGTAGAGCGGCCCGAGGGAGAGTAGCTTGAGGTGTTAGTGGATGTAGCTGCCATGGATGTAGAGGTGGGAGGTCATGAGGAGTAGCCTAAGGAGGATGATATTGATGAGAAGGAGCAGATCCTTCGAGAGAATATTTTGCATGGAGAGGAGGGTTTTGAGGATGTACCCATCAAGGGTGGTATAGGGGACAGAGATCAAGATCTAGCGAGTCTACAAGCTAGAGTATAAGTACTAGAGGCTGAGCTTTAGGCTATATGGGTGGAGAGGGATGGTTTACAGGTGGAGATCCGTACAGCTATCATCAAAGCATAGTAGGTAGAGCAGACTAGTCTAGACTTTATTGCAACTTGCAATGGATCCTCAACTGATATAATCAAAGTAGTTACTACTATTGAGTGCAAAGAGCAGTACTATAGACAGCTCTATGAGGAGGAATTCCCATAGAGTGGTGAGCTCCTAGTGCTTCAGAGGTTGTTAGTAGTGGGTAGTCTAATAGTAGACAATCACAGAGTAGATCTAGTCGAGGCGAGAGCAGTAGCCAAGGCTCTGGGGAGCATGGGAGTTCTGGATAGATATTATTTTGACACATGTATTTTGACACTTATGTTTTTTATCCTTCGAGCCTGTGAGCTCTTATTGGGAGACACATTATGACATTGTACTATGACACTTGTTTGAGTGGTATATATCATTTTTGGTGGTGATTATATGATATGTAGTTTCTTTATATGATATGCAATGTTTTATTATGCTTGTGCTATTGATGATGATGATGTCTTAATTCTACATGCTAATGTATGGATTCTATATGATGATGTCTTAATGCTATATGCATGATCTCTATAGAATGTATGGATGAATTTTCTTTATATGATGTTATGAATGCTATCTATTCCATGTAATGCTTTTAAGATTATGAGATCTACTACGTTCCTATGAGATGCTAATGCAATGGATGACTATATAATGTATGATTATGTAAATGCATTAATGCCTATATGTCATGGATATATATTTTTTTGCATTTTTGGGATGCAAAATGGATGATTGATTATGCCTAATATATGTTTCTATGATGCTTCTAACATGAATGCATATGTAGGATGTTTTATGTTTTTGTGTGTCACAGGGCTCCGTCATAATGCAAAAAGAAGTGTTAGCGCAGAAGACATGGGTGTTAGTATTAGAATGACTTCATATTTTTCCAAAACATAATAGGCCTTGCATGAATCATCATTGGGAATTAAAATGACACAAATGGACAAAAAACACCATGGTATGACATAAACAAAGGTGTGCAAGGTCATCCACTCACAAAACAAACAATTGTAGTCAAGGAATGTCCTGGCTCATACTAAGGGCAAAAGTTGCCCCAGTCTTTTTGCCAAGGCAATCCACAAACAGAACTCAAATAAAAAGAGTCATGAGACATCATTGCTCCTCTAAATCCTCCATAGGACATCCTCAAGGAACTAGTAACCTGACTCTTAGACAAATTCCAAAAGAAACATAAAACAAGACAACCCACAATGTCGACAACCAGTTAGAGTGTTTGCCAAAATTTGATTTATTTGACAATTAATTGACTTGGTGATTGATGGGTTGATTGTTTGACAAAGCCTGGTTTCAGGAAAGACACATGTTGTATAAGATTTCAAGTCCGATTTCGACCATTTGACCACCTATACAAGGTAAATGAAAATGTCTAGTTTCAAGGACACATCCTGTATAAGACATAAGTTGACTATTTGATGGTTTGACTCTTTGTCTATTTTGACCATTTTGACAATTTGTTTGGTTTGATTGAGTGACCTTGTTGACATGTTGGTCTTTTTGATGCGTGACTTCTCTAATGTTTTGATGACTATTTGTGTCTAACTTGACAATGTCTGACTTATTCAATTAACACGACGAACCCTAAAGGACTGACCTAGGTGGCCTCAAGGGATCATCGATAGATGGCCTTTCCTACATAATAATGTGCAAAGACCTCGTAGTTCGACATGACATGACTTTGCATTATTGAAAAAGGATTGAGTCATGATTTTATTTGAAAAAACTAAAGACTGAACAAATGCCTCAGGGGCACATCGATAGATGGCCTTGCCTACATTCAGTCGCAAAGGTAGCGTAGTTCGACAATGACATAGACTAACCAACATGACTGACTTTGACTCTGACTCTATTTTTTGGGATTCTTGCAAGTTATTTGGATTTTTTTTTGTTTTTGACATGTTTTGATTTTTTTGGATTTTTGAGGTTTATTGATTTTTTGTCTTTTTTGGGATAAATTGACCTTTTCTAGCATATGTACAGTCCAATGACGTAGGTCAAGTATTTTCCCCCAATCAGGCATAAGACCAATTTATTAGGAATGGAATGGGGTGAGTTAAAGGGAAACGATGCTTGATACCAATTATTCCAAATTATGGGCAGGATGACCAATCATTATTATAGGTGATATGGAAAATGTGAGTGAAGTGAATGAAATGGAAAATTCAAGTTGGAATGATTGTAGATGACAAAGCAAGGTCAACTACGCATGGAACCTATTTGCCAGGTTTTCACCATGGTACTTATCCAAAGCACCACTAAAGTGGTTTTCACTATTGGATGAATTATTTCTATTTAATATTTTCTTTTTTTTCTTTTTTTTGGTGTTATCAAGACGCATGTTTGCCAAGTTTTCATCAAGGTAACAATTTTTCTAATTTTTCTTTTTAATTTTTTTTCATCATTAAGGCAAGACTCTAGAAGGCTATGTGTAGAATTTGCGCAAATGCAGATTATTGATCGGTTCTATCAAAGGTTCCCCTTCTAGAGTGGAAAGTTGGTAGGATTCTAATCTAAAGACTCCTATCACAACATAAGGACCCAACCAATTTGGCTCAAACTTTCCTGGCTTTTCTCACTCTGCTTGATTCTTAGGATTTTCCATTAAGACTAGGTCACCAATGTCAAAACTTCAATTTACAGCTTTCTCATTATAGCTACGTCAGAGACTATTTTGATATTCTTGAAGATGATCTAATTCTTTTGCATCCATTCATCCAAAAGTTCCAATTCATGTAGTCTAGATACTTGATACTCTTCATTATCAATGTTCCCTTGCAAGGATACCCATAGAGAAGGAATTTCAACCTCAATAGGCAAGATAGCTTTAGAACTGAAGACTAGGGAATATGGAGTGGCGCCAGTGGGAGTACAGATACTTGTGTGGTAGGCCCATAAGGCAGGGGTTGAGTTGGATATTCCAATCATGGCCAGCATCATTGACACTCTTTTTGAGGATTCAAAGAATTGTTTTGTTAGATGCCTCAGCTTGACCGTTGCCTTGTGGGTAGTATGGCATGGAAAAGTGGTGTTGGATATGAAATTTCTCACAGAGTTGATGGACTTCTTGATTTTTAAATGGACGACCATTATCAGTGATGATGGATCGAGGGACACCATACCGACAAATGATGTAGTTGAGAATAAACTTGAAAATTTGTTTCTCAGTTATGTATGTTAGGGGAATTGCTTCAATCCATTTAGTAAAGTACTTGGTAGCGGTAATGATGAATTTATGACCATTGGCAGATGTAGGATGTAGGTGATGTTATTGGATGAATTTTTTGTGTTGGCGCATGTATCAAGTTGTTGTGTATCTGACATTGTAGGCATCTCTTGACAAAGATATAATAATCATTTTCCATCGTAGGCCAGTAGTAACCCAGTCTTATGATACTTTTAGCTAGGGTTAAACCGTGAATGGGATCCACATATACCCTTGTGTACCTCACACAAAAATTTTTGTGCTTCTTCAGCATCGAGACATCTCAACAAGTTATTGTCTAAAGCACGTCTATAAAGGGTGTCACTGATGATGACATATTTGGAGACTTTACGGATAAATTTTTTATGTTGGTTGTTCGAAAGGTCAGTTGGGAGGGTTGGGTCATGAAGGTAATCATATATGTCTTGATACCATGGGGAATTGGGACCAACAAGTTCACACACCATCTCAAATTTTGGGATATTAAAGGTAGGAACCAAGAGCTGTTCTAAAAAAACTCAAATTTAGACATGTTGTCAAGTATATCCAAGAGAGGGCGGGGTCCCTAGCTCGGTTGGCTAAGTAATTATGTTGTGGCTCTACTGGTCACGAGTTCTAGTCTCCCCCGTCCCGTGGTAGCAGAGGGCGTGTCACGCCAGCGCTGCTGGTCACATTAAAAAAGTTTACCAGGCGCACTACAGTTTATAGGGGGTCGTGCTACCCGATTCCTGCAGTCTAAAAAAAAAAAGTATATCCAAGAGAGAACCAATAGTGGCCATGGCATCTTCTTCCTTGTTTTGAACATGTGGTACCTGGTGAAATAGAATTATGTCAAAGTATTGCTTGAAACTGTCTACTATCCGCTTGTAGGGTGTGAGCTTTTTTTCCTTGGTGTCATAATCATCATTAACCTTTCAATTACAAGTTGAGAGTCTCCATATACTTGAAGATGTTTGATCTTCCATTTAATTTCCATACGTAGACCTGTGAGAAGCGCTTCATAGTCTGCTATGTTGTTTATGCATGGGAAAGCAATCCTGAATGACTTGGGGATAGTATCACCTTAAGGAGTGATAAATAATATACCCACTCCTAAACCATGATTTGTATTTCATCCATCAAAATATAGTTTCCATGCCACTTTTTTGTCTAACACAAAGAGAGATTCGTCTGGAAAATTAAAAACGATTGGATGATCTACCTTATTTGGTGCCTTTGCAAGTTCATATGTAATAACCTGTCCATTGATAGCTTTTCTCTCTAAATACTGGATGTCATATTCACTAAGTTGTTGGTTCTCAGTTGTGATCATATGGTTTGTCCTTGATGACAAAATCCCTTTCTGTTGATTCTACTTGTTGAAAGTTTCAGATTGGGTTCTCATGCTTTATCTTGGTACAGTTTTGTCTATATGGTTTACATGTCTTGGCATTCAGTGGACAGTTTACATTCAGAATTTTAATATCTTATGGTACTGTTCAGTTTGAGCTTCGTGCAGTCTTAGGTTATCTTATTTTTACATTTTTTCGGTTACAAGAAAAGAACATATCGACGTGAGAATTCCAGGGTCTCCCTGATCCATTTCTCTGATAAACGTCTTTGTTTCCTATCGGCAAGATGTTTCTGATGTCATGACAATTGGATTTTACTTACAGGCAGCTTTCGGCAGGACTTCTCCATTCTTTTGGCGACAGAAAAGGATCATATCGACATGAGTTATACCCTCGGAATGATGTCTTAGCGAACTCATCATGTCTCCCTGACCGGCAACAAAGGGTGCTCATTGGCAAGAGGTTTTTCTTCGTTGTAACGTCTTGGCGAACTTACTTTAGTCTTGCCAACCGCCAGTGAAAAAATTGCATATCGGCAGGAGGTCTCAGCTTCGGTGTAATGTCATAGCAAACCCATCAGGTCTTGCCAACTAAGTCTTATGAGGGACTTTCGGCGAGAGGTTGGTATTGTCTCAGCAACTCAGAGTGGATAAAGTTTTTCGGTATGACATAGTGTGCTCTCCGAGAGGTCTCCCCGACATTGATATGTCTCGGTGATGTATAAAACAAAAGGAACATTTTGGTATGACTCATGTGCATCGAAGAAAGGTCTTGGAAAGTTTGTTTTCTTATACCGACTGACAACATAAAGGTATACATCTCAGTAAGAGTTAGGGTTTTTGGCGTGAGGTCTCAGCGAGTGACCTCTAGTCTCGCTGATGGAACACAAAAGGACCTTGTCAGCATAGGATCTGACTTGTCTCAGTGACACACAAGATGATGGGTGACTTTTGGTATAACGAAGTATTATTCGATATGATTTCTCCCTGACGGTTGAAGGTTACAGCGACACATAAGAGATAAAAAGTCTTTCGATGAAACATAATGAAATCTACATAACATCTCCCTGACAGTAGAATGTCACAGTGACAAACAGAGGGATGACTAACGGCGATAAAGTTGCCTTTGGCATAGGTATTGAATTGTCTCGGCGAACAGGAATGATCACGTGGGCTTTCGGTAAGACACGGGATGCTCTACGAGAAGTCACCCTGACTATGCATTGTCTTAGCGAAGGTGAATGAAGGATACATCTCGGTGAGAGAACTATTTTGTCTCAACGACCAGAAGAATGGTACATGGCTCTCGACATGACATAATGTATTCGTTATGACCACTCCCCGACTCTGATGGGTCATGGTGAAAGTGATAACTAAGGGGAATGATTGGTGATTTAATTTCCTTCGGCATGACTATCTGGATGTCTCGACAAACAATTAACAAACTCTATCTCTATGGTCAATGTGTGAATTTCTAAATATAGTTGCAGGCCGACATCATTGGTTGGCATCGAATCTCTGGTATTTATGCATTTTATGCTGCACATACTAGTTTATAATCACCATTTTTAGAACTGCTCTTTGCATCTCAATTACTAATGTGGTAAATAATGCCTTGTCAGTGTATTGTTATTCATGCATTAGAGGTTATGATTTACTGTGGTGGGCAGTCGTGCTTTTTAAGCAGTGAAATGATCTCACACATTTCAGATTTGTTGAGGACGGCTCTTAGCTGGGTGAAACGGCTCTTGTATTGGAAAATTAATTTCACTTTGACTAATAATCTTGTTGGGTACAAGATGAAGAATTATATTGTAAAAAGCTTTATTAAATTTAGTCTGAATCTTTTCAGTTTGGTTGTTCAACCATTACTCCTAAAGACAGTTACTTTTTTGGCATCCTTTTTTTCCTGAAAATAGAAAGGAGGTTTCAACTCTCCTTTGACCTCGAATCTCTTTGAAGACTACACACTGGAAAAGATGTATAAAACATAGTGTTGTGAATACTGAAAAGCTGCTGGATTAAAATTCTGAGACAGTTATTTTTGGCTGTATCAAGAGATGTATTGGAAAACTCTGTGATACAAAATTTGGAAAACATGATGCATAACAGAGAGTTATGAGCTTAACTAAAAATAGAGAAATCCTCTGAGATATTATTATTGTTCTGAAAATAAATTGAGGGGTTGGTGCTCCAAAATGAGGGGTTTGAGTTGGTGCTCAAAAATTAGCCTATAAGGCATTGTTAACAGTGGTTTTTGAAGATTAAGCCAGTAAGGCAGTTTAGGAGTGGTTTTTCTACCCCAAGAGGGTTTTCCACTCGGAAAATATTTTGTCTTATGGTCTCTTTGTTTTCATGTCATAATGTTTCTTGATTGTGATAATTTTTATCATTCTGAACATTTTTGAATGATAGTTCCTTCATATTTGCAAATATTTAGTTCAAATATCTTGCACAAGTCATAGCTGAAGAGTCTAATTCAAAAGGAAGCTTAAAATTTCTCATTTGATTCATTGCTCAAGAATAGTTATAATTTGCTAAAGGTGTTTGTTGTTTCAATACCTTTCTTGTCTTTAAAGCTGCATTCAAATCAATTGTTTAAGAAGTGAATCAATAATGTTGTTCATCATTTGCACAGTCGTATGAGTTGCACCTGCATTGTCATCATGCTTTGATTGTTAATCAATGTTAGCCATAAATGTTTTGGCAAATGCAAGATATCTCACTCAAATCACATTTTCATAAGTTGTCTAATAGATTGAGTTAATGTTGTCATATATTTGTGCTTTCAAAAGTGATTACTCTACTCTATTGTTGAAAGAAAGGGAAATCAGAAATAAAAATCTTGGTCGAAGTTGAAAAAGTTCAGACACTGATTCACCCCCCCCTCTCAGTGTCTGTCCATAACTCCAACATAAGTATCATGACCCATTTGGCTAATCATCCTAGTGTCTGATGTTTTAACATAGTTCCTTAGTCATTGAGTAGTCTGAGACAAGTGTGTTCTATTGGACTATAATTTAGTTCATATCCCACCAAAGTAACTGATGTAGTATAGCTCGCTCATGACCCTTATATCTTGTACAAGCAATGCCCCCAACATGGATGTAGTTGTTGACATGTATAGAATAAGGGGCCTTCCATCAACAGGTGAAATCAATACTAGTGGTGTCAATAGGTATTCTTTGATCTTTTCAAAAGATTCCTAAGATTTTTCTATCCATGCAAAGGGAACTCATTTTCTAAGTAAATGTTGGAATGGATTTATCTTATCTTCCATTTATGCTATGAAGTGCCTGATGGATTGTAAGCGTCATTGGAGTGTCCTTAGTTGACTTATGTTGGCTAGTGGAGGAATATCCATGATGGCTTTTACTTTAGCTGGGTCTACTTCAATGCCTCATCTAGAAACTATATATCCAAGAAGCTTTCTTGATGTCACATTGAATACACACTTCTTAGGGTTTAGCCTTACTTTATATTCTTCCATTATTTTGAATATTTTTTCCAGGACTCTCAAATGGTCTGCTTGTGTCAATGATTTTGCTAATAGATCATCCACATAATCTTCCATCAAGGTATGCATGAGGCCATGGAAAATGGTTGTCATAGCCTATTGATATATAGTTCCTACATTTTTAAGTAAAAAAGGCATGGAGTTCCAACAATAGGTGCCCCATGGACAATTGAAGGTTGTCTTGTGTTGGTCCTCTAGTGCAATTATAATCTGATTATATCCCAAGTAGCCATCCATAAGGGACAACATCTCGTATCCAACTGTCAAGTCTATGATTATGTTAATGTTGGGCAATAGGAAATCATCTTTAGGGCATGCCTTGTTTAGATCTTAGAAATATGTGTAAATGCAAATACCACTTGTTGGTTTTGTCACTGGTACTAAATTGGAAATCCATTTTGCATAGTCAAGTGATTGAATGAAGCCCACATCCAACAATTTCTTTAGTTCAGCCTTGACTAATAATGCAATTTGCTGATGTATTTTTCAAAGTTTTTGTTTGATAGGTTTAGCATCTTGATGTAATGGAAAATGATGTAGTATCAACTCAGGATCTAATCTAGGAATTCTAGCGTATGACCATACAAAGTTAATATGTTTGTCAGTGAAGAAAGCTCGAAACTCAAGTTTCTTAAATTTTGTCAAAGATGTCACAAAGTGGACTATCTTAGGACTATATTCAATGCCAAGGTTGATTTCCTTTGATTTCTCGATTGGCAGTGGTGACTTCTCTTGGTTAATGGAGAGAACATCCAACCCTCCATCCTTGGGTGCCTCAGAGAGGTTTTCACCCTTGGATACATCCTTTCTTTTTACTTTTTCTTGGTCTAGAGGTTGCTTTCGGTTTTCACCTAAGGACCCATCATTTTCATTTTTTTCATTTTTCTTTTTATTGTTTTTACTTTTGTGACTAGAGGGGTGGACAGACTCCCCAAAATATGCCATTTTATCCAAGTCAATTGTAAAGCCAGCCTTTTGGTCCCCACTAGGAATTCCTTCACACAATCCCATGAACTCAACTATTACTTTGTCATTCTCAAAGATATCTAAGACGGGGGGGGTCTCGTTGATCAGAATTGATAATTTGGGGATAGACTAAGGATATGCCATCATTAGAAGTGTCAAAGTTAAGATGGGTTAAGGTAAAGGTTGAATTATTGGCATAGTTCCAAAAGGATTTTACAGTGTCTTCCCTATTCCTAGGAGGAGGTACATCAGGTTTTGATGTGTCTCGTGATGGGCCAATTTTAAAAAAATTCTCAAATATTTCATCAAAAGTGGGTTCACCTAGGTTCTCTAAATGTTTCATAAAGTTAATAGTCACTAGATGACTTGTCAGAACCCCATTCATATTCATTTGAGTTCATGGAATAGTAAGGTTGGTCAGAGGTGTCATTGGATGTCTCGATAGCCTCAAAAGCATTCACTTCCTCTTGTAAAGGTGACACGGTACTGAAACACCAATCTTAATCAATTGGAATCCAATACCAAGACCATTTGGTCATTTAAAGATAGTGATCAGCTCAATCATGCCATCCTGATGTAGTCCAAGCCCGATATGTCCATCATATCCTTTATCTTTCATAGGCTTAAAACCTTTACCATACTATTTTGTAGGTATTTGTGTGGGTAGAGATGGTTTTTCATTGTCCTCTTTATAAAGCTAGGATGTCACATCCTCTTCATTGATAATTTATTTGCTAAATTATCCCAATTTTGTGAAAATATTGGTAGGAGGAAACTAAATTGTGACATTAGTTTTCCTTCTGTTCGTCATTGGTTTTCCATATGACTTAGGAGATGTTATTTGACTGATACAATAAGATGTTTTCATGTGGTAATCTCCACAACCTTTTTCTTGGACCTCTACTTTGGGAGTGGAAGATGAAGGGTTCAAAATGGATGCTTTAGAAAGAGCAGAAGGATCAATGTAATGGAATGAAGTGGAAGATGATGCCTCTTGGTTGACAAGCACTTGCTATTGGGGTATTCCTCATAGGTTAGTACAATATTGGAATGGATCGGGATCACCAGCTATGGTTATTTTAGTGTCGTTATATGGAAATTTAAGGCATTGATGGTATATAGATGGAATGACTTTCATGGAATGAATCCATGGCTAGCCTAAGAGAAGGTTATATGGTAATTCATGGTCCAAGACTTGGAAAGTGGTCTCCATGGTTGTGGGTCTGACTTGAATAGGGAGTGTTATGATTCCTTTAGACTTTACTTCTTCATCATCGTATGGCTTGATAACAATGCCTTTAGTAGTGTCTACACATGCCTTCAAAAAGCCTAATTCCTTGAAACCAATTTTAAATTGAAAATGTTTAACCCAGCTCCTTCGTCTACCAAGACTCGTCTGACTTTAGCTTTATGGACAAAGACTTCAAAATGTGAAGGGTCATTATGATTTAGCTTTTCTATGGAATAATCTTGTTCGAAAAAGGTAGTGTGATGGGAATTGGTCAAGTATCCAACCATTTCTTCAAAACAATTGACATCAAGATCAGTAGGTATAGTCATGTTTTTCAAGGCTTTGTCTAAGATGGCCCTATGGTCAGGAAATATGTGCAAAAATTTGAGGATAGAAATTTGTGTTGGAGTTTTCCCTAATTGGTTAAGGAGATTATATTGGGCTTTCAATGTTTGTTTTAGTTTTAGAAGAGGTCTTTGGATGGTTATTTTGGTACGGTGGGTACTAACGGCACATTCAGGAGTCTTCTTAATGGTGATGGTATTAACATGTCCATCAAAAGCTCAAATGTGATTTATGATAGTGGAATTTCCATAGTCATATTTGACATTGGCATAATTAGCTGAGTTATTATTGATCTTATTGCATGTATTGGGGGATTTTCCTTTCCCATGGTCATGCAACGGATTAGAAAAGAATTTATGGTTGTTGTTTGAAGCATGTTGTTGCATTTGTCCATTAACCTCAATAGTACCATTTTCCACAAGGTCTTGTATAATATTCTTCAACTGTCGACACTACAAAAGGTTTTGTCCTTTAGTTCGATGATAGTCACAAAAAGCAATGTCATCCCACCAAGAGGGTTTGAACTATCCAATATCGTACTATTTGGGATCAAGAAGTTGTATGACATTGTGATGTAAGAGTTGTTTGAAGACTAACTCAATTGGTTCACCAAGTGGGGTGTACTTTCATTTTGGAAACTTCCTTTGTGTTCTCAGTTGTTGTGTGTTTTGGATAGCATTAGCAGTTTGTTCGACAACTCTTGATATGTTGTTTGAAACATTAGAGCCTCTAAGTGAAATAATAGGGCCTGTATGTATGGTCTTTGCATCAATAACTCCATTGTTGGTGACATTTTTATTTTAGGACCAATATTTGTTTTTGTCATTTGGGATGCTTTGGTTGCTTGTGTTCTTATTGAACATTTTGAGTTCACCTTTGTCCATGAGAGTCTTTTCAATGATAATACCTTTTTCCACTAGGTCCACAAATATTGTGCAACATTGTACTCTTAGTTCACTTCTCAATTTTGAGTTGAGGTTTTCTAGGAAGATAGTGACCTTTTGTTTTTCGGGTATCTCAACTGGACATCGACTAGCTAAGCTTCGCCACCATTGGAAGGAAGTGATAAAGTTTTATCCTTCCTCTTGTGTAGTGTGACATAAGGTGGCTATTAATATTTCATTGATGATGTTAAAGGCAAAGTGTTCGATGAATTTTTTGGCTAGTTTACCCCATGTTCTTATGCCAGCTGGGAGTTTAGAAAGCCATTCAAGTGTTATGCTAGTAAGGCTTTGTAGAAAAAGTCTCATGAGATATGTAGGCCCAAATGCGATGTCTATGCAATGTGTGGTAAATTCCCTTATGTGTTCAAGAGGGTTATACCTCCCATTGTACTTTGGAAAATTCGGTATAACATATCCATGTGGGAAGGGTGGCATGTATAATTTTTTGTCAAAGGGAAATGGACATAAGTCTTGCACTATGTAGGCCTTTTTGGTTGTCATTTGCATGTTTTCCATTTGTTGTTGAATGGATAGCATTTATGTTTTCAAGATATCCACTTGTGTATTTTTTGGGTCTATATGGCCATGTTGCAATCCAACACTATGTGGCGGGTTTTGGTTTAATTTGTGGGTGTAGGACGGATTTTGGTTTTGCAAATTGGATGCATATGTCATGTTTTGGATTTGGATTGGAATGTGTATGTTATGGAATGTGTTGGATGAGCTTGTAAAGGTGTGATTATGTAGGTTGACTTGTGTGTTTGGTATAGCTGTTGTAGTGTTGAGGACAATTTTAGGCCTATTTGTTGTGTCATGTAAGCCAAATGGGTTTGATGATGAAGATCCTATGGTAAATGTTGTGCCTTGTGTCATGCTTTGGGTGTCACATAAGGAGGTATGGATTTTAGTTTCATCTTGTGTGGTTCCTCCTATTGGCATGGATGTGTTTATTTGTGGAATTCAGGTGTTCACTTGTGGAATGGATGTGTTGTTCCCTTGAGTTTGGCTATTAGGTGTGGATGTTGATTTTATTGTACTTATGTCAAACCCAGGAGGTAATGTGGCACCTTCTATCAAGAGTTTTGTTGGGTAACATTGGGGATCATGTGCTAAGTATTCATCTATAAAGGAGACAAATTTAAGATCTTGTGAGGAAGCCTCTATGTCTTCTACCATAACATGCCCCTTTTGGTCTCTAGTGACAAATTTTTCAAATAGTGATTTGTATGATTTGGGTGACCCTTGTGAGGAACTTGCAAATGGGTTGATAAAGTCCTTGTCTATTGGGAAAGTCATCTCATCTTCTTGTTTCCTTTGCAACCTAGTTTTGACCATGTAATACTTGCAAGAGGTAGTGTTTATGATATGGTATGACTATGCAAAGACTATGTCTAAGGATGACCAAGGTAAGCTAAATCCAAGGTTATGCAACTATTTTTTTTTATTTTTTTGGAGGTATAATATGCCCAAGGATGATAACCAACTATGGATTCAAGGTGACAAAATGTTGGGATTTGAAATGTAAGTGTCACAATGAGGTCCAAAGTATGGTAATGCCAATGCAAGTGAAATTCAAGTGAAATGGAAATGATCTAGAAATAAGACTAAAGGTATGACTCTAAACTACCCTATGAGGAAACCAAAGGTAAGATATCTCAACTAAACCAAGAGAAACAAAGATTCCAATTTGGGTTGCCAAGAGTTCAATGGTAATGGTGACTAAATGACAAATTATGACAAAGGTGACCTTCAAACTAGCCTTGGGAGTTGAGGGACAACCTAGATGAAAAAAGGACTAAAATTATGGAGGATGATGAAATTGGGGCAACTTTAATTTGGTCTCTATGAACTGATCTTAAGTTTTCCAAGGTTTCTACCAAGGTCTATGCAAGCTAAAAGGTAAGCCAATTTTTTTTTCTATGATGGATGCAAGGCATGCAATGGTAACTAAATGACTAAATGTTCAATGATAGGTTTGCAAGTCTACAGGTGAATATTCTAGTTATGCTCAGTACTGATCAAAGAGAGGTTATGCTTCAGTTTTGGTCTTAGATTTTTGTCTCAAGAAATTGTAGTTTAGGACAGTCAATTGTAGTTTAGAGAACTGGTAGTTACAGCTCAAATTTTTCAATTATTTTTTATAGTAGTTGTGATTGCAATTCAAGACAATAAATTGTGGTTCTCAGTGTACTAGTTTGAACTTTGGTTGAATTTTTGTCAAAATTTTGAGGTGATAATGTGAAATCTGGTTTTGGAAAACACTACAAACACTCTGAAAAATAATTGTTTCTAGTCTAGTTTGAATGTTTAAATGTGTAAAAGACACTTGCAAACACACTTTACAACCTAGGGATTCTCAAGAGATACTGCCAGCTAGATCCCCACTTGGATTTCTCCAATTGCTTAAACAATGCGAATAGCTAGAGACTTGATGGCATAGGTTGCCCCTTATAGTGCACTCACTTCTCGGGCTCACCAAGTCTCAATTACCCACAAGGAGGAATTTCTGCCTCTACACAATGCTTAGAGAATATGTGAGGCAGCTTCACAATGACCATTGTTGCGCTAGCAAATGAAAGTGATTTTGGCCACTACAACAAGGTTCTTAGTGAATACTCGGGGACACAGCTCTCCGCAAGCATCTAGCAATCCACTTAAGGCTTTAATCACTTTACTAGGAGTTCTTATACCTTTAAAAGAAAAGGTAGGTCCCTGATTTCAAGTGGCATTGTATGGAAAGGGAAAAGACTATCATGAGGACTTGACAGTTTAGTCTTATCCTTTTATATACCAACTCAAGCAAAAAACTGGTTGGAGTCATTCCCTCCTTCGAGGCAGGTCCCTCTAAAGGTAACAAAGCAAGACAAATATGTTTTTTTTTATCACCCAAGCTCACACAAAGCACAAGGAGAGTGCATACACAAAAATATTTTGCTCACACTCACATGGGGTTCATTTTAATTCCAAAATCTAAATGTGTGAAAGACAATGCAAACACTTGTTCTTTTTAATCCCTAAAGCAATATGTGAGAAAGACACTAGATGCAAGATCAATTTTAAACCAATCAATGACAATACAAGTTCTTTTTAACCAAATGAGTGAAATGCAGATTAGGTAAATTGATCGCAATGACATGAAAATGCAAGATTAATTTTAATGCCAATGAGTGAAAAGAAGATAAGATAGTTTTGTTTGATCAATGTATATGGGAATGTCTCCTTGGTACCTATGGCACATGCTGGAAATTAGATATTAGTAATAGAAAACCCATACTCTATGAAATGAAAATGACCTAGATTGGAAATTTTAAATGAAATCTAAAAATTTGAAAAGATAGGCAATTGCATCAAAGAAATCACGAATGTAGCTCACGGCAGTGAGCAAATGCGGCTCAGAAACTGTGACTATAGTTCATAGGATGTTGACTATGGTTCACCTAAGAAAATGCAGATGAGGTTAATGGTGAATGCGGCGAACCAAGATGACGATTGCCGTGAATGACAGTCAAATGCGACGCAAAAATCTGGAACTTGCAAAATAACAAAAGTCTGCCAACAAGCAAGTGACCTAATGATGCCTATGATATGAACTAGGGTTAGACCAACAAACCAAAAAGCTAATATGGTCTAGATCTAACAAAAATTAACCAAAAATTCAAATGAAATGTAAGTGTGCCCATATGCAAATCAATTGCATTGTTCGACCTGGCGATTGCGTCGATCTATGCCTGCAACCCACAATTCCAAAAAAAATGTATGATCTATGCCATTTTGTGACTTCACATCAGGCTCACCAATATAATCAAGGCTAAAATATTAATGTTAGGCAAATAATCATGTAAATAATACACTAATCAACAATGAAGTACAAATAAGCATAAAGACAATAAAACATAAAACAATATTACCAAATCTTCATGCCACCATTGATTCACCTTCATTTCACTTCTCCATTTTGCTTGAATAATATGGTTTCCCTTAGATTTTGAGTATGCAATATGGCCTATGACAATGAAAAAGCAAAATATTGAAGATTCTAAATGACTATGGATGCACTTGACTTGATGACAAGATAGCAAGATAGGATAAGGACTCTAGATAGCTTGTGGATAGATGGCAAATGACAATGACAAGGTCATTTATAGGGAAGTCAATTTTGAATGAAGGGATAAGATGAAGAGACAATAATCAATGGCCAAGATTAAAAGATAAGGTATGGTTTAGGGTAAGGGAAAAATTATAAGGATGAATGATCAAGATTAAATTATAGATAATTTAATCAACGGTGAAGGTTAATTAAGACATGGATAGATAAAGACTTGTTGTGGAAGATAAGATTGGCATGGATAAAGAGGTGCTAGGAGAAATTAAATAATAAAAATTATTTAATCTAGGTGACCAATGAATAATTAAATAATTAAAATAATTATTTAATTATAGAGGAATGTGACAAAGGGAATTTTTTGAATTAAATAATGATTTAATTCAAAATTCAAAAGAGGGGACCAAATTAAATAAATAAAATATATTTAATTTAGGAGAGAAGAGGCTAATGAATAATTAAATAATTAAAATAATTATTTAATTAGAGTGGAAAATGAAGAAAATTAAATAAATAAAATTATTTAATTTAGAAAGAAAAGGACTTAATTAGTGACATAATTAAATAAATAAAATTTATTTATTTAATCAAGAAGAATAAAGATAGAAATGAATTAATTAAATAATTAAAATTATTTAATTAATAGAAGACATATGACATTATTAAATTATTAAATAATTAAAAATTATTTAACTATGAAGAATGAAAGAATGAAAGGGGAAATGACGAAGAAAATAAGAGTCATGGGCCTAGGACAATTTTTAGTGTCTACACAAATGACAAGCCAAATTTTCAGAAAAATGAAAGACCTCCTAGGCTACAGGACCATCCTTATAACACCAATTGGCATAATGGAAAGCCAATCCAAAATAATCAGAAAAATACACAAAGAAAAGTTCCCCTTTACCCAATGCAGAGAAATTCTATGAAATTTACGGATGAAACACCTTGGTCTGTTGTTTTCAAACTACCACATGCCTCTCAAACATGGTCAGTGGCAAGACAGTTCGAAGAAGAACAAAATCAATCAGATGATTATGAGCCATTAGAGGAAAATGATGTGGAGGTACATGTACTTATGCACAAATTCTATTTTTCTGATGAGGAATGTTCTTCAGATGACTTGAGTCATATGAAGTGGATGTTGACTACTAAAGACAAAAATTAGATGCTTATCATTAGTAAATTTTCCCCGATGAGGATGAAGATGTTGAGAACAATATTTTCGCTATGGAAATGGATGAAATGAATGTGTCCTTGAGAAGACCTTCTAAAAAAGAATATTAGCAAATGATAGCAGCATTGGTAGTGCAAGCTAGAAACACTCATAATTTGAGAAATGGAGTTGCAAATTGTGACCAAGGTAAGCTAGGTAGCATGTTCATGAAAGAGAAAAATACAGAAAAATAGGGAACTAAAATAGAAGAATTGGTCAAGTTTACAAGGAAGAGGTCAAAGCCAAGGAGAGTAAGGGACCCAAGATTTGGGCCAAGAAAGATAATGTGACCAAGAAATCTGGTGAGGCCATTTCTCCTGTTGTGAAAGAAAAAACTCAAGTCAAATGCAAATCAAGAAAATAAATTAGAAGGTAAGATTGAGAAGAATTCTAAGCCACAGAAGAACAATATTGGGGAGCAGAGTTTAGTCCCTCATGAATTACCCAAGTATAATCTGGTTGACATGTTTCAACTGCTTTCTCAAGTCAAAGTGGCAGTTCCATTAATGGAGATGATGAGAATTGAAGAGCATAAGCAGAACGTAGTAGCCCTTATCAATGGTGCTACTAAGGCCTGTGAAGATAAAAGCATGTCTACTCAGCATCAAGTGAGTGAAAATAAAGTAAGTGAAGAGTTGATGGAGGGAGACATTGGTGAAATCCCTCATATTTACTTGGGCAGTACTATCACAGCTTGCCCAAATAATATTGATCCATTTTATGTAACTTTAATTGTTGATGGTAAGCTTCTAAAGAACTGTATAATTGATTCAGGAGCTTCAACTAATATCATGTCAGTGGATATCATGAAGGAAATAGGCTTGAAGATCAATTGTGCCTATGGAAAATTTTATGCCATGGATTCAAGAGAGATTCCAGTCATAGGAGTGATTAAAGATGTTCCATATAGACTACCTTCTTTTCCTAACAAGGAGTTTGTTATGAGCATAGTTGTGGTGGACATCCCACCAAATTATGGTATGTTATTGTTAAGGAAGTGGAGTGCCTTGATGGGAGGAAGCATGGAGTGTGACATGTCCTTTGACACATTCCCAATTGAGGGAAAAGACATCAATCTTATAAGGGAACCAAGAGCTCCACACATGATTGAATTTATGGAAGAAGATAGAATTCATTTTGTAGATACTTGTATGGATAACTTTAGGGTTGAAGAGTTACAAGAAGAGGAAGAAAAACACGCTACACCCCTTGAGAAAGAAGTATTGCAGTAAGAAAACAATGATGTCTTATGGAACATATATTTTGATGGTGCTTGCTCAAAGGAAGGAGCTAGTGTAGGGGTGATACTCATCTCTCCTAATGGTAAAACTTTTAAGTTCTCATTTTCATTGTTGTTTGCATGCACAAACAATGTAGTTGGATATGAAGCTTTGCTACTAGGGCTAAAATTAGATGAGAAACATGGAATTAAGAAGTTAATAGTTATTGGATATTCAGAACTTGTCATTTCTCAAGTTAGGTCAAAGTATGCATCAAAGAATACTAGGTTAAGACAGTACAGAAATATTGTCTAGGATTAAATTGAGTAGTTTGATGCCTTTAGTATTAATTGGTTGGATAGGAGCAATAATCGAGTGGTAGATTTACTTGCCAATATTACTCTCTTATTAGATGATATTACTTTTGTTGGCATTTCAAAAATTGGAGTGCAAGTCAAACCTTCAGTTCCTGATAACATAAAGAACCGGAAAGTGTTTAATGATGATGAGGACATCTTGAGATTCTTGCAATGTGTAGATGAATATGAGGGTCAAGAAATTGACTTTGGGGCTTTTATAGAGGAAGTGGATGGTAAGGAAGCAGTTTTTGGAAATGAGATCATTCAGTTGAAAACCAATAAGATTCTAAAGGGACCAATTGCATTAGAAAAGGTTTTTGATGGCCCTGATAGAAGCAATGCTAAATAGACATCCACTCACAAGGAGGATTTAGAAGAATTAAATCTAGGTATAGAGAATGCTCCTAAAATTGTCTACATTGGAAAAAAGATGAAACTTCAAGTCAAAGCAATGTTGATTGTTTTATTGAGAAAGTACATACATGTGTTTGCATGGTCTTATGATACCTGAAGGAATATAAAGAAGAGTTATTTCAACATGAGATACCTTTAAATCCAGATGCAAAACCCTTTAGGAAAAAGCAGAGACCAATAAATCCCACATTGCAACCTAAAATGCAAGAGGAACTCATAAAATTAAGGGATGTTGGGATCATCAAGCCCATCAGACACTCAACATGGGTTTCAAATTTGGTTCCAGTGAGAAAGAAGAACAGTGAAATTATACTTTGTGTTGATTTTAGAAACCTAAATGTGTCATCGTTGAAAGACAATTACCCACTGCCAAACATGGAATTCATGTTACAAAAGGTAAGTTGTTTTGAGTTGTTATCCATGATGGATGGATTTTAAAGCTACAATCAAGTAGTAGTCTAAGAATATGAGAAATACAAGAAAACTTTTAAAACACCATGGGGCACATATGTCTATGTTAGAATGCCATTTGAATTAGCAAATGCAAGTGCTACCTTTCAAATAGCCATGGATGTGGCCTTTGCAAACTTTATAGACATATTTTTAGTTGTTTACTAGGATGATCTGACTACATACAATAAGAAAGAAGAGGATAATTGTATACATTTGGAGAAGTTATTTAAGAAGGCATTGGAATATGGGATTTCATTGAATCCCAAGAAGTGCGTGTTTGGAGTGAAAGAAGGGAAGTTACTTGGGCACATTGTTTCTAAGGAAGGAGTAAGGATTGATCTAGAATGTGTAGCTGCAATAGACAAGATCCCTGTGCCCAAAAACGTCAAAGGTATTCATTCTTTCTTTGGGTAGATAAATTTCATAAGAAGGTTTGTTAAAAATTTTGTAGAGATCGCGCATCCTATCTCCAAAATTCTCAAGAAAATGGAAAGGGTGATCCCATAATAGTGGTTTACAATTTTTGGCCAAACTAGACACTAAAATTATTATTTTTAACTAAATCTTCACATTCGGGCACCTATAGCGGCTAAACTGTGGGGAATTTGAAGATGGTGTAAACTAGAGTCTCATCAAATTTTGTTTGTAGATTCTAAAAATATTTTTTTCAAAATTTTTGGAATCAAATTTCACTTCTTTCCATCTCACATCTCCCACAAAAATTAATTTTTTTCAAAAAACAACATTTTTAAAAAGTTTATAACATTTTTCCATGAAGGATAAAATTCTAATTCTTTCAAATTTAGATTTGTAACTCTGATATCTAGTGCTTCCACTTGGTTAGATAGTTTTTTATTGAATATTTTTTCCTTAATCAAGTTTCAAAGTCAAACAAATTACAATTGGACAACACGACCATATAACACATAACTTTTTTTGTATATGTCAAAATTTAATTTAATTTTTTTTGTTGGATCAAGGACTTCAATTTCTGGTGCACTCATATTTTTTATTTTTTTTTTTGATAATCTTCTATTTTCCACATGTGAAGAACAAAGAAATTCATTTTCGATGAAAAACCTATGTTTAATAAACTTTAAAAACAAATACATAACAAAACCAAAAAATATTAAAATTATATTCATTGGATAGCTTGTTCTAAGGAATTCCATAATCATTTGAAATAAATTTTAAATGAATTCATTTGATCCCCCAAAAGCTAAATCAGAAGTGATTTTTTATCAGCATTTTGATAGGTGTAAAGGAGACGCATTTATAGGTATGGTTTAAAACTAGTGAGGTTCTATCGAAGGGGTTTTGATCTAAGGTGATTTGATCAAACCCTCTTCAATTGGAATCCTTAAAATGGAACTTTTCAAGGATTAAATCATTATATTTTCTAAAAATATGTGATTTCAGCTAAAATTCGTTCCTCTCAGGAATTGTAAACCACTATTATGACAGCACCCGAAAGGTAGTGTGGAGTGAGGAGCCTAAAAAAGCTTTTCAAAGTATCAAACAGGCTATTAAGGAAGCCCCAATTCTCAAATCCCTAGATTTCTCAAAGCCTTTTCATCTTTTCACATTTGCTTCATTTCACACAATTGTAGGAGTTTTGTTATATAAAAATGATGAAGGTTATGAGAAACCAATAGCATTTTTCAGCAATTCCTTGCAAGTTGTAGAGCTCAAATACAACTTGATAGAAAAATAGGCTTATGCATTAGTCAAAACAATAAATAATTTCAGAATATATCTTGTGGGAGCAACAATCATTGTATATGTTCCTAGTGTTGCAGTTAAAGACATCTTTACTCAATAGGAAGCCACGGATAAAAGATGGAGGTCAATTAATAGGATTTGAGAGTTCAACATTGACAGTTAAATCACTAAGCTACTTAGGGGCCATGGATTAGAAAATTCAATGGCTGATACAAATATAGATGCTAATCAAGTAAATCAAGTGGATTGTGTGGAGTTGTCACCAGTTTGTGACATGTAGACCTCTCCTGTGAGTGGTATAGGAACATTGTCCAATATTTGCAAACAATGCAATGCCCTGATGGTTTGGCTGATAATGAAAATAGAACTCTAAAATTTCAAGCAGTAATATGTGACTATCAATGATGAATTGTGGTGGAGAATCCCTAATGGAGTTTTGTTGAAGTGTGTTGATAACACACAAGCTTCTAAGCTTTTGGATGAGATCATGCATAATGGAGTATGTGGAGGACATTACATGGCTAAGACCACCACTCACAAGGTTTGTAGAGAATTTTTTTGGTGGCCTGTTGTTTTCAAGGATGTACATGAATTAGTGAAAGCATGGGATGCATGCCAAAGGTTTTTCGGGAAGCTTAACTTCTCAAGAGATTTTCCATTGAGACCTATCTCAATTCAAGCACCATTTCAATAGTGGGGCATTGACTTCATAGGAGAAATATCAAATAAGTCCAGTGGTGGACACTCATGGATTTTAGTTGCTACTGATTACTTTATCAAGTGGGTAGAGGAAATCCCTACTAAAAGAGCAACAAGTGGTGATTGACTCCCTATTGGAGAACATGTTGATTAGATTTGGTGTGCTTGAAAAAATTGTCTCAAATAATGTCATATGTTTCAAATTTGAGGATTTTATAGATTTCTACAATAAGCATGAGATCCAAACATCTTATTCATCCCCATATCATCCACAAGGCAATGGCTAGGTTGAATCGAGCAATAAAAGCCTTATGAAAATCATCAAAAGAGAGATTGAGAAGGGATTCAAAGTTGAAGTTGGAATTATGGGAAGATAGGGTAACAGTTAAGAAAGCAACTGGGCATTCCCCTTTTGACTTAGTTTATAGTATAGGTACAAGGTTGCCTCAAAATAATTTGATGAAAATGTATAAGTTCATTCAAGAGTATGATGGTGATGTATGTGATGAGATGTAGTGCAAAACTGAAGCCCTAACTAAAGTGGGTGAGATGAGAAGAGAGGCTCAAAAGGATAATGCAAAACTACAAATACAAGTAAAGAATTTGTATGACAAAAGAGCTTCTATGAGAAAGTTTGAGGTAAGGAGTATGGTTTTAATGTGGAATGTCAGGGCTGAAGATAAAGGCAAGCATGGAAAGTTTGATCATCTATGGTTGGGCTATTATTTGATAGAAAATACACATGGTGAGGACTCCTACTTTATCTAGAGTTTGATGCATGAACTTCTTGAACTACTAGTACATCTAGATAGTTCTTGAAGCCATATTTCTCTTAAAATATGTTATTTTTCCATGTACATGTAAATTTTGTATTTTCTGTATATAGGTTTGTTGTGCTTTGGTCTGGTCTTCCTGCCTTTTTTGGGTTGGCCCTTGGTTTTTGGTTTTCTTTGTGCTTGGTTTGCTTCACCATAAGATTTGGAATCTCGCCATGCCTACAAGAGGCATGCATCCCTAGTCAGAGCCATTGGTGGAACCCTCAAAATTTCATGTTCCACTTCCTTGAAACAATGTTTGGTTATCTCATTGGCCTTGTTCTTGCCCACCTATTGGGGTTTATATCACACGGAGTTTACGGTTTTGTGCTATGGGTTTGGTCTTACTCAGCATATTTTCCTTCATCTTAATCCTTGTTCTTTTGGTCTAATTTTCTATTGACCTAATGTGATTGGTTTTCAATCATTTAAAAACAACCTGAGTCTTTGGTACCCATGTTTTGACTAGTCCCTTATGTCTAGGGTTATCGTCTCACACCCGTATTGAAATATTTTCCCCATGGTATTATTCTCCTATGGTTGAGTCCCATTTTATTTAGCCATTGTCCTAAGACTTTATCGTGGGTTGGATCTTATGTCTATCCACCTCATGGTCCTAGTTGGTCCCCCTTTTAAAACAACATATGAGCACGTGCAATATTTTCCCACTTAATTTTGTGCCTACTGCTCGGCATATCACCCATCACACATAGCCTTGTGACTGCTAGCATTGAATTGGCGATCAGTGATGAACCCTTGCTTCTATGTATCATTGTTATGCTTTGCATCGCAAGTATGCATAAGGCCTCAAGTTTCATATTAGTGATGTGTGATATGAAGTATTTCCCTTGCATCACTAGTAACCTTTGTATCATTGATCATCTTAATGATCTGAATTCTGAATTAGTGATACACAATAACACTATAGTCCTTTACACTGTTGGCTCATTGTACGTCACGCAATGTTGCTTTCTCTCCATTTCCATATTAGCAATGAGCGATGAAGTTTGTGGTTCTAATGTTGCATCATTGATCCATCTTCATTCAAGTTGTTGTCAAGAGAGACACCCACATAACCATTGATCTTGTTGCTAAGGAATGTGGTTGAATCTTGAACCTTCACTAAGTTTCTTCCATCACTAGTGTGATTCATCTATTAAAAAGTGAATCAGCGATGAGTGATGGGCGGTGCTAATACATGTTCTCATCACTAGGGTCCAAGGCATCACTACAAGTCCTTTTTGAAGGGCCTTCCTATTAGCAATGAGTGATGGAGGAAGCATAAATTCAAGGGAGGATGACTCGATCTAATGGTTAGCATTTCATTGCATATGTTATTCATATCACTAACAGCATACAAGAAGGAAAAAGAATATAAGTGATGACCAATGGGGGGTTGAGCCTTATGTCCATCGCTACATCTCAAAGCATTGTGGTTGCAATCAGAGGCTTGAAGAACAATTGGTGATGAGCGATGAATAAATTGAGGGATATTTGATAGAATATTCCTCCTATCTTGAGTTCTTTTGCATCACAGATCCATTTAAAGAAGTTGAGGATGAATTAGCGATGGGCAATGGCCTTGAAATAAAAGGTGATAAAAACAAAAAGGGCAACATGGAAACATCGAAAGGGCATCACTAAAAGAAAAATTAGAAAGTGTGAGGATGAAGGAGGACCATGGATGATGTTTTAAATCAAAGTGATCAACAACCAGAATTCAAACTTAAACGGCTAAGTGTCAGTTCGCTCGTGCGAGCTTTCTTTCAGGCATTAATGGTGAAGACGCTCCATTCCTGAGCCATAAAGAAGGTAGTTGGTTCATTTGTCCTCATAATTGCAAGAATTTGAAGCGGAAGAAGATGTGAGGAGTCTAGGCGAAGGAGTTGCGAAGACATTGAATGTAATTTCTCTCTCGGGTAAGCATTATTTACACCTCTTTATGTAAATTCTAATTGAATTGAACTAGTTAAGGGAGTTAGTGGTAAATTAAGTAAACTCTAGGGGCTTAGGGTTTGAAAATTCTTTTGATATCATGGGAGTTCATAGAAATTGGTAGGAATTGGGTGAAATTCGGGAGGTTTTCTATTTGTATTTTGCAAATTGGTTTCTTGAGAACATAAAACCTGTAAGCCCTCATTCATAAGTTGAATTCATATACCCTAGCTATAAATCATGAGTCAACCTAGTGATTCCTCAAGAGTAGAGGGTAAGCCAAAACAGAAAAAGCACAAGGTTGTTAAACCAAATCAGAATTCTCTGAGGGTACTACAAAGAAGAAAGTAGAAGAAAGAGATTACACCATGTTCATGGAGGGTGAATCTCAAGATATTTTTAAGGGAGGCAAGCAGATTGGCACGCAGCCTATGGGACAAGGTGTTATGACAAGTAGTTTAATTAATAATGTTGTTGGAATTGGAGAAGTCTCTTGCCCTAGAGTGGTTGGGAGTTGGTCATATATGCTTTCAATAGGCGATATGCCAAATGTCTAGCTCATCATCTATGGGGTTTTAACCTTGGGAGTGTTATGCCCTGCATACACACCTCAACTTTTTTGCTTGGAAAAGTCGGGGACCCCCTCTATTTTCTTTTTCATTTTGCTGGTTAGTTTTGTTGTGTTTCACGCTTTGTCATTCAAGTTTTTGTCTTTTCTTGTGCCTTGTTTCATTTTTCTTTGTCAGAGTCAGGTTTCGGACTGGAACTGGTTTTTTGCACTTGGTGAAGGTTCAAGTTCTTGTTCCATCCCAATTTCGATCTCCACTTGCTTATCGTCTTTGTTTTTTTGAAATCAAGTTTCAAAATGGAATTGGCACCTGGAACCCTTAAGGCTTTCAAGTCTTGGTTTCCATCCCGACTCTAATCTTTGATTCCTTGTTTTTCTTTTGTTTGGTTCATAATCGGGTATCGGATCGGAACCGGAACCAGGGACCTTTCTAAGGTTCTTGTTCCTAGTTTTGTCCCAATCTCGATTCTCACGTTTGTTGTGCATTTTTCTTATCGAGTTCGGGTTTCAAAACTTTCTCAGAACCTTGCACTCTTTGAAGGCTCATGTGTCCAGTCTGTTCCCGATCCTGATCTCCAGCCCGTTTTGCTTCGTCTCATCTTCAACCATTTCGTTGTTCATTTTTTTTGTCATTTTCGTTCGTCTTTGTCCTCGTCTTGTCATGTCATTTGTTTCTAGTTTCTCATTTGTTCATTTTTGTCTTCTTCATTTCTCCATTTTTGGTTTTGCATTGTTCAATTTGATCTTTTATTGTTTCTTTTTCTTTCATTTTTTGTGCATGTTCTCACCTTTGAGAAAATACAAAAAAATTGAAAATTGAAAATTGAGAAAATACAAAAAAATATATAAAAAATTTAAAAAATTTAAAAATAGAAAATTTAAAAATAAAATAAACTTTTTAATTGTAAAAGGTTTTTAAAATAATAATAATCAATCTTTTAGTTTTAAGAAATTAAAAGATATTAAATAAAAAATGATTTAAATAAAAAAATCTTTTAATATTTAAAAGATTTAAATCAAAATTAAAATTAAATAAAGCAAATAAATAATCTTTTAAAATAAAAGTTATAAAAGATTTTAAATTTAATAAATAAATCTTTTTCAATTTAAAAACATTTAGAAAACAAAAACATCTAAAAAAAAAATTTAAAATCGTAAAAATCATAAAAGTTAAAAGTTTGTGGTTCGGGAGAAAACCCAACCCCAAAATTAATGTAAAAATAAAACGACCATGTTCTGAATAGTTCTGAACCTGAGCCCACATCAAAAGGCTTTGAAGTAAAATAAAATGCGCTTTTCGGGATTCGGCCCGAGAACTAAAGTTTGAACCAAGGGAAAAATTAAATGTTCACGTTGTGGGTTAATCCCGAAACCTGATCCTGCGTGCAACAATATTGGTCGGAATTCAGAATCAGACTAAATACCGAAACTGGATGAAAAAAAATGTTCATGGGCAAATGTTCAACCCGCCTGTGCAAAGATTGGAAACGGAGGATGGACGCAAGAACTGTTGAGCGGACTGCTTCGCAAAGATTTCATCTCATGATATGCCGTGATTGCGGGTTCAAATATCAACAAAACATTTTGGAGAATGAAACAACCGATTGATGCAACTAACAGAGCCCAGTCGGAATGTGGAACCAGACCGAACATGGGAACCCGATGGAATAAATGTTCATGCGCTGGGTGCCATTCCGACTTCACCTCCCGAATGAAATAAAAAACTAAAGTTCCAATGTCCATTTTCAATCTGCATCCCGCTCCCGATGGCTTAGAGGGACAAAGGCTAGAAAATGAAGTTCTTCCGAAGCTGGCATCCCCGCACATAATCCGGCCTCAGAAAATGTGGTCTCACAAACGCCATAGCCGCGTCATGTTCAACAAAAGGGCTTGCAGAAAAAGTCACCTCCTGAAATGTGATATATGTGCAAAACGAATCCATTGATGAGGAATTCAATGTTTCGAACAAAATACAATCGATAAATTGCAAAATAATGGAACACGTCATATGTATTTTGGTTGCAAACTTTGCACAAAACGAATTTGTGGAAGAGATTTAAGAAGTTTCCAACAGATCACCATGGCAGCTATGAAACCGAGTTCCCCTCTTCACCCGTAACATTGAAGGAAGCTTTGGAACAAGAACTACAAACATCCATCGAAGCATTGAGGCAAGAATTGTAGTTGTAACTGCCCGGGTAAACATATATGCAAAAATGTGAAAGAGCACTTGAAGGCACGCTCACTGTTTGATAGTATGCCTCAAAGAAATGGAGGCTCAAGGACTACATCGATTGCACGATATGCGCATAATGGAAGTAGTGGAACAGCATATAGCTGATTGATAAAAATAGAAAAGAAGATCTCCAAAAGAAACGAGACATCATCTCTTGGAAATCGATGATTGCAGAATTTACACAAATTGGATTTGTTTACAAGGTTGCGAAAAACTTTCAAGCAAATGCTATCGGCAAGTGTAAAGCTGAATTCCAAAGGCGTTTTCAGCATCTCTATCTGTGCCAAATTTGGAATTTACAATTGCCCAGTAAATAGGTGCGCAAAATGTGAAGTGTCAAGAGCAAGGCAAGTGAACTGTTTGATAGAATGCCTCAAAGTGACATCGTCTCATGCAAAGAAATGATTTATAGTGCACAACAAAGTATAATGGGAAGCGGGTTTTTGATCAGATGTTGTTGTTTGTCAATGCCCTAGTGTCTACAAACATGCAAAATTTGCAAGCATAGACACAGGGAATGAACTGTTTTATAGAGTGCCTAAAGAGACGTCATCTCATGGAAGGCGTGATTGTAGGATCTGCACAAAGTGAACAGGGCAGTGAAAATTGCTTGACAAAATGTCTTAAAAGGATGTCATCTCATTGGGTGAAGTACAACAAATGAATTGATTGGGAGTTTAAAATTCCCCAAGTAAATCTCAAAGATATGCAGAGTAAAATGATGAAATCCCTAAGAAACTTTCAAGCAAATGCAACGTGGTTAGTGCATCCTGCCTTGGCAGACATGAATGCATGAATTGAAGCACAAACAAGAGCATGTGAACGATATGATAAAATGCCCAGAAAGAAGTGCAGATTTTTATGTTTAAGTTACAACCTCCTTGGTAGGCATGTATGTGATAAAATGAAGAATGCATCAAAGCGCAAAGGATAAAGGAGTTTTGTCAAATGTTTTAGTGGAAAATCCCTGGAAGACATATGTGCAACATTGGAAGCATACAATGCATTGTGAATTGTTTTGCAGGATTGCTTTAAGATATGTTGTTGGGTAAAACGTTGATGCCTGCATAATGTGGAAGCATAGACACGTCTTGTGCACAGTTTGACAGAATGCGCCTCATGGAATGTGAACTCACGGGTCACGTGAGAGTAAGCAATGGTCTCATGGAATTCCCCTCAAGGAAATGTAAGATGCACAAGGTTGATTAGTTGAAATGAATCCAAAGCTTCAATCTAATGCAAACTTGTGGATGCCAAGTGTTGTAATTACAATTGCCCTGGTGAATGCATACAAAAGGTAGAAGCATCGACTAAGCAAAAAAGGGTGCGCAGAATTATTTGACAGAAAGCCTCATTTGAAGAGATGTTATCTGAAAGAGTGATATGATTGAAGGATCAGCATAAAATGAATTTGTTGAATAGCCAGAAACTTTTCAAAGCAATTGTAATTGGCAGATGTAAAACCACCTTTTCGATGAAATTTCATCTCATAAGAATGCAATAATTGCGAATCTGTGCAACATAGAGGTTGTTGAATTAACTTTAGAAGCTTTTGAAAATAGAGGTACACAAAATGCATTGGTAGAAAAGGCCGCTGCAATTGAAGTTAACTACTCACAAGAAGTGGAGGCTAGTATAGAAGGCTTATCGACACAAAAGGAACTAAAAGAATTAGGTGAAGCAATCAGTGTTGATTTTTGTAGCTCGAAAGGTGGGATGTGAATTTCTTTTAAAGCAACTTGAGTTGGACATGCTTTAAATCACTTTAAAGCAACTCAAGTTAGATATGCTTTAAAGCAATTCGAGTTGGATTTTCAACAACAGTAGTTTTTTTTATTCTTTTATAGAATGTTTCCGAATTTGTGAGGATAAGAGAAATCCAAGAGTGATTTTATGTGTAATTAAAGCCAAAAAAAGCAAGGAAATATTTTTTCCTTGCACGCTAAGCAAACAGCTAAACTCTATAAATATAAGATTGTTGTAGCAAACTCATTGTATTTTCGAAAGAAAAGTTTGTTGTTAGACTGAATAGAAGATCCAACATTTGTAGGTTTTTCCCTGCATTGGGGTTTCCTGGGTAAATTTGTGTTATTGTCTTTTTGTGATTGGCTTATTGTTATTTTTGCTTCCACTGTTATTAGTTGTTAATTAACCCAGTTATATTAATTATTATAAATCAGATTTCTTTCTGTGAATTTATTGTGCAATTAATCTATTGCTAGGTTATAGAAATTATTATGGTATCAGAGCACTGAACTCTGAATACGAAGCCAAGATTTGTGATGCAGATTTCAAAAAAAAAAAAATCATCAGATTTTCGTCTCTAGTTCTTTTTGTGGCTATGGCAACCAGCGTTCGATACGAGGATAGGCTTGAGGGTGCATCTAACTTCTTGCAATGGAAGGTTCGGATTACATCTGTTCTCAAGGAGAACAGGCTGTGGATCTATCCTAGTACTGAAGTGACACTACCAACAAATGATCCTGTTTCCTTAGATTCACATGAAGTCAAAGAGGCCAAGGCTCAGAGGATTATCCTGGATGGAGTAAGAGATCATTTAATTCCTCATTTATCGAGGAAAGACACCGCCAAGGAGATGTGGGATACGCTCACAAAACTTTATCAGAGGGACTATCAGAGTCATAAGATGATGCTCAAGGACAAATTGCATAATACCAAGATGTCCAAAGGCGAGAGTGTGACCTCTTACTTGTCCAAGCTGACACAGGTTAGGGATGAGCTTGCTGCTATTGGAGAGACGATTAATGAAGATGAGTTGGTGTGTATAGCCTTGAATGGTTTTTCAAAGCACTAGGAAGTGTTTGTCAAGTGTGTTGTCGGCAGAGATCAGCTACCTGATTGGGAAAGACTTTGGGATGATTTTGTTCAGGAGGAGATCCGTGAAGGTGCTCATCGAGGAGATCAGACAAAGAAGGGTCAAGATGAAGAAAATATTGCTCTTGCAAGCAAGGGTAAGAAGAAGTCCAATAAAGAGCAATCGGAAGGTTCTTCTTTCAAGAGTGGGAAGAAGAAAGATCTAAGCAAGATAAAATGTTTTTGCTACCATTAGATGGGTCACTATGCCAATCAATGTCCGAATAAGAAAAATAAGGACAAGAAGCAAGTTGTTGCTACAGCAGAGGTGGACGAGTTTTCATCACGATTTGAGAATGAGTTTTCACTCATTGCCTATCTCTCAAGTTCAATTGCCGACAGGGTATGGTATATTGACAATGGGGCTTCTCGCCACATGATAGGAGTCAAAGAATGTTTCACCAAATTGGAGGAGAAGAAGCTGGATTTCTATATTGAGCTCGGAGACAATGCCAAGTACCATGCAACTGGTATTGGAACCGTCAAGTTTCAGAGGGAGTCTGGAAAACCTTTGTTGGTGGTGGATGTGTTTTATGTCCCTGGCATGACAAAGAATTTAATCTCAGTTTCTGTTTTGGAAGACAAGGGCTACATCATGACCTGTGAGAGGGAAAATTCTATATTCGTCCCAAAGATTCCAAGGTTGCAAAAGTGATTGGAGTCAGGCATGGTAGCTTGTTTCGGTTATAGTTTGAGCCAGCACATGCATTGGTTAGTAGCTATAAAGGGATATGAGAATTGTGGCACAGGAGGATGGATCACCTTCACCATGGAGCACTTAATATTCTTAAGGAAATAGTGACAGGGCCGCCTGAGATAAAAATAGAAAAGCATGAGGTGTGCAAAGGTTGTGCACTTGGGAAATATGCCAAGACCAATTTTTGAAATAGTGACACTAGATCTAAAGGTATTTTGGATCTCGTACACTCAGATGTGTGTGGACCTATGTCAACAACATCCTTGAATGGATATGAGTATTATGTCACCTTCATTGATGATTTCTCCAAGAAGACATGGATATATTTCATGAAGAATAAAGATGAGGTCTTTAGTAGGTTCAAACAGTTTAAGGCTCTCGTGGAGAACCAAACTGGGAAGAAGATCACGATACTGAGGTCTGATAATGGAGGTGAGTATACCTCGAATGCCTTCAAAGATTTATGTGCTCAGGAAGGTATCAAGAAAGAGTTGACAGTTCCGTACAACCCTCAGCAGAATGGGGTTGTCGAACGGAAGAACAGGGTTATAGTTGGAGTAGCCAAGTCCATGCTTCATGATCTGGATCTGCCTTGGTTCTTATGGGTAGAAGCTTGCAACACAGCTGTGTATTTGCAGAATAGGAGCCCTCACAAAGTGTTGGGCAAGTTGACTCCAGAAGAGGCATTCTCTAGTAAGAAACCAGACTTGGGGCACATTCACATCTTTGGATGCCTTGTGTATTGTCACATTCCTATTGAGAAGAGAACCAAGTTGAAACCTACTGCAGAGAAGGGTATCCTTGTTGGGTACAATGAAACTTCTAAGGCTTATCGGATTTACATTCCTGCTCTTAGGAAAACAGTTGTTCGAAGAGATGTAAAGTTTGAGGAAGAGAGAGCTCTTCAAAAATCTAGCAACTTGATGAATGAGGGGGAGCAATCAACCATAGTTGAGGTAGCATAATTTCCTCAAACTTCAATCACATAAGCTAGAGAGCAGAGCGAGCAAGTCAAGCAGGGTGACCAAAAGGAGGAATCAATAATTCCTCAACATCAGATTCCTATTACAGAAAAGAGGAGAAACAGGGTAGCTGAGCAGACACTGAGAGAGGCTCAAGAATATGTAGGTGATCCACAAGATTTAGTCAGACAGAGAAGGGCTCCCAAACATTATTCAGAGTATGTGGCACTTATGAGTGAACTAATTGAAGTAGAACCTTTGAGATTTCAGGAGGCATCCAAGCACCAAGTGTGGAGAGATGCCATGGTGGAAGAGTATTCTTCCATCATGAAGAATAGTGTGTGGGAAATAGTACCATGACCAAAAGATAAGTCTGTGGTGGGCTTGAGATGGTTGTATAAGATTAAGCATGTTGTAGATGGTAGTGTGGAGAAGTTCAAAGCCCGGTTTGTGGCTAAGGGGTTTTCTCATAAGGAAGGAGTCAACTATGACGAGACTTTCGCTCCAGTAGCCAGGTACTCATCTATAAGAGCTATCATTTCTGCTGCAGCACAAATAGGTTGGAGGATTCACTAGATGGATGTGAAGACGGCCTTCCTCAATGGAGTGATTGAGGAAGAGATTTACATAGAGCAACCAGAAGGATTTGAAGCACATGAGAGGGATTCTCATGTATGCAAGTTGAAAAGAGCACTGTATGGACTCAAGCAGGCTCCCAGGGTGTGGTATTCACGTATCAACAGTTACTTGCAGAGTGTGGGCTTCATCAAGAGTGAGGCGGATCCAAACCTATACTATGTTCAAGTGAAGGGCGAACTTCTCATATTGTTGTTATATGTTGATGACCTATTTCTCATAGGGTCAGAGGAGCTTATAGCACACTGCAAGTGGGATCTTGCAGGAGAGTTTAAGATGAAGGACTTGGGGTTGATGCACTACTTTCTGGGATTGGAGTTGTGGCAAAAAGAGGGAGAGATCTTCCTTGGACAAGGGAAGTACTTAATTGATATCTTGAAGTGATTTAGAATGGAGAATTGTAAGCCTATGTCAACACCACTTGTGACCAATTGGAAGAAGATTGATGCTTCTAGATCAGAGGCAATGGACCTGACTTTATACAAATAGTTGATAGGCTCTCTTATGTATTTGGTCAAGACCAGGCTAGACATTTGTTTTGCAGTGAACTCAATCAGTCAGTTTATGGTGGAACCTAAACGTGTGCACTGGATAGCTACGAAGCATGTTTTGAGATATCTCTGAGGCACAGTTGATTATGGGCTGAAGTATGTTCAGCAAGATGAAGTGAAGCTCAAGGGGCTTACTAATGCAAATTGGGTAGGCAGTACAGCTGATCGAAAGAGCACTTCAGGGTGCAGTTTCAGTTTGGGATCAGGAGCAATCTCTTGGTACAATAGGAAACAGAAGTCAGTTGCGTTGAGTTCTGCAGAGGTCGAGTATATGGCAGCCAGTATGGCTACATGTGAGGCTATCTGGCTTTGAAAACTTCTAACTGGGCTCTTTGATTGGGAGTTGGATCCTACAGTCATTTACTGTGATAATCAAAGTTGTAAACTCTTTGAGAATCTAGTGTTTCATGACAAGTCAAAGCACATTGATATCAAGTACCACTTCATCATAGATTGTGTGGAGAAGGGGATAGTGAAGCTCAATTACATTTCTATAGATGAATAGATAGCAGATATCCTGATGAAGGCCTTGATGAAGAGCAAGTTTGAATTCTTTAGGGACAAGTTGGGTGTGGTGCAGAACACCTTCCTCGCTAAGAGGGAGTGTTGATTTTTGTAGCTCAAAAGGTGGGATGTGGATTTTTTTTAAAGCAACTTGAGTTGGATATGCTTTAAATCACTTTAAAGCAACTCAAGTTAGATATGCTTTAAAGCAATTCGAGTTGGATTTTCAGCAACAATAGTTTTTTTTTATTCTTTAATAGAATGTTTCTGAGTTTGTGAGGATAAGATAAATCCAAGAGTGATTTTATGTGTAATTAAAGCCAAAGAAAGCAAGGAAATATTCTTTCCTTGCACGCTAAGCAAAGCAACTGGGCTCTATAAATGTAAGATTGTTGTAGCAAACTCATATTGTATTTTTGAAAGAAAAGTTTGTTGTTAGACTAAATAGAAGATCCAACATTTGCAGGTTTTTCCCCGCATTGGGGTTTCTTGGGTAAATTTGTGTTATTGTCTTTTTGTGATTGGCTTATTGTTATTTTTGCTTCCGCTGTTATTAGTTGTTAATTAACCCAGTTGTATTAATTGTTATAAATCATATTTCTTTATGTGAATTTATTATGCAATTAATCTATTGTTGGGTTATAGAAATTAACAATCAGTGTGGCAAGTTAGCATGAAGCAGAATCCCAGGGTAATGCTATCTTCTTGGCCATAGATTAAGGGAATCAATGGATGATAACAAATGATTAGTTGATATGTTTGAAAAAATAATACAGGAAAAAAGGTGAAATTAGAAAAGCTAAAAAGGATTCTCAGGAAGTATCAATAAAGTTACAAGAACAAGTCCTCATACTCCTAAATCAAGTTGAAAGACTTGAATAGGAGATTGATACACAAAGCACTACATTTAAGGACAATTTGCACAGATAGTGTGGTGAGTGCTAAAATAGAGCATACAATTGTCCTTAGGAAAGAAGTTGAAGTTCTTCAGCTAAAGTTGCATGATACACCTGAAGAGAATGAAAGATTAATTGAAATGTATGAGAAGAACCAATGGAAAATGGAATTGGATATTGGAAATTGACAAAGAAAGTTGAGCATAATGGAGAGATAAATGATGAAAACTCAAACAGAGAGTGAGTTGATCCAGATATGGCATCAAGTAACAGGAGTCAGAATTTTGAATCCACATAGAACATTGATTTAATGATATTTTATTTTAAAATAACATTAAATTTTAAAAAAGGGTTTTCTTATTATTTCATTTATGAGAGTTTGAAGTTCATCATACACCTTTAATTGAAATATTATGGATATTTGATTAATTTAATAAATTAATTAATGTGCTTTGTGTTTAGAGATGCCTCTTTCGAAGATTAAAATGAATCATAGTGGAGATAATTTACAAAACTAACATACAAAGAGGGGAGATTTTATGAATACTATTAACTGGGAGTGAGTTGAAGACAAGGCGGGCCCACAGGACATGATTTTTTGAAAAGGATGTTTCTCTACATCGTGCAAAAAGGACTCTGAGTCAAACTGGGAATTGTAATCACCATAGAGGTCAAGTTGAAAGTCAACTAAAGTAAAACAAATGCTGAAATAGAAAGTTTCTTTTATGAAGAATTGCAAACACAAAGAAATCTATTGTTGCATGTATTCGTTTTAAGAGAGAATTATGTAATCAATGAGCTATAAATTATTAGATCAAGCTCATTTGAAAGGGTTAGAAGATTGGGAAATCAATTAGGGATCTTAGTTAGAAGTTTCAATTAGTTAGCGGTAGAGTATACAATGGAGTTTTCAGAATTTTTAGTTAATCGAGTGGGTTTGAAGACATTAGTTTCTATACACTGGTGAAGTTCACTAGAATTGTAAATGTTGCTTATTTGTTTCACTGCAGTAGAAGCAACAGACTAAAACCTAATTTAAATTATACTCTAGAGTGGTGTTTGTTTTGTTAATCATTTGATTTGAAGCTCTTCAAGGAATTAATGAAGTTTTATCTTTTCTTTTGTTTGAATTGTGATTTGAAATATGTTGTAAATGTTTGCACTGTGAATGAATGAAGCTTTGTATTGATTACAAGTTGATTTATTCTACATTTTAGTTTAGGGAATCCCTTGAAGAGTAATAGGTTTGGTTAACTAAATAAATTAACATTATTTTATTTTTTGCATCTTTGATCTATCTTTTACTCTTTTTTATCATTCGGTTAGAGTAGGTTTAGATAGGAGTTTGATCTCACATCAACCAAGAGACTCAATAACCAGCAGGCCCCTTGAACATTACAACCTCATTGACCACTTAAAAAAATAGCAATGTTGTGAGCCAACATCAAGTGATCCCACAATAGTGGTTTACAATTTTTGGCCAAACTGGACACTGAAATAAAAAAATTTAACTAAATCTTCACTTTTGGGCACCTATAGCAGCTAAATCGTGAGGAATTTGAAGATGATGCAAACTAGAGTTTCTTGAAATTTTGTCTATAGATTCTAAATATATTTTTTTCAAAAAATTTAGAATCAAATTGCACTTCTATTTCCATCTCCCTCGAAAACTATTTTTTTC
Organism: Sequoia sempervirens; assembly: GCA_007258455.2. NCBI lineage: Eukaryota > Viridiplantae > Streptophyta > Pinopsida > Cupressales > Cupressaceae > Sequoia > Sequoia sempervirens. Next base: position 413,871,577 of record VDFB02353493.1, on the reverse strand, counting down.
ATAAAACAACATTTTTAAAAAGTGACGCTCATTGTATAACGCATAACTTTTTTCTATGAAGGATAAATTATAATTCTTTTGAATTTAGATTTGTAACTCCGATATCTAGTGCTTCCACTTGGTTAGATAGTTTTTTATTGAATATTTTTTCTTTAATCAAGTTTCAAAGTTAAACCAATTACAATTCAAACATAGTGCGACCGTATAACGCGTAACTTTTTTGTATCTATTGAAATTCATTTTTTTGTTGGATCAACGACTTCAATATCTAGTGCACTCATATTTTTCAAAAAAAAATTGATAATCTGTTATTTTTCCACATGTGTAAAATAGAGAGCTCGATTTTAAGTGGAAAACCTACATTCACAAGAAATAAAAAATAAATATAATAATGAAATTAAATTTATTTAAAATTATACTTTTTGGGAAGCTTATAATAAGGACTACATACTTACAAAAAATAAATTTTAAATGAATTCATTTGATCTCCCAAAAGATAAATCAAAAGTGATTTTTTATCAGCATTTTGATAGGTGTAAAGGAGACTTCATTATAGGTATGGTTTAAAACTAGTGAGGTTTTATCCAAGGGGGTTTGATCTAATGTAGTTTGATCAAACCCTCTTCAATTGGAATGCTTTAAATGAAACTTTTTAAGGCTTAAATCATTAAATTTTCTAAAAATATGTGATTTCAACAAAAATCAAAATCTCCTAGAAATTGTAAACCAACTTTGTGGGATTACCCCAATGTCCAGGACCTTGGAAGGTGATAAATTTAATGATCATTTGTCTTTTTCAGGAGAGGTAAGGTGATTACATCTTTCCTACATGTTGTGTCAATTTTGCCATCAACAATGAGTCTAGCGGTTCCTAACATATTTGTTGAGGTTGACTTGATGCTGGAATTAGCCAAGTATTATGATGTTAAGGATAGAATAATTAAGAGTGAAAATGGAACCCCATTGTTTGATATAACTAGAGGAAAACTTGTGGAGGTTTTTAATTTAAACTCTCATGTTATTGTCAGCATTATTTTTTCTTAATTGTGCAATGAGTATGAGAAAAAAGATATGGATATAAGAAGCATGTGCTTCCTAGGCATAGGAAAGGAGATAAGGTATATTTTGGTCCCAAGGACTTCGAACCTTTTGGTTTTGATGAATTCACAAATTATTTCAAGAACACATACTACTGTTTGGAGCAAGTGTTAGCTCACAAATTTGATGAAAGGATACCTACTGCACTGTTGGTAATGATTATTGACATTCAAAACTAGAATTCAAATAGAGGGTTTGATTATGCAGCTTGCATTGTAGATTAGATGCATAAAAGACTGATTGAATTAAAGGATGGGAAAGCCCCTCTGTCTTTTCCCCATTATTCTTTATTGATGCATATGATCTTATGGATGGTGCGGGAAAAATGGAAGTTTATGAAACTAAGGCAGAAGGATGTTGAAGGAAATAATTTTCCTGTGCAAATGTGGTCTTTTATTTGGGATCAAAATTTCCCACATTCCAACTATCTTTCTCTCTGTAATGTTTTGAAGGTCGTTATCTTGGAAAGTTTGGGTGTACAGCCTATGTACAAAGTCTCAAGGGTCATCCAGGAGATTATGCACCCACATGAGCTTAGAGCAGGATCAAAAGAGGGTCGCAATTAGGGTGACTAGTTCCTGCATTCACACTACACTATGATTAGAGTTTATGGAGCCAGAGTTGCACCACATTGTTTGCCTTTATATGTTTTTGAAAGATTAGATTTTATGGAAATCATGTGGCAGTTGGATAGCATGGACAAAGATAAGTTTTGAAATAACAAAAAAAGGCTATGTGATAACCCCGCAGTGCTCCTTTTGTTACTTCATTGCTACTACCAAAAAGGGTTATGAAAAATTTGGAATAATGTTGAGTAAGCTTAGAATGCCTATGGATGAGATGAGAAATTATGACCCCAAGGGGTTTGTAAATGCTAAGAAGAGAAGAAAAGGTTTGTCCAAATTTTCACATCATTTTTTATATACTGATGATGTAATCAAAAATTTATCAATTGATTTTGAGCTGTGACTTCAAGGAAGAAGGAGTGGATTTCCATTTGTGACATTGAAGAGGACATAATGAAGAGAAATTCATTCTATGTGTCATAACCCAATTTTATTGCATATTTATCATAATATGGTAAATCAAATTATTGAAGAAATTCAATTAAATATTAAATGGAGATTCTAGAATATTCAAAAATTGAATGAAAGAAGTTGACCGATGTTGGTTTTATGAATTTTTAAAAAATTATTTTATATGTTACCAAGAAAGAATGATACTAATCAATTTGCAAGTGCAAGTGTGTACAGTTGCAAGGTGACAGGTTGAAGGATGAGAACACATTTGAAGTAGGACTGTTTAGTTGGATCAAATGGTAAGCCAATTGGAATCTGGGTGCACACACCACAAATGGCATGATGACTTGTATTTGAACTAATTTGCATATATAAGAGAGCATAATTTCCTGTCTTGAACTGTTTCAGTGTTTGGAAATGAATGGTTTGTAGATTAAATTGTGTATTCAAACTTTGTGATTTGAAGGAAAGGAAAGTAAGCATTGTAAAGAAAATTCTTTCTTTAGTGTAGAAATATATATATAAAGATGCTCGAAATGAAAATTCAAAGTTCCTTACTTTAAATGACAATGTATGGAACCTATATATATATATATATATATATACATTATTTGAATACATGGTAAATGTGAATGAAATCATTTAAATGCATATAGATATACAAATATATAAGTATATATGTGTGTGTGTGTGTGTGTATAATACATATATATTCAAATTTATATTGAATTCGAATTGATAACCGATACATCATGAATTAGACTATGAAAAAAAAAATCAATGAAGAATCTCAAGGAAAATCCATGATGGGTGTGGTCTGCCGAATTCATAAAAACAATTTTCAAAATTAGAAGTTGACGGCATGGCCATATTGTCATTGCCCTAGTAAGTATGCAAAAACAATGTTGTTTCTATTTTGTCATTGAAAGAGAACCTAGGAAAAAAGTTGAGAAAAGAAGAACGTATTTGAGAATTCATAAGGAAAAAGCAGGGTCAAACCGAAGACTGGAAAAATCTGTGGAAAAATGACATCATAGTTCGATTGGGAGGTAATTGGATCTCCATAATTTTTGCTTAGAATTAGCTTTATTGCTAATGATGAATCATGCAATAAGTTTTTCCTTCATTTTTGTTCAAGTATTATCATGGAATTATGAAAATGAGGTCGTTGTTATGTATGTCAATCGGCTTGAAGCTGAATGTATGAGTATGTATGTATGTGGGTGTGTGTGTGTGTGTGTGTATTGATTACCACCACCTCATGAAGGGCACATGGCCTACGACCTACACAATGTGGAAACTGACATGATCTAGAGCCTTTGTGGCTATTGTACAGAGCTAGACCAAGGCTCGAGAGCCTCCAATGGCTCGTCCTACACCCTTTTTTGTTGCATAAAAATGCTTAGCCTTATGTAGGCTATTGGAATTTATTTGATTCACTGTATGTTTGTAACTATAATCCTTGAGAAGGATCGATTCCAATCTTGTGGGGAGGGTATGTTCCTCTACATTTAATTGTAATGTCTCTAATGCTTATTATCAGTCGTTCAATACTTGTATTAAGGCTTGAATAGAAGCTCTTAGAGCTTTTCATATATGTATAATGTCTTAGAATGGGAAGCCGACCTTATTCGGCAGAAATGATGGAAAGGTTTTTATGTTAAAGAAACACAAATCCTTGCTTGGTGTTTGATCTTAATATTGATGGGCTAACCCCGAATGTGTAAGTTGTACAGATGGAAGTTTGCATGTTGATAATGTTGCATGCATGGTATAAAATAATAAGTCCTCATGGATGATTTCCAATATATGTATTGATGCTTAGAAAGAATACACCTGACCATTGAGATTGGTCGATCTAGAACAATTGTAGTTTGTTTTGTTGCAGCCTAAAAAGGCATATGCATTGTTGAACCTAAAGCTTCTATGCTTTCTTGGCTGAGTTATTTACTCAAGTAGTTCATCAAAAAACATGTTTATCATAGTTTTCTTAATGCTAATTAATAGCTTATCGAATTTTCAGTGATAAGATTGTTCAAGAATTTGAATAATAGACATTTTGTCCTTATGTATGAAGTTGGGCTATTTGGTTTATTTATTCTTAGAACTTTGTGGAAAACCCGTTTTGTTTCAAAACCATGAACAATTATTTGTAAAGTGATCCTATAGCATGTAAACAGCTTGAGGACAGCAAATAGAGCAAATGATAATATTTTTTCTTTAAGAGTAACTATTAGTTTGAAATAGTATAGTGTTGATGTAAACAGTGGATATTCTTTTGCAAACAACTCTACTTTGTTAAAAAGTTATCTTTATAGCTGAAAACAATATGCTTTATAACTATTTAGTAGGAAACAGTACATGTTATGTTTAAACAAATGAATGTACATATGTGAATAGCTTGCTTTATAACTGCTTAGTAGGAAACGGTATTTATTTTGTTCAAACAATGAATGTACATATGTAAATAGCTTGCTTTATAATTGTTTAGTAGGAGATGGTACTTGTTTTGCTTAAACAGTGAATGTTCATATGTAAACAGCTTGTTTTATAATTGTTTAGTAGGAAACGGTATTTATTATGTTCAAACAATGAATGTTCTTATGTAAACAACAATTTTAGAGAAAAATAGTAGTGAGAATGCAATAACAGTATGTGTGAGACTATTAGCATAGACTTGTTCTATTTTCCTTATTTTGACATAGAAACGTCAATTGGAATACTCTTTTAAGATTGCAATCTGAATTAATGAATATTTCAGAATGTATGCACAAGCTTTAACATTAGTAGGCACATATACGTGTATGCACATAGAATTTGTTTATGTACATACACATACTTGTGGCATACCTTCTTTTGTTTTTAGTACATTTTTAAAAGGAAAATGCTTAAGTTGATAAGTAGAAAATAGTCATAAGAATGAAATGACTAATTTGTTGAATTACTTTGTGAATCATAAATCTAATTTCTATTTAGAGTATAAATTTGTATTTTATTTCCTTCTTTTAAAGACCTTTGTGAAGGAGTATTTTAAATACTTGAATAGAACAGTGATACCTTAGTTGACTAGAGCACCTATGGTTAGTTGCTTCTAGAAGGTAGATAGTTGTTATAGTAGAAAGTTACCTTTTGGGACAGGTGCCGAAATGGAGTTTAGAGAGTATAGGTTTTCTTTACTAGAACCTATTGTTTGTTGTTGTTGTAACACACTTATTATGCTTGGCCAAGAAATATAGTTCATTATGTATGTATGAATGAACTCTGTGATTTCACTCTCTTTCATTCCTAGCATATATCTTGCACAGTTTTCATTTCTAACTTGTAGATAGAAATTGTATGTTGATGTTTGGGCATGCACCATATTCCACCTTGCAGATTGTTCTCTTTCTAAACTTTCCATGCAAGGTTGATCATTTTTTAAGTCAGAAGAATACCGAGGAAGCATAAGCTTCATGGTTGGGAGTAAAGTGCTTCAACCATGTTCTCGTCCACCAGTGGAGGTGAGTGTAGAAGAAGAACCTTAATTGTTCACTAGACTATTATAGTCTATGATGTAATTTGATGTATTTCATTCATGTACTTGATGGAAAATGTACTATGTGATGGCATTGTGGCCTTAGGAGCCAAGTCAAACTTGATATTTTAATTTGACTCTTGAAGTGAATATATAAGAATCTTTTACTCATTTTAAATGGACATTTGTAGCTATGATTGACTTTAGCCACTAGTTATGTCTTTTTAATTTGGAGCATATTCATGTGTCATCTATAATAATATTAATTAAGTAATAACTTTTAATGGGTTATTACCTTTGGTATCAAAGATTAGGGTTCAACTCTAGGCGCTTTGAGTCTACCATAGTTGACTAGGGTAGTTGACCCTTGACCCAAAATTTGGATGTCCTAAGAATTGACCAAACTTGGATTGAATGCAGGAATGGGAAGGTCAAACGTAGGACGAAGAAAAGGGAAAACTATTTGAACCTCGCATAAGAATGATGCAAAGGAAGGAAATGTCAAGATGGAGGTTCAATCAAAAATTCTTGATGATGAAACTCTAGCTCAGGCTCTTACACGACTCAAGCTAGAGAGAGGCTTAAAGATTGAGGAGAAGCGAATGCCTAAGATCAAAAAGCTTTCCACAATCTAGGATTGGTCTCTAGGGTGTGGACCCAATTCACCCTTGTTGACTAAAGAGGAAAAGGAGAGCCTATGTACACTCAACCATCCTCTTCTGTAAAGTTTGATGTAAACTCATAGATGACCCAGAGGAATGTCCTCTATTTGATACTGAGAAATCAAAATGATGTAACAAGAAGCCTATTGTAAACAAGGGTCTATTGACTCACCTTAGATATAAATAAAATAAAATGATATTTTGGTGTGTGCTTTGTAACCTTTCCAAGCAGACCAAGGTGGCATGGGTTACATATCATCTCTCAGGTAAAGCAGCAACTTGGTAGGATAATGAGAAGTTAAAACAAAACCTTTAACCTAAACTGAGATAACTTGGGAACTCTTCCTCCAATATTTCAAGAAGAGATGGTTACTGTAGCTTTTCTTTGACAAGAAAGTAATAGAATTTCATAACTTAACCCAGGGAAATATGACTGTGATTTAGTATTGGGAAAAGTTCACCAACTTGTTGAAATATGTGCCTTAGTATCAGGGAGGTGAACGGTTTTGTATCCAAACAATTATAATGGGACTCAGACCTCGCATAGGAGTTGAGGTGGATATGCACGTACCTCAAACAATGAATGAAGTCTTTCAAAAGGCTACTAAGCAGGAACGGAAGCTGTAGCAGCTATCCAATCTTTGCAACGACTCAAATTTTAAGTCTCAGTATTGGAAGAATAAATTTCATAAGGGAGACAAGAGCCATCAAATCCACAATATCAAGAGGGGAAGGAAGTCACAAGAGAATGGTGAAGATGTTAATGGGGGAAAGAACAAGAAAGAAAATAGGGGTAATGGAAAGGATGACAATAAGCAGAAGGGCTTTAGAGAGAACAAGTCGGGAGGTCACAAAGGGCCTCAAGATGGATGTTATATTTGTGGAGGTGACCATTATGCCTGGAATTTTCCTTAGCGATCGAAGTCACTACAGGAAGGAAGCTATCATTAGATTCACCAGATCCACGCTATAGTGGATAACAAATAGGAAAAATATTAGGCTTCGCCAATTCAGCTAACGGGTAAGCTCTATGGCCAATCTATCTCTATCTTAATTAATACTGGAGCTACTGAATATTTTATAGATCCTAAAATAATATCTATGATACCCATTGACCTGGATACATGGAAAATTCATGGACAGTCTAGTATGGGAATCGAGCAGAGTGAAGGGTAGATACATGTCTCTTTTACAGTGAGTTAGAGCTTCCAACCTTTCAAACTCAATTCAACAAGTATGTGGCACCCTTAGGCTCAGATGATGTAATTTTGGGAATAAATTGGTTAAATGAGCATAAGTCTATAGTGAACTATGAGGATAAGGTGGTCAACTATTTGGATGATTATGGAAACCCAATTGAGGTTTGTGGAATGCAAAGACCCTTAGAGCTTAGATAGATTTCTACGATGCAACTCAAGAAGGCTTTTCAGAAGGGGTGTGCAATTTATGTAGTGCATGTTAGTAATTTTGATAGCAAGGAGTTATATTTAGATGACTATCATATTCTCGAGGAGTTCCAAGATGTATTCCCTAATGAACTTACAGAGTTGCCTCTGAAGCAGGAATTTGATTTTCTATAAACCTAGCTCCAAAAGGTAAGCCTCAATCCAAGGCACCTTATCGGATGACCACAATAGAACTTTATGAGTTGAAGGCCCAATTAATGGAATTGTTGGATAAGGGGCTTATAAGACCTACTGTGTCTCCTTGGGGAGCACTGGTTATTTTTGTGAAAAAGAATGATGGAACTTTGTGTCTATGTATAGATTATCGGATGTTGAAAAAAGTTACCATCAAGAACCGATATCCACTTCCAAGGATTGATGAACTGTTTGATCAAATGAAGGGAGCAATGATGTTCTCCAAAATTGATCTTAGGTTAGGGTACCATCAATTGCAAATTAAGGAAGAATACATTCCAAAGACTGCATTTAAAACTCAGTATGGGCATTATGATTCACAGTGGTACCTTTTGGTTTGACTAATGCACTAGTAGCCTTTATGAACCTTATGAATAGTGTATTCAAAGACTACTTGGATGAATATTTTTTTATCTTTATTAACAACATTCTAGTCTATTCAAAGATTGTCGAAGAGCTTGATAAACATTTGAGGATAGTTTTTTAGTGATTAAGAGAAAGGAAACTTTTTGGGAAGTTGTCCAAGTGTTCATTCTATCAAGACATATTGCACTATTTAGCCCATATTATTTCAGCTAAAGGTGAAGGTGTTTAGGTGAACTCCTCAAATACCCCAGAATCACCTGCAAGATAAAATAACTTCCATAAGAGACAAATGGCAGAAATATTATGCTATCATTAAGATGCAAGAATGCCAAATTGAATATGAGATGATTACAAATGTACAAAGTGCCTTGAATATATAGGCATGAGTGAAAACCTAAAATATGTAAGATGCTGCCAAGTGTTAAAATCACACTACATGTGACAACATGTGAACCCTATCCAGGGAATGATAAAAAGATAGAGATAATTTCTAGTAGAACAACTCATCTTCTAGAAGGAATCTTATCTCCTACAAACAAGGAAGGGGGAATTACCCCATTATTAAATGATTTATCTAATTATGCAACCTAGGACTTAAAATATTACCTAAGTAAACTTATGTAAAGTGTAATTAAATAATTAATTACACCAACACCCCCCATAAGTGCAACTTAGGGAGAAGCAAATTATTATGCAAAGATGAGTCCCAGCAACAAGGCCTGATCAGGTACTCATTTACAAATGCAATGCAAACTAAACCAAATGGGGTAAAGGAGAAAACCACATGGGAATAAAAATCCTCCCCAAAATAGAATGCAAAAAACTAGCTAAGTGATGAAGGATGGAGGACTCCATAAGACCCCCCAAGGACACCATCCATCACAAAGATACATAAAATAACCCCCCTAGAAGAGAGGACCTGTTGCAAAGAAGCACTGAAAGAACTCTAATGGAGTAACATTGGAATCCTTAATTCGGCAAGCAAGGAAAAATACCTATGTTTACAAGAAACCATAATGGAATCATAATAATGCAACAGCAGACCCGATGCCAAGGAACACTGGAAAACTCACATCCTAGATCAACCCTGGAATCTATGAAGTAACAGGAGATGAAAAAGATGCCCCCCATAAGAGGGAATGATATGATGACAAAATCTGGAAGCTGTGTATCTCGATGTCAATGCCAAACTGTGACTAAAACTGCTCCATGGAAACAAGTACCATAAAGATTCTAGAACATTAACCATAAAATGAATGGCCCTCAAACTGAGATGGATGTAACCCAATGTGGATCAATGACCATAGGCTCTCAATCTGAAGTGTGAACCAATGCAAACCAAAATGTGTCTAGCTATGAGCAAGATGAGGCCAAAAGAAACAACAAAATCCAGATACAACTCATGCGAGTTGTCATCAATATGAAGATGAGATCAAAATGCATGCAATGCAACTACACTCTAATCAATTTATTATGCAAGAATCCCCCCGATGGAACTTTATATCAGTTCATTTATTATAATACCCCATGATTGTAAAAGAACATGCATAAACTAAAGAGAAAATGCAAACCTAGTGCATGAAAACAAAAATGAGTGCATGCATAAACCAATGTTCACATTTTCCTCCATGATGAAAAATAACCTCAAATTTGTGTATATGAAAAAATCTCAAAAAATAGTCTGCACCACTATGAAGTGCTCAAAACTAGCTTTTCGTTGATATCTCATTTGCAAAAATCTGACACCATGGCCAAAAGTTATGAATTTTTTTTAAAAGTTGAATTTAGCCTGCAAGAAACGGGTTTTCTAGCAAAAAAATTTACTTCTGATTTGATTTCTAAAAGATCTGTTTGCAATGAGTAGACAAAAATAGAAACCCAAAAATATTTTTTTGATCCAACAAGTAGAAAATAAAAAAATATTTTTTTTTATCTTTCAACCAGGAGAAAAAATGACACGCGTTGCTTTTTGTACAGCTATTTTCTTCAGATCCATGCAAGATATCAAAAATCTAAAAGATACCCAGTTCAAATTTTGACTTTGGCTACAAAATCTAGAAATTTTTTTCCTACAACTAAGTGGAAGCTAGATTTTTGAAGAAAAAAGTAAAAAACAACTTTAATAAAAAGGTTGCTTAGATCCAACAAAACTTTCATGCCAAGATTGATTCCACGTATTTGGGAAGAAGTCTACAGCACTAAAGCTTTGATACCAAGTAGGAGTTTAGGTGAACTCCTCAAACACCCCAAAATCACCTGCAAGACAAAATAACTTCCACAAGAGAGAAATGGAAAAAATATCATGCTATCATTAAGATGCAAGAATGTCAAATTGAATATGAGATTATTACAAATGTACAAAATGCCTTGAATATATAGGCATGAGTGAAAACCTAAAATGTGTAAGATGTTGCCAAGTGTTAAAATCACACTACATGTGACAACATGTGAACCCTATCTAGGAAATGATAAAAAGATAAAGATAAGTTCTAGAAGGACAACTCATCTTCTAGAAGGAATCTTATTTCCTACAAACAAGGAAGGGGGAATTACCCCATTATTAAATGATTTATCTAATTATGCAACCTAGGACTTAAAATATTACCTATGTAAACTTATGTAAAGTGTAATTAAATAGATAATTGCACCAACAAAAGGAGTCTCCATAGACCCTGAGAAGATCAAGGCAATCGTGGAACAGCTAGTGCCTCAGAATGTGACAAAAGTTTGTAGCTTTATGGGCCTCATAGGATAATATAGGAATTTTATGCAAGGGTTCTCCCAGATTGCATCTCATATTACCTCACTTCAAAGGAAGGGAACATCGTTTGAATGGACCGTGAAATGCGAGCAAGAATTCCAACTCCTGAAGGAGAGGCTCACGATAACACCAGTACTGACTATCCCTGATCCTAATGGGTGATTCACATTAATCGCAGATGCTTCAAGAGAGGGATTGGGAGCAGTATTAATGCAATACGGACAAGGGGTAGCATATGAATCTAGGAAGCTCAAGCAACACGAAGTGAACTATGCTCCTCATGATTTAGAATTGTTAGCCATAGCTCATGCCATAAAGATGTGGAGGCATTATCTTTTGGGAAAGCTTTTTGAACTCAAGACAAACCACTTGGGGTTGTGATACATATTTACCCAACCAAACCTTAATGCATGGCAAAGATGGTTTGAATTCCTTAGCAAGTACAACTTTGGAATTGAATATATAAAAGGGAAGAACATAGTGGCTAATGCTCTTAGTAGACAAAGACATATGACAACCATGATCTCAACAAGTTCTAACTTGAGGTAGCAAGTGATATAGAATTTTCCAAGGGATGAGCAATATGAGAGAGTGAAGAGCACCCTAGTCGTAAATCCTTTAGATCATTGGTTTGATGGGAATGAGATTGAATTGGATGGTATTTTGAGATACCAAAGAAGAATCTATATTCCTAACTCTATAGATTTGAGAAAGTTGGTTTTAGAGGAAGTTCACAATGCACCTTATTCAAGACACCCCAAAGTATCCAAGATGATCACAGAGTTGAAGACTCTATACTTTTGGCCTAAACTCAAGAAGGATGTAGTAGAGTACGTAGCTAGATGCTTGGAGTGCCAGTGAGTCAAAGCTGAGCATGCACACCAAGTTGGGTTATTGTATCCTCATGACATACCTGAGTATAAATGGCAGGTGATCAGTATGGATTTTGTATAGGGGTTGTCATTGAGTAAGAATAAGCATGATGTTATCTTGGTCATGATTGTTAAGTTGACTAAGGTTGTGCATTTCATTCTGGGAAACCTTAAGGATGGATCATTGACCCTAGCTAAGAAATTTGTCCAAGAGATCTTTTGCTTACATGGAGTGCCAGAGACTATCATTTCTGATAGGGACACACAGATGACCTCAAGGTTTTGGACAACCTTGAATGTTGTATTGGGAACCAAATTGAATTTTAGCTTGGCTTATCATCCTTAGACTAGTGGGTAGACAGAGAGGGTGAATCAAGTAGTTGAAAACCTCCTCTGAATGTATTGTATGGACCAACAGTATAGGTGGGAAGAATATTTTCCTTTGGTAGAGTTTTCTTACAATGACTCTTATCATACATCCTTAGGCATGGCACCATTTGAAGCCTTGTATTGGAGGAAGTTTCGTACCCCCATCAGTTGGGATAAATTGGAGAACAGGATCATAGTAGGACCTGAAATGCTTAAGGAAATGGAAGAAAAAATAAGGGTTATTAAGAGAAAATTGAAAGAGATAGAAAACTGACAGAAGAGTTATGTCGATAAGAACCAAACTCTTAGACAGTTTGCAACAAGGGACAAATTTTTCTTGAGAATTAAACCTCATAAAATTTCTATTATTTTTGTAAAGTCTTCCAAATTGCCCCCAAGATATGTGGGACCATATGAAGTCTTGGAAGTGATTAACCTAGTTTCTTATAGACTAGCTCTACCACTTGCTCTAGCTTGACTTCATAATGTGTTTCATGTTTCTTTGTTTAAGCTATATCATCTTGATGTGCCTCAATTGGAAATCCTTGCAGGTACAGGATCTAGGAGTGGTTCTAGTGGAGCCCATTAGAATCTTAGATAGATGCAACGTTAAGTTATGGAGCAGAGATATTGCTCAATTTAAGGTCCAATGGGACTAGTACTCAGAGGACAGTGGTACTTGAGAGGATGTAAAATAAATAGAACGCTCCTTTCCAAATTTGCTTTCTTGAAAAGGAAACTCAATAATTTTGTTTGAAAATTTTGGATTGAGATACTATGATATTTCATACTTAGAAATCTGATGTTGAAATAAACATATGTTTTTGATGTGATGTTGAAATAGACATATATTTTTTATGAGATGTTGAGATAGACATAAATGTTCAAAATTTGATATGATGTTCTTTTATTCGACATATTAGACATCAGGAAAATGTCTCTTCCAAGAGGGAAAGGATGTCATAACCCAATTTCATTGCATATTTATCATAATATGGTAAATTGAATTATTGAAGAAATTCAATTAAATATTAAATGGAGATTCTGGAATATTCAAAAATTGAATGATTCAAGAAGTTGACTGATGTTGACTTTGCAAACTTTTGAAAATTTATTTTATATGTTACTAAGAATTGAACGTTACTGATCAATTTGCAAGTGCAAGTGTGTGCAATTGCAGGGTGACAGGTTGAAGGATGAGAACACAATTGAAGTAGGATTGTTTGGCCAGATCAAACAGTAAGCCAGTTGGAATCTAGGTGCACACACCAAAAATGGCATGATGACTTGCATTTGAACTAATTTGCATATATAAGAGAATGTAATTTCCTGACTTGAACTGTTTCAGTGTTTGAAAATTAATGGTTTCTAGATTAAATTGTCTATTCAAACTTTGTGATTTGAAGGAAATGAAAGTGAGCATTGGAAAGAATTTTTTTCTTTAGTGTATAAATATATATAAAGATGCTTGAAATGAAAATTCAAAGTTCCTTACTTTAAATGATAATGTATGGAACCTATAAGCCATTCCAAAACAAGCAACTTGTACATGAATACAAATATAAATATGTGTGTGTGTGTGTGTGTGTGTTTGTGTATGTAAATCGAACACATTCATATACATATATAAATATATATATAGATATGTATACATTATTTGAATACATGGTAAATGTGAATGAAATCATTTAAATGCATACAGATATATAAATATATAAGTATATGTGTGTGTATATATAATACACACAGATATATATACATACATATACATACGTACATATAAATTCAAATTTATATTGAATTTGAGTTGATAACCAATACATCATGAATCAAACTATAAAAAGAAATCAATGAAGAATCTAAAGGAAAATCCACGATGGACATGGCCTGCCGAAGTCATAAAGACAATTTTCAAAATTAGAAGATGGCGGCATGGCCATAACGCCATTGCCCCAATAAGTATGGAAAAATAGTGTTGTTTCTATTTTGTTGTTGAAAGAGAACCCAAGAAAAAAGCAAAGAAAAGAAGAAATTATCTAGAGAATTCATAAGGAAAAGGTAGGGTTGAACCAAAGATTGGAAAATCTATGGAAAAACAACATCATAGTTCGATTGGGAGGTAATTCGATCTCCATATTTTTTGCTTAGACTTAGATTTATTGCTAATAATGAATCATGCAATAAGTTTTTCCTTCATTTTTGTTCAAGTGTTATCATGGTATCATGAAAATGAGGTCACTATTTTGTATGTCAATCAACTTGAAGCCGAATGTATGAGTATGTATGTATATATATACATATATATATACATACATATATATATGAGTATGTTTGTATATATATATATCGATTACCACCACCTCATGAAGGGTGCATGGCCTACGGCCTACACAGTGTGGAAACTGACATGATCTAGAGCCTTCATGGCTATTGTACAAAGCCAAGATGAGGCTCGGGAGCCTCCAACAGCTTGGCCTACACCCGTTTTGTTGCATAAAATTTCTTAGCCTTATGTAGGCTATCAGAATTTATCCGATTCACTGTATGTTTGTAACTATAATCCTTGAGAAGAATCAATTCTAATCATGTGGGGAGGGTATGTTCCTCTGCATTTAATTGTAATGTCTCTAATGCTTATTACCAATGGGCCGATACTTGCATTAAGGCTTGAATAGAAGCTCTTAAAGCTTTGCATATATGTATAATGTCTTAGAATGGGAAGTCAACCCTGTTTGGTAGAAATGATGGAAAGGTTTCTATGTTAAAGAAACACCAAGCCTTGCTTGGTGTTTGATCTTAATATTGATGGGTTGACCCCAAATGTGTAAGTTGTACAGATAGAAGTCTACATGTTGATAATGTTGCATGAATGGTATAAAATAATAATCCCTCATGGGTGATTTCCAATATATGTCTTGATGCTTAGAAAGAAGACACCTAACCATTGAGATTGGTCGATCTAGAGAAATTGTAGTTTGTTTTGTTGTAGCCTAAAAAGGCATGTGTATTGTTGAACCTGAAGCTTCTATGCTTTCTTGGATAATTTGTTTACTCAAGTAGTTCATCGAAAAACATTTTGATCATAGTTTTCTTAATGCTAATTAATAGCTTATCAAATTTTTAGTGATGAGAGTGTTCAAGAATTTGAATAATAGACATTTTATCCTTATGTATGTGTAGACACTCAAAAAATTTCTTCACAATCATCCTATTTTTCATCTATTAATTAAATGGATATTATTATCTATTTAATTAATTAATTTAAATACTTTCTTTTATTCATCCATCAATGCATTTATAAGCATTTATCCATATTATAAGCATTTATTTATAAGCATTTATCCATCTGCATAATCAATCACTTATCCATTTCATATTACTCCATTTTGCATTAATCATCAAAATATTCATACATGAACCTATATCCATTTACATATTTCATTAAATAATTTAAATATATAAAATCATTTAAATATATAAATCCATTTTCATTAAATCAATAATTTAAATTCACAAATCCACTTAAAATATAATTCTAAAGCTACATTATATCATAAACCCACTTATTTATCTCTCATTTCAATCAATTTCAATTATTTTGAATATGTATTTCTCCACTTCAATATTTTATCCCACATCTCTCCCATAACTTGAATTCACCACGTGAATTCATCTATAAAACCCCTCTCCCTTCTCACCAAAAGAATATACATTCGATTTTGATCAATCCTCTCTTCCATTCATCACAGCTTCTTGTTGCACTTGTGCTCATAAAAATTTGAGAGCATCAAATGCATAAATCAAGATCATGGTGAATAAGGAAACCAATGGAGCTAATTTTCTTTTGAATGCATGTATTTTGGGTTTTGCATAGATTGGTTTCATTTTGCATGTGTTTTCATTTAAGAAAGGCTTTATTGATGATATGTTGAAATCTTGATTTGGATTTATAGATTAAATAATTTAGTTTTTCAGCTTTCAGCATGCATAGTATGAAGTTGGGCTATTTGATTTATTTATTCTCAGAACTTTGTAAAAAATGTTGAAAATTGAGGTTTTTATGTAGCTTAATACTTTGTAAAACTATTATACTTGTTGATCTAAATATATATTCTTTGTTACAGATTCTTTGTGGGTGATTATCGGATTAATTCATTTTATCATTTGTAGAATGAAGACAGAAGTTGTAGAAGAATTATACAGGATATTAGAAGATACACAACATATATCATGGAGAAACCCTTTCGGGAAAAAAATCCACCAAGAATTAATGTATTATTTAATCTCTGAAGTAGATTACAATAACTCCAATTCTTCCTTGAGATGCTTATTCTGCCTTCAACAAATCTTCTTCACAACCTGCAATAAACTAATACAAACTCTCTTCAACTTGCTTGAGATATATAGGCAATAAACAACTTTGCAAACTCTAAAAAAGTTACAATTACAAAGTTCAATCCCCATCTCCTAAAAGGTATTCCTATCTCTTCCAAGTAGAGTTTAATTGTGAAGAACAATGAAAAATCATCATCTTCATCCATTTGGGCATCCCAAACTGAAGTAGTAACTCAACCTTTATTTTGTAAATATCTTCAAGGCTTTATCCTCAAAGTAGGCACCCAAGAGTGGGCCCACTTAACTCAGCCTTCTGAAATATCTTAGCATGCAAAGGAGTTAATTCCAAGAAGCCAACTTGGGTGCCCAAAGTGGGTCCAAGTCATTTTCTATTAATTGAAACATCTCTCTCCAGCATTCATGCAAGAATGGTCATCCCCTATTAACTGAAGGAAGTCGCCTGTTATCTGTCATGCAACTCAAGTCATTAGTCATGCATTCCAAGTTAACTGAATTTAACTAGCATTCAGCGAAACTAACTGAAGATAATTGAACCATAACTAAACTAAACTAAACTAAATTGATTTTGAATTGAACTAAACTAAACTAAACTGAACTTCATGCATGTAAACATCAAACCCTAACTCCTAGGATCTTTACATGCATTCAGAAGTGTTATATTTTACTCCAAATAGTTAACTTAACTCAAGGTGAGTTCCACCTTCCATGTGGGTGCCCCATGTGCTCTTATTATTTAGGAACTCATCTTGGATGCCCTCACATGCTCCTATTATTTAGAATTAATTACAAATGTCAATTAACATGATTATTTCATCTAAAATTAATCTCTCTCTAATCCCAGTGTTTGAGAACACTTTCCAAGGACTTAGGAGACACATGAAATAAATAATGTTTAGGATTGCAATTAAATGGCATCCTATTTCCAACAAAAAACCCTTTCTATTTCAAGACCATGAACAATTATTTGTAAAGTGATCCTATGGCATGTAAATAGCTTGAGGACAACAAACAGAGCAAATGACAATATTTGTCTTTATTTGTAATTGTTATTTGAAATAGTATAGTGTTGATGTAAACAGTGGAGATTCTTTTGCAAACATCTCTATTTTGTTAAAAAGTTATCTTTATAACTGAAAATAGTGTGCTTTATAATTGTTTAGTAGGAAATAGTACATGTTCTATTTAAACAAATGAATGTACATATGTGAACAGCTTGCTTTATAACTATTTAGTAGGAAATAGTATTTACTCTATTCAAACAATGAATGTACATATGTAAACAACTTGCTTTATAATTGTTTAGTAGGAAACAATACTTTTTTTGCTTAAACAGTGAATGTTCATATGTAAACAGCTTGTTTTATAAATGTTTAGTAGGAAATAATATTTATTCTATTCAAACAATGAGTGTTCTTATGTAAACAACAATGTTAGAGAAAAACAGTAGTGAGAATGCAATAACAGTATGTGTGAAATTGTTAGCATAGACTTGTTTTGTTTTCCTTATTTTGACAAAGAAACATCAATTGGAATACTATTTTAAGATTGCAATCTGAATTAATGAATATTTTAGAATGTATGCACAAACTTTAACATTAGTAGGCACATATATGTGTATGCACATAGACTTCATCTATGTACATACACATATTTGTGACATACCTTCTTTTTTTTTAGTACATTTTTAAAAGAAAAATGCTTAAGTTGATAAGTAGAAAATGGTCCTAAGAATGATACAACTAATTTTTTGAATTACTCTACGAATCATAAATCTGATTTCTATTTAGATTATAAATTTGTATTATGTTCTCTTCTTTTGAAGACATTTGTGAAGGAATATTTTAAATACTTGAACAGAATAGTGATACCTTAGTTGACTAGAGCACCTATGGGTAGTTGTTGCTAGAGGGTAGATAGTTGTTATAGTAGAAAGTTACCTTTTGGGATAGGTGTCGAAATGGAGTTTAGAGAGTATAGGTTTGCTTTACCATAACCTATTGTTTTTTGTTGTTGCAACACACTTATTATGCTTGGCCAAGCAATATAGTTCATTATGGGTGTATGAATGAACTCTATGATTTCACTCTCTGCCATTCTTAGCATAGATCTTGCACTTTATTTTCTAACTTGTAGATATAAATTGCATGTTGATGTTTGGAACGCACTAGATTCCAACTTGTAGATTGTTCTCTTGCTAAACTTTCCATGCAGGGTTGGGCATTCTTCAAGTTGGAAGAATATCATGGAAGCATAAGCTTTGTGGTTGGGCGGTAAAGTGCTTCAACAATGTTCTCTTCCACCAGTGGAGACGAGCATAGAAGAAGAACCTTAGTTGTTCACCAGGCTATTATAGTCTATGATGTAATTTGATGTAATTCATTCATGTACTTGATGGAAAATGTACTATGTAATGACATTGTGGCCTTAGGAGCCAAGTCAAACTTGGTATTGTAATTTTACTCTTGAAGTGAATATATAAGAATCTTTGACTCATTTTAAATGGACATGTGTAGCTATGATTGACTTTAGCCACTATTTATGTCTTTTTAATTTGGAGTATATTCATGTGTCATCTACAATAATATTAATTAAGTAATAATTTTGAATGGGTTATTACACTATGTAAGTCCCGATGATGAAATTGAGAATCCTTATGAGTAGGACATGACCAAATTGAAGGATTATCAAAGTGGTGAATTCACTGTGAAGGTCAAGGATGCCACAAAGGAGGCTCAGGATATTCAAGAATAGCCTTTGGAGGTTGGTGAAGGGGCTATCCATATAGTTGAGTACTCAACTACTAAATTGATTGGAGAAGAGAAATCTATTGAGCATGTGCCAAGTGATCAAGAGGTGGAAAATAGGTTCCCTTCCCCTCCAATAAGATATTTTCTTGACCCTTATGTTCCAGAGGATAGAATTGTCAAGTGGGAATATGATGAGGGAGCTGACGATGATGTCAGGGTCAAAGCCTATGAAGAATTTATTGTTGATGATTCCTTTGTTCAAATTAAGGAATTCAAAGAATTTGTCATCCAGTTTAAGAGCCAATAAATTAAGAAAAGAATTGAAGACGACAAGGCTAGTGTGGACACCTCATTGCAAGAGGAGGTAGAAAACACAGAGGAGAAGATAATGACTAAAATAGTAGCAATCACTCTTGTTGAAGCCAGAACTATTGTAAAAGATAGTGGTGTGATGTTACTCCCAAGGTGGAATATCACTTTTTCCATTGCACTTGATGTAATCAGAAAGGATCCAGAGGCATCTATGTCTTAGGAGCACTTTGACAATCGAGTCTTTGGTTCTAGTTTTAGTCTGAAATTGCATACCCTTACAATTTGGTCAATGGAACCAAACACAAGGAAGCCTAAGGTGGTGAATTCGATTGAGGAGGTCATTGGTACTATTATATTGAAGAGATTTATAGACATCACTCCTATCCAAGATGTTAAATTGACTATGCACATTGTCATGTTAAGTGCAAATTAGATATAAGGATTTGATAAGTAGTCTTTGTTCTGAAATATTAGAGTTGTTTTACTATAATACAGTATTATAATTGTCTGGGATGCTAAATTTGGTTACTATTGCATTACAATCTATTTCAAATTTGAATTCATTGCCCATGGATAAGACATTGTTCTATTGCTTTGGTTAACTTTGAAGTCATTGAGTCAGCCCTACCATTCAAAGAAAAAATTCATAAAGAATTCCATTCATTCACCTTAAATTGTTTTAAAGTTTCATGTGAGGTTGTCCATTCTCTACTTTAGGTGAATATTTGTTAAATAATTTGCAGATTCTTGAAGTATTTCATCTAATTTGCATTTATATTGAGAATGTACCTATTATTTACAATGTATGTGGTAACTGGCACAAGAGTATCATAAGGTACATTGTAGGGATCACCCTCCTGGGTCTTATAGAGCTTGAAGCCCAGCGGGAAATCCTATCAAGCTTTCACCTTTTCATTGGCCAATCCTCACAATTATCAACCATTGAATTCAGAAAATTCATAAATAGTTGTTGAGATCAAGTTTGGTTCATTAAAAACCACCAACAAAGTGATCTAAGATCAATGTTTTGATTGAGGAGGGAATGTATTAACCCTACGAGATTTTGGATATGAATGACCTTGTTGAGATGTTTTGGTTGTCTCAAATTTTTCTATTAATGACACTTTGATAGGTTTAGGACCAATGTTGAATGATTGTGTGGATGGATGGAAGATATGAAACTTTCAATTTTGAAAAAGTTTAGACTTGATCTTTAGGTATGTTTTAGGATGATGATGAACATACAAACCTTGGAAGTATACTTATGACTCCAAATTATGTCAATTCATTATGATGCTTACTAACTAAACCAAATACTTGAAAAGAAATTATTTTCAAGCATGAAGTCAAACTAGGTGATATGATGAAAAATCTAAGTCTAAATGATTTGTGTCAAAATGTCAAGTTGCTATTTGAAATGGGATGTTTTGATGATAGAGTTGATGGTTTGATGTTTGTATGAGTTTAATCCTAATAACAACCTAGAAATTGTTTTAACAAGCTCAAAATGATAATGAACACAAGTTTATTTGTTGCTATTATGATTGATACAAGTGAACAAGCATATATGTTTTACATTGATTTTAGATAATTTAGTGATTGTTGACAAAAATACATATTTTGGCAATGTTTTGAAGTTCTTTTTTTTCATTTTTAGATAAAATCATTGAGCTATTTTGCAATAGTCTTGCACTATTCACTACAATAGCATCAAAGTATTTACAAAAGCGTCAAAGTTTGATAGAAGCATCAAACTATCATAACAAGGCCATCGATTTGTAAATGTCCATTTACCATGACAAACAGATCGAGATTTGCAAACGCATCAATATGCAAACAAAAGCATCATTTTAACAAAATTAGAAGCGTCAATTTACACAAAGGTATCGCACTATCAAGACAAAAGCATCAATTTGTCAAGGGATATTTGATGTGAAAATTTACCTAGGCGTTTGAAATTTTTTGATATGATAAAACACAGTAAACAACATGTAAAGTGACTCAATTGGCTTTTTTTAGATGTTTTTTGTGTGTTCTTCTTCCACAAGACCACACTAATTGGTCTCAAAATGGTATTCACGATAAAAACATGTCATAGAAAACAATCCTAGTTGTAGTGGTAGATTAGGTTTATCTTCTTATTTCGAGCTCACTGATAAAATACCTACTCTTGAATGGAAAAATAGAGTATGCTCAAATGCATGAACACCTCTTACCTTGGAAGGAAAATTTCTTTACAAGGAGTTAATATTGCCTCAACAAGCATCGGTACATAGCAAGTAACTTCATGGGACAATGTTATCCCATTGCACCTCCATAAGTTGACAGTCTACAAATGAACTTTAGGCTTCCAGATATAAGGCTTGTAGTGGGTAGAACTCCATGAACACCACTTCCTACACAATCATGATATTGAAATATCATATCCTTGTGTTCAGAATCACTCAAGACCATGTAGGAATGTCTGGAAAGTCATGAGTAGATAGAGCTCAAGTTTCATTTATTGCCCCTTTGATATAGCATATCAGAAAAAATGTGCTTGAGGTCAAACCCTAGGGTGTACTCCCAAGCAAGCCTCCTCAAAATAAAGGGAAGGATTGATATTGAGCACAAGGGGAGTGGATACATAGACAACTCCTTCAGCGTTTAAAAGAAAAGAAATGAAAACTAGGAGTATTTATCGTCACCCTAGATCCCATGAAGTGCAAGGGGAGAGGATACATACTTCTAGCTTACCAAGAATGAAAAGCAAAGTGCACATGTTAAATTTAGGTACACCAAGGATTGAAATGTAGTTCATTTTAAAACACCAAATTGAAAGTGTGCAAGTTGTCTTGTTCAATTTTAAGCACCAATGAAAAATGAAGATTGTCTTATTCAATTTTGAACACCAAATTGAAATGTAAAGATTGTGTTGTTCAATTTTAGATCACTAAAGTGAATTTGAATTTATTTTAATGCACCAAATTTGAAAGATGATTCCTAGATTATCTCTTCAAAACAAGTGTTAATAAACACTTTTCCAAATGCCACATGTTGTATCAATTAGGTGAAATCAGGAAAAATAGAACATGTTAGGGTTAGCTAAATATTAGACATCAAAAACATATTAAACCCTATAAATTAGATCACTATTAGACATAAAAAAAATTACTACACTATCAAGCCAAAGTGTTGCACTATTGAAACTACAAAATCAAGGCATAACTGACAAAAGTGCCCCTTTATTCCAAAGGCACCCCTCTGTACAAAAGATAAAAATGTGGATTTATTGCAAAGACGCCCCTTTGCTGACAAAAGTGCCCCAAGATGTAAATAGAAGTGTTGCAAGCTATACAAAAGTGTTACATTGTCAAGTCATAAGCATGGGCCTTTAACAAAGGTGTTGTACTACCCCTAGAACCTACAAATCTAGGAAAGCTCAATAAAATTTTATTAGATAGGGACGTGGGTCCAACTAGGCATTCCAAAATATAAGTATTAAAGTTCAATTGATCAAATAAAAATGAAATAAAGTAAACAATCAATTGATAAATTAAAACCAATACTCCAATGAAATTAGTCTAAACATTGCTAAAATGGTTCAAAGAACATCAAAGCAATCTAAATTCTAGGAAATTGAAACAAATAACCAACAAACCTCAAATCCCATTATGGATTGAGTGTAAATCTAGTGTGATATGGATGTGGATTGCTAAAAATTTCCTAATCCATGTTGTTGCAAAAGCTTGATGATGATTGATGAAGGTTGATTCACATAAAAAGCTCTCAAATTGCTCAAAGGTGAGTAATGATTTTGAGAGAGTAAATTTGCATAAGGTTGTGAATTTCAATTGATATGAAAAAGGCTTGGTATTTATAGATTTTTGAGATATTGATCAATGGTGAGAATTCAAAATGCTAATCAATGGATGAAATTGAATTGAGGATGTGAATTTGGATCAAGGATTAATCAAGTGGTTGATAATCCATGAGGCATGGATCAAGGATTAGATCAAGGGTCAATGATCCATGAGAGACTCAACAATATCCCTTAATTTTAGGAATTATGTTGGAGATACTTTCAGTTGGAGGGAAGAATTCAAATTTGAAAAGGGAATATTCCATGTGGAATATTCTTTATGCAAGTTGGAGGACTTGAGGAAAATTAGTTAATTAAACAATTCATGAAAATCATTTAATTGTGCATGTTGGAAGAATTAAGGACTTTAATTAAATCGTTGTGAATTATTTAATCAATTAGGATTATTAGTATTTCATTATTTAAAAATTTGACATGATTTAATCAAAAGGCGAGAATCATTAGCATGAAGGTGATGAATTAATCAAATAAAATTAATTATTCAATTAATAGGAGAAAAAAGTGATTTTAACTAAATCATTGGACAATATTTAATTAAATAGATGAATTAGGTGAAATAAGAGAGAAATGGTGTTAGTAAGTGAAATTAGGATGTATGATACTCAGGACAATTTTAGGTGTCTACAAAAAGTAATAAGATAATATTATGATTGGTCGCGCCCACAAAAGGATATGAAAATCACGGCAAAACCTATCCTGGGAATTGGACATTCCAGCAGGCGACTAATACCTCTTCGTGGTCATTCATTTACTTGTCAAACTAGGGAACGTAAACTTTAAATGGAGCAGCACTATATATGCACTAAGAACCAGTTTTAGTCACAACCTATTGAAAATAAATACTTGGAAAGAAATTCTACCTATGCTACAAGAAGGTAATGCAAAGTTCTCTTAACTCAACCATAATATAACCAAAGTAGAAATCATAATAGCTACAATTGAGAGACAAACTATAAACTGGCCTTATGCTGCAGGAACAAACACAGGGATGGATTCTTGATGCTGCAGGAACAGTATAAGACTGAGCTTGTGCTGAAACTTCTAAAATGAAATCTAACTTGAATTAACAAAAGATAAACAACTACTCTCCTACAGATACTTACTAAGTGGGCCCCCTTAGCAAGCATCAACTAATTTACATAGAAGATTGTACTCAGAAGTCCATCAACTTTTATTCATAACGTGAAATCATTTACATTGATTGTTCTACTTCAAAAAACTTACAAAAACTCTAATTCATATTATAACTCTAACTCTTACATAATCTGCTTCTCTATCTATCTCCTTCTTGTTCACCCGTGCAGGAGGAACACTTATTTAAATCAGGAAAACAACTAATTAACTAACCCTAACAGAGAAAGACATGGATGTAAAATGTATCCCAAAATCGAGGAACAGACTTCATAAATGAGTTTATCCGTTCAACCCAATCCAGAGAGAATCTAGCACTCCACTCTTTCCAGATTAAATGTCATTTAAAATCCTTCCCAACAGTTTTGGTCAAAGAGTCTTTGCCAGAGCTTCCTCAAAGTCGTGTAGGAAATGGACTTTACTGCAAGGTCGAGATTGGTTGTGCTTGACTTGATCATACTTTCTTCAACAACCTGTGAAACACAAGGTAACAGATGTGAAAGAAAAGGCGCATGGCACATACACAATATACATTCATTAATCACATATTTAAATCTATTTCATCATTCAAAAACTACATGCATTATACCAATCATTTAGGAAGTCAAATAGGGTAATAAATATAGACAAATCAACATGATAGGCTACAGGAACATGAAAGTGTATTGCTACAGGATATCCCCCAATAAAAGGTTTCAAGAGAGTTAAACAACCATGAACAACAAAAGTAAAGGTATTAAAAGTACACCATGATATCCAAATTATGAGCATATTTTGGGCTCATCATTTGCCCCCTACTTAACCCAATGCTGGTCCTATAGCATTAAACTTCCTGGTGGTCTCTCTGAAATCAGTGGTTGAGGCATGACCCTGAAATGGAATTCCAAATTTGTAACAAAAACCTTTGAAACTCTGCCACCTTTCATACCTACGGGCTTCTGTATCTTCATTAATATTTGTAGCCTGGTAAGGGTAAAGGGGCCACATTAGCAAAGGAGGTCTAAATGTTAATGGCAACCATAATTCAAACCTCTTTTGAAGTCCCAACTGTATGCATCTGCTTGATCGTTTAAGAGCTACTGTAAAATTTAGGGGACTGTGAGGCTCAGACTTTCTTAACCCAACAGTTAATCTCTCCCACCTCTTTTCAATTCTGGAGTATGACAGTCTCCAAGACGAGTATGTCTGTTCTTGAAACTCATCATATACCTATTTTCTGAGATCAAATATTTTCATCCTGGTTGTATCATTATTAAAACCATATGCCACAGTAAGCCAAGTTTTCAATATTGTATGGGGGTCTGAACTCTCAGGGCACAATGGAACAGGCTCATGCCTTTCGGCTTCTTCATATGTTTCCCATTGCCTGCCATAATTTGCTTCATTTTCCGCCCAAGACATAAGTGATCACAAATGGATGTCGCCAATATACAAAAGGGGATTCCACTCTGTTTCAAATGGAATTAAAAAGCCATGTAAATAAAATTCACACAAAGAATTTTTTAGCCAATTAGGGGCTGCCTGGTATGCATCATAGAATTCTTTAGCAGTGTGAAGAATAGGATCTTGATTTCTGAAAATTCTCATTAGTTGGAACCACAAGAACTGTTCCTTGAGGCACAGAGCATAAACTCTAGGTGGTGGTCTGTATTCCATAATCTGACCAGTTACCTTTAGCATTTCATCCATTTTCTCTTTTAACTCCTGAATTTCCTGTTTCTGCCCTTCAATTTCCTTTTCCAGTTTCTTCTTTTCTTCCTCCCAAAGACTTTGTTGCATTTCAGTCTTGGCTAGGTGGCGGAAACTCAGGGTTTGTAATGTAACTGGTCTCCATGTAGCTTTGAAATATTCCAAAAATTCAATTAAAAATGTCTTTTTGTAGACAACAATGGCTTGACAAGTTGCAAGGGGAATTGAAGCTTTATTGGCCACTTCCAATTGTTCAGTCTATTCTTCCTCTTGCTAGAGGATAAATTCATGTTGTTGTAGTGGAGAAGACTGTAGTTCCTCCAAAATCTGCATAGCCACAGCAGCCAAGTCATCGAGACTTGGTACCCCCCCTTCATTATGCTCAACTTCCCTTGTTTCAACTTGTTCTTCTTCAAGAATAACAAATGAACTCTATGCAGCACTCTCAGACACATTCTGAGAAACATCATATTCATAATCTATAGATTCTTTTGAAATTATAATAACCTCAGGTTGAGGTGAAGCAGGGGATACTTTACGTTGTGTTCTTGTGGAAACTCTTCTTGGCAATGTTGTGGCTATTGGAGGTGCTCTCGTAGCCTTCCTCTTCCTAAATTGCCTAGAAGGTTTTGCCTTGTCAAAGGATGATGGTGAACTGGTGATGGCAACAGGTGTTGCTATAGGAGAAACTACTACAGGAGAAGAGTGTTGCCTTTTCTAAGAACGAGGGTCAAATTCAGACGTTTGTTCCACCCCAGATGACTCT
This sequence comes from Sequoia sempervirens, assembly GCA_007258455.2. NCBI lineage: Eukaryota > Viridiplantae > Streptophyta > Pinopsida > Cupressales > Cupressaceae > Sequoia > Sequoia sempervirens. Next base: position 413,844,413 of record VDFB02353493.1, on the reverse strand, counting down.
CCGACCTTTGTTTTTCCTCTCTCTCTCTCCTACTGGCAGCCCTAGTTTGCACCTGGGCAGAGGACTCGGGTGTGAGAGCTACAAGACCAAGTGCTATAGGAGCATATGACCCTTGCCCCATTCTCCTACTGGTAGATGCCATTTCCTCTTTCTTTTTCCGAGGCCATGGGGTAAGTGCCCTAGGGGGTTCTAGACGTTGCAAGCTCTTTTGGGCAACAAATTCTTACCAGGAAAGAGGTGATACATCTCTCAAAGAGCATTCAATCAAAAATTTTATGAGGCCATGGTGAGTAATAGAATTATCTTTCCCCTGTTGGATTCCGTGGGCACATTGTTCCAGAAATTTTAACAAAAATTTTGGAACATTAACAGCTAACCCATGCCTCATATGACTTAGCAATTTGAAGTGGTAAGAATGCAGGTAAGAAAAATGGCCTTCACATATTAAATACCTAATTATGAAAGTAGTGTATTCTAGGTATGGAGGAGGAAACGACACTCGCTTGCATCCCTACTTTGAGACCTCCAAAGGTACATCAATGGGTATTGTAAATTATTCCCTTGCAGAGGCAGCATCCAAAGAAAAATTTTCTCCAACGGCTGGAAGCTCGGTTACTTCTGCAATTCTTTCTTCAGTTACAACAACTGTTAGACCCCATACCATAGCCTCCCCTTCAGAAAAGGTTTTCAAAAATTCGCCTGCAGCCTCCTCATTAAAAGCATCTAAACTCAAAAAATAATTCAACCAACCACAGACGCTGAAGGCTTGGACTGTTTGAGGATTTTGCATTAATAACTCATGAGCTACAGGCTCATGTCTTACTAGCTGACCACCCATGTTCACAGTTTTGCCTTAGCTGAACTCAACTCTTTTCTGAAAATCCAAAAATTTCCCTTTTTGCTTTGGTTCTTTTCTACTCTGCTGTCACTTTTCTCTTCTTTTCCAAAAATGAACTTTTTAAACAAGCAGTTTTAATTGTGATTTACAATGAAAAACATGCAATGAAAAAGACATGCGATCATATTTGGAAAGTACCAGAAAAAATTTAAAAAAAAAATTATCTGAGCAATTGTGACAGTGACGAAAGGACAAGTTTTAAAAATGGATTATCCTGCCCCCTACTTAAAGTATGACATGTGTCCACACATGTACTAAGGAATAGGTGGAGATCAGGTAATAATGACTGTTACAGACAGTAATAAATGAATAAAATGAAATAAATCAAAAATGTGATAACAAAATATATTGCATACCTTTCATTAAATGCTTGTACGTGCTGAGAAAGATGACGGCTTCTGCATGAGATGACAGTTGGGAATGAGATCATAATTAAGGGTGGTGCAGATGAATGAGGTGGATGGGTGACGTGGATGAATGAGATGAATGGATGGAATGGATGGATAGAACAGAAGAGAAAGAAGTGAAATGTGGTGACAAGTGGAAACAAAGAAAAAGGGGTTTCATTAAAAAGGAAACTTTTATTATGAGCATGCATTACAAAATTACAGCGAAGCTGCAGGAGAAAGGCTAAAGCCTTCAGCTGTAGGAGAATTAGTGGCAGGATCCTAAACAAACTGCTGCATGAATTCTTCTTTTGAGACTGTTTTATGGTACAACCGGAGGCGGTGTCCATTAACTAACAACTTGAATCTAACAGGATCAATTGTAACAAGTTGCACTAAACCATTAGTAAATACATTCTCAATTTCATACGGGCCCAACCATCTAGTTTGTAATTTTCCTCGACTGTCTTTATATCGTGAGTCATAAAGCAGAGCCCAATCTCTTACTTTGAATTTCTTTTCTTTAATGTATTTATCATGCCACCTTATTCTTTGATTTTGTATTATCTCAGTGTGCTACAGGGCATTCTTTTGGAGCTCATCCAGAGCATTGAGCTACATAATTCTGTCCTTTTGTGCATCTGTTAAATCCATGTCCATCTCTAATGCTGTTTTTAGAGTCTTATGTTCAAATTATTTTGGCATCACAGTTGTTTTACCATACACCATTTCAAAAGGTGTATATCTTGTAGCAGTCTTCCAGGTAGTACGGTAGGCCCATATAGCTTCTGGTAACCTTGTGGCCCAGTCCTTCCTATGCAAATCTACAGTTTTAGTCAAAATGGCCTCTATGTCCCTATTGGTGACCTCAACCTAACCATTGGCCTGGGGGTGATAAGGAGTTGATTTCCTGTGCCATATATTATATTCATTGACTAAAGTTGTGATAAGTGTAGAAGTAAATTGTTCTCCTTAATCTGTCACTATTTCCTTAGGAACACCAAACCTAGTAAATATTTCCTCATAGAGGAATTCAGCCACTTTATTATCCCTAGCATGTTTCATAGGCTTAGCCTCTACCCATTTTGTGACATAATTTGTGCATACAAGGATGTAGGACTTACCATTGGAAGGTGGATCAATTGGTCCTACAAAATTCAGTCCCCATTTGCCGAAGGGTGCAACTACAACTTGTGGAAATAGAGGCATCTCATCAAATCGAGTTGGTCTTCCCATCCTTTGGCATCTATCACATCTCCTGGTATATTTGGCTGCATCTCTATGCAAATTTGGCCAATAGTAACCAGTATTTAAAATTTTCATCACTATCCTTTTGGTAGCAAAATGTCCACCACACAGCTCATCATGGCTTGCATGCAGTATATCATGAGTGTCCTCCTCTGGTACATATCTCCTCATAACTTGATCTGGCTCTGTATAAAACATGCAATCTGCAATCCAAGAAAAGTTAAAGCTTTTCTCTACCAATAATCTCTTTTCCTTAGGGGAGAATTGAGGAGTTCTTCATATGGCCAGATAATTTACTATATCAGCATACCATGGGTGAATAACCTTGATTGCAAACAGGTGCTCATCAAGAAAGGAGTCTTCAATAAGTGTAGAGTCATCTTGCCTTTGAATTCTAGAAAGGAAATCAGCAACCATGTTGGCTTTACCTGGCTTATCCACAATTGTAATATCAAATTCCTGCATCAGCAATAACCATCTTGCCAGTCTCCCAGCTATTGAGGCTTTGTTCATGAGATACCAGATTGCGGCATGATCAGTATAAACAAATATATGATAACCGGTGATATAATGCCAGAATTTATTGAGGTCGTAAATGATTGCCAACATTTCTTTTTCTATAACAGAGTATTTTAATTCAGCCCCTTGCAGATTTTTGCTTATGTAATAGAGTGCATGTTCTATTGAACCATCCTTCTACCCTAACACTACGCCAATGGCATAATTCGATGCATCAGTATGAATATGAAATGGAAGTGACCAATCAGGTCCTTTCAGAATAGGTGCATGTGTAAGGGCGACTTTTAAGTCAAGGAATGCTTTTTCGCATTCCTCTGTCCAAGAAAAATCTACATCTTTCTTCAGCAGACTGTATAAGGGGCCTGTTGTTTGGCTGAAGTCCTTGATGAATCTTCTGTAGTATCCAACATAGCCTAGAAAGCTCTGTACCTCTTTCTGCTTAGCAGGAGAGGGTAGCTTAGAGATAACCTCAATCTTAGCAGGATCAACCTGAAATCCTGCAGCAGAAATATAGTGACCAAGCACTATTCCCTCCTGCGTCATCATGAAGCACTTTTGACTATTCAGCGATAGGTTGTGATCTTCACATCTCTATAGTATTTTCTCCAAATTGGCTTGAGCTTCCTCAAATTTCATACCATAAATAGTAAAGTCATCTATGTATATTTCCATGCAATCATATGAGATGTCTGAGAAGATACTTATGACTGCCCTCTGGAAAGTTGCAGGAGCATTACAGAGACCAAAAGGAAAAAATGAATAGGAAAATGTTCCCAAAGGGAATGTAAAAGTAGTCTTTTCTTGATCCTTAGGAGCAATCTTAATTTGATTGTACCCACTGAAGTCGTTTAAGAATGAGAAGTACTTTTTCCCAGCTAAATTATCTAGAACTTGATCAATGAATGGAAGAGGAAAGTAATCTTTCTTTGTTGCCAAGTTGAGATTTTTGTAATCTACACATACCCTCCATTTTCCTCCTTTCTTAGGAACAATAACCAATGGGGAAACCCACTGACTATCAGAGATTGGCTAAATAAAGCCAACTGCTAACATTTTCTGCAATTTTTCTTTAACAATTTCTCTCAAAGCTGGATTAATTTTTCTTTGAGGCTGCCTGATAGGTTTGAAGTCACTGTTAATATATATGTGATGTGTACAGAGTTTTGAGTCTAAACCCTTTATATCCCCATAGTCCCATGCAAAATCTCTTTTGTGGGCTTGCAGCATTGTGGCAAGGGAAGTTTGTTGAGATGGAGGTAACTTATTATTAATATGCAGATAGTAGCTTGGAGATGCTTCTATATGTTTGGTGAGATAATTTATTGAGGTTGCTGATAAAGGTGGTGCATGTATATCACATAATAGAAAATCATGATAGCTCTTAGGATCTAGTTGCTGCAGGAAACATTGTTAAGAACGGCTGTCCAAAACAGATGGGCTATTCAAACCAGAACTAAACTACAAAATGTGTAGAAGCAAGTTATCTTCACTCTGAAGCTGGGAAAATGGATCAGTTTGTAGCATCATTAACTGAGCTAATGAATTGACTTCTTCAGATTCTTCTCCTAGATCTGGCCAAATTGGTTGAGACAAATCTGGCAGAGGTTGTGTGGGTGGGTATAAAGCCAATTTCTTCCTTGACTGACCATCAAAAATTGTCATGTCTCTTGAATGGCATCCTATAAGGGCATTAGTTGTAGCTAACCAAGGTCTTCCTAGGATAATAGGATATCCTCCTAAAGTTGCCTTAGTGGACAATATAGTGAAATTAGCAGGATATTCCCAAGATTCAAGGGTGACAATGACATCTTCTATCACTCCATCAGGTGTAACCGTGGAACTATCAGCAAGTTGTAGGACAGACGGTGTAGACCGAATGTTTGGAATATTCAAACACTCCATAGTGTGCTTGGTCATCACATTAATGGCTGCACCAAGGTCAACCAAAACATTTCTTACTACTTGACCATTGATATTTATTTTTACTACAGGACTTCCAAGATCAATATATTTTGGAATGACAACCTTCCCCAACATAATATCGGCTAATTGTCCTAGGACATGGATAGTTTGGGGATCCTTTTTCTTTCTTCCTTGTTTCTTTAAACAAGCCTCTTTAATGGCTTTTCCATAAATTGGAACATCTTTAATAGCTTGAAAAAGAGGAATTTGAATTTGTACATTCTTTAGCTGCTCCAAAATATCAAAGGTGGGCTCTTCAATGGTCTTGGGTGTAGTAATTTGCAATCTCTGAGGAAAAGGTGGTGTAGCCTGAGGCTGCAGGATAGGTTCCTTAGAGGCAGTAACTGATACAGGTATATCTTCTGCATGATCAGTAGGTTGTTTAGTAGCAGAGTCTGGAATCTTTGTAATTATAGGTGGTTGTGGAGTAGGGAGAGTGGTTCCAGACCTAAGATGGATATCATTGATATTCAGGGCATAAGCTGGATACTGGTTGACTTCTGCAGAATACATAGGTTGTTGTTGTTGCTGCTGCTTATTATTGGGATTTGACAATGGTTGAGCAGGCATAGGCATTTGTTTTATAGGGTCATTATTTTCTACAGGTGCTATAGGAGGAGGCATAAGGGCTAGAAGTTGTGGCTGCTAAGACTACAAGAATCTAGGGGGTTGGTTCTGCCATTGTTGAGAACCTCTCCATTGAGGGTTCGGCTACCAGTTACCTAGAGGTGGAATCCATTGTTCTTGTGGGTGTTGCCAACCTCCTTGAGGGGGTTGCCATTGAGGGCTCTGATAGTTAGGCCAGTATGGTTGAGGAGCATTCCAAGGTGGAGATGGGCCATATGTAGGTTGCTATTGGTTATTATAATTAGAGTAAGGATTACCAAAAGTTAAAGGATCTTGAGGCATACCTTGTTTTAGAGCCCATGGTCTCCTTTGTACAACAAAGAAGACTTGGTCATCATTACCTTCTATCATCTTAAAATCAGTAGGTAACTACTTAGCCTCCATGTTGACCACCATCTTGCATCTGCACTCATGTTTCTTCTGTCTACAATGTTGACAGAACTTAGCCAGGATTGCCTCAGCCTCTGCATGTTTCTTGTGAGCTTGCATGGTATCCAACTGTGTAGCCATGTTGTTTATGATGTCCTGCTTGAAATCAGATAGCAAATTTGTGATCTCCATCTAGGAAACTCCGTTGGAAGAAAACTTTCCCACTGTAGCTTGATGACCTCTACCCTTCTTCACATTTGCTCGTGAGTAATTGAGACATATCTTCATGAGATCATCCCAAGATGCTTGAGTGATATCTCTGCCTCCCATCAGGTCCAAGGCATCTATGCATGTATCATTGATTCCCCTTAGAAAAAGTAATTTATGAGATTCTTCATTAAGAGTATGGTTTGAATTCTTTTTCAAAGAAAACAGGAATCTTGATATATAATCCTCTAGACTTTCATCTTCCTTCTGTTGAATTCAGAATATATCATCACCTTTACTGCCACTCTTACAATATTCCTTGTATTTCTCAAGAAAATTTGTTTGCATGGCTACCCAACTATCAACAACACCCCTTTCCAAACTCATGAACCATCTGAGAGCTCCCTCCTTCAAGGTAGCAGGAAACAATTTCAGTTTGTGAGCATCTGAAGTGTAGTCATAACTGTGACAGAGGATATCAAACTCAAACAAGAAGGTCTCTGGGTCTTCTGTAACTAAGCCATAGAACTTGGGAAGTAATGAAGAAGGAATATTCTTGAGGTTGTCATTGTTTTGTTGAGCAATAATGGGGAATTCAAAAGTAGGAGGCTGATTAGGTGGATTACGTGTCATGTTCACCTGATCAAGTATAGAAGCAAATGGATTTTCTTCAAGTTCTTCATCAACTGGGCCGAATAGCAAGTCAACACACAGATCTTTAGCAAATGGGTCAATATCTAAGTCTCCATCCTCAAATAGGTTGTAAGTTGGTTCATTTTTCTTAGCAATGGATGGTAGGTTAGGGAGAAATCTTCCTTGAGCGTCTCTTCTTCTATGCATGCAACAAAAATGGATGGTATTTTAAAAGATTTTGAAAATACTTGAACAACTGACTAAACTACTGCTAACAATGACTATAGCAGGTTCTTAGATTGACACCATCCCCGGCAACGGTGCCAAAAATGGTCGTGCCCACAAAAGGATATGAAAATCACGGCAAAACCTATCCTGGGAATTGGACATTCCAGCAGGCGACTAATACCTCTTTGTGGTCATTCATTTACTTGTCAAACCAGGGAACGTAAACTTTAAATGGAGCGGCACTATATGTCAACTAAGAACTGGTTTCAGTCACAACCTATTGAAAATAAATACTTGGAAATAAATTCTACCTATGCTACAAGAAGGTAATGCAAAGTTCTCTTAACTCAACCATAATCTAACCAAAGCATAAACCATAATAGCTACAATTGAGAGACAAACTATAAACTGGCCTTATGCTGCAAGAACAAACACAGGGATGGATTCCCGATGCTGCAGGAATAGTATAAGATTGAGCTTGTGTTGAAACTTCTAAAATTAAATCTAACTTGAATTAACAAAAGATAAACAACTACTCTCCTATAGATACTTACTAAGCGGGGCCCCTTAGCAAGCATCAACTAATTTACACAGAAGATTGTACTCAGAACTCCATCAACTTTTATTTATAACGTGAAATCATTTACATTGATTGTTCTGCTTCAGAAAACTAACAAAAACTCTGATTCATATTATAACTCTAACTCTTACATAATCTGCTTCTCTATCTATCTCCTTGTTCACCCGCGCAGGAGGAACACTTATTTAAATCAAGAAAACAACTAATTAACTAACCCTAACAGAGAAAGACGTGGATGTAAAATGTATCCCGAAATCAAGGAATAGACTTCATAAATGAGTTTATCCGTTCAACCTGATCCAGAGAGAAACTAGCACTCCACTCTTTCCAGATTAAATGTCATTTAAAATCCTTTCCAATAGTTTCGGTCAAAAATTCTTTGCTAGAGCTTCCTCGAAGTCGTGCAGGAAATGGACTTTACTGTAACGCTGAGATTGGTTGCACTTGACTCGATCATACTTTCTTCAACAACCTATGAAACACAAGGTAACAGATGCAAAAGAAAAGGCGCATAGCACATACATAATATCTATTCATTAATCACATATTTAAATCTATTTCATCATTCAAAAACTACATGTGTTATACCAATCATTTGGGAAGTCAAACAGGGTAATAAATATAGAAAAATCAACATGATAGGCTGCAGGAACATGAAAGTGTATTGCTACATGATATCCCCCAATAAAAAGTTTCAAGAGAGTTAAACAACCATGAACAACAAAAGTAAAGGTATTAAAAGTACACCATGATATCCAAATTATGAGCATATTTTGGGCTCATCAATGATAACTAATTTTTTGAAGGAAATAACTAAAAAATGAAAACAAGATGAAGGGTAAACAAGATATCTCTAAATGATTTGATTCCTTAACACTTCACAAACCTAAAACTTATTTTCTATTATTTTTAGAAAATTGAAATAAGTTAAGTTATGCTTTAAACAAGATGTAACATAAGAACATTCTATTCCTTATTACATATTCCAAAAAGAAAAGATTAGAGCAAGTGTACAAAATAAAAAACATTGGAGAAACTTAACAAAAAGAAGAGATTGGAGTAGGTGTAATAAAATCTCTAAAACACTAAAATAGCAAACATGCCACTATATATAGGATAATTGACAAAGTTTATTATGTTTTTCCCCAAAAACCTTATTTTGAGAATTCATAGATTAGTGGCTAGTAGTACAAAAGGTATAAAAGAGTAACAAGGGTCTCTTTGAAAATTTAACTAAGATATTGGTTTAATGCCATGAGGAGAATTCAAAATCTACTCCTAACCCCTATCAAAAGCTATTATCATTGATAGGTAAAGGTTTTGATCATTACCTTAGATATATCAAGACAAAGGAAGGCAACCCTATGACTATGCAAAGATCCAAAGGAAGGTAGTCATATAATCAAGGAGATTATTTGAGGGCAGAGATATGGTAATGTGAGATTTACTACATTGAATGGTATAGTGGAAAATCTTATAGTGATGGTTTCTTGTGAAGTGATAGGAATTCTATGCATAATATCTTTGTAATTTGTGATCAATTGAAGACCTGAACACTTGAATGATAAAAGACTTATGACTGAGTTTTAATAATGCTCTTGATTGTAATAATCTCATTAATAAGTTTATTTATTCGGCTCAATAAGTGTTGTGCAATGTAATATTGCACCTATTAATAAGTTTGTTTAGGATACTAAAAATATACAATTATTCTCATAAGTTGTTAATAAGGATGTGTTCACTTTAAATTGAGGTGCATAAGTTCTATTATTATCTCATTGCTCCTTGATTGATTGTAGTTGAGTGTCACATTTGATTGGTCAAATCCACCTTTGTCTTAGTCATATTTAGTTAAATCATCTATTGATTGACAATTCAACTCTTGACCTTTTAGATTGAGTTAGCTCACCTCTTGATTGTGAATGATTTGAGAGTTAAACTCATTAAATTTTGGAAAAGTCATCTATTTTATTTACGCATCTATATATTTGTGTGCACTCCCATGTATTATATATTTGTTGGCATGCTCAATCTTGGAATATAGTTGGTATTTCTATTCTTCATAGTTGTTTGTGTGTAGTTTGTATAACTAGTTTTCAATTATTTAGATTTAAAGCTTGAGCTTTGATTCTTATTAAATTTTGCAACACTCCCCTTCTTGAGAATCATGAGTAGTGTAAACATGCTAGATATTTCTAAATTTCCATGTCAAAATAAATCTTAAGCATTTAATTGACCTTTGTTAATGCCATCAAAATTGAGCTTTCAAACTTTGACCTTGTGTGGTTGCCAACTATTATTTTTGTTGACTACCACATTAAAAAGGTAGTAAGACATTATTATAGTGGAATACAGTGGTTTAATATCCTGTACAAAATTCTTTTATATTTTCAATAATTCTCTTGACTATAATTCTTTCATGGCCTACAGAGGGTAGCAATGTCAAGATGAAGGGACTATCTTAGGGTAGAGTAAGCATGAAAAAGAAAGAGGACAGTCACAATCTTATAATGAAATTCCATGACAAATGTCAAAAAAAAAGACTCCCATCATGATTTGAAGGTTAAAAGTCCCTCAAAGGGGTAGACTTCAATAAGATATGCCACAAATGATGAGTTTCAAAGCACGGAGATGAATGAAATATGAAGGACATTGTTTATACATCATAACTATAGTGAAAGCAAAGATTGTAGACATGAAAGACAGTGAGGGTTTACTATGAAGGGGAAATAGTCAAGGACAGTCCCTATGACTACGAGGATAAGGGTTTCAACCATAGAACATGTTTCAAAGATTGAAGGGTTAGCCAAGATATAGAAAAATAAAACTTGAAAACATGGTATGGATGCTAAATACTATAGTAAAATTACCATATGATAGTCCCAAAATAGCATATGGCAGTCCTATGTAAAGAGGAAAGATACTGAAGATGATAGTAGTGGTATGGATGCAAGGGAATACCACAGTTCAAGGCAAAGAGTCACAACCATAAGAGTTGTTCACAAGGGCATACATGTAAAATATAGAGCACCATGCAAGGATATTTGTGTTTCCTTCAATATTTGAGTAGTTACAGCAATAAATTACACTGCTATAGTAATAAATTACATTAATCCTTCAATTGAACTAAGAAGTTATTAATAGGTCTTGGATTGTGGAGAGCATGTTTGTGTAGCTATAGCAATAAATTACACTACTTGTGCCAAATCCTATTTATGAAATAATTACATGGTTGTAGTGGTTGAGAATGTAATATCATATAGCTTGATATTATAATTAGAAAAATAACCATAGGAGAGACATGGGCCAAATAATTAGGTTGTAGTGGTGAATGTAGGCCAAGGAATGTTGGAGGAAACTATTTTTCTACATAGGCCATTAGATGAATTCCATCAAGGATGATTGTGTTGGTGTTTTCTAAATACCAAACTGATCTCTCAAATAGCTTATGGAATTGCCATCTTCCAATGGTTAGCTAATTGGAGGGATTTTCCAACAACTAAGTGAAAGTTATATTAACTTTCCTCCTTCACTTTGGGCTCTGCAAAACTAGAGATGGTGATCCCGAACAAAATAATTAAGATCATTTGTGCCAATTAACCTTATACATTGTAAATAACAAATAATCTCTACACATAGTTGCTTGGCAATTCAATGAATGTAAAGATCTAGCAAATCATTTCATAAGCAGTAGAGCATGATAGACTTAAACTTGACATACATTTCAACAAGAAATTAAATATTTAATGATTTTGAATGTAGTGTTTATGAAAGATCATAAATATGCAATGTAAGTCCAGATCCTAGACTAGTGCCTTAACTGAGGGTATGGAGTCCAATTCAACACAAACCCTAATGAATAACATCTTAAAACTTAGCATCATAGAGCTACTACAACACTGCACTACAACATTATACTCAAATATCCAAAACCAAAACTCATTAGCATATCCTTGTACTCAAATTATATAAATCTATGATTATATCAAAGTGATATAACTAATTCCTTGAATTAGAACAAATATAAAATCATACATTCATTGGAACACAATGAAGATCGTTGAAAAGACTTTTGATCATTTTCATTGATAACTCATATAAAGAATACACAAGGAGAGAAGTGGCTTGAGAATTATGTCATTCTTGTATTCAAATACTAGTATTGTTATACAACATGAAACTTGCAGAAATTAAAGAATTAAACTCATAAATAGAAACTCAAATTCTATTCCCTGTATTGTCTATTACAAAATTTATTTTGGGGATCGATCAACAACCTATGTAATTGGCCTTGATTTCCCTTTTATAGAAATAAGGGAGCAAAACAAGCTTCAGGCCAATGTACACTTGTCACATTTTCATTTGACAATCACAATTACATTTCAAAATATGGGAATATTTCAAGGACAATACCATTATATTTACATTTGAAATTATTTGTCCCTTTGAGATACTTTGCCACTCCTTTCTTCATTTATCTTTGAAGGTTGCCTATGGAAATTGAGTTGACATGTGAAGACAAAACTTCACATGTAAAAAATGAAAAAACACCTATTGACGCCTCTTGATGACTTTGTAGACTATTAGAGATGTCACTTGTAGACCAAAAATGTTGACACATTACTATTGGAAAGGATTAGAAGTCTAGAATATTATTGTACTTGTTATCCCATGCTGTATAGTCCTCCTCAGTAAGCAAATTGAAGGCCATAAATTCATGTAGATTAGCTCTATAAGGACCATATTTTACCATAATCTATGTGGCATCTTTATGAAATTCCTTCAAAAAGGTGCTAGTATCTAACAACTTATTCATACTATCTTTTAACATAGCCATATTTGCATCTTCCTTTTCATAGATTAGGATGACCTCAACATTGATGACTGCATCCATGTGACCTCTTCACTACTCATAGGTCTTAACACCTCCTTCACTATTGATAATGTCTGGCAAGAGGCCAAGATCACTCTCATCAAACTTTTGTAGCAATGGTTTAATCCTTTTCTCCAAGGGGTCTACCAATCCTTGGTAATAAATTATCTCCTTCACTATTTTATAAGTTAGAGCTATTTGTAGTGGCTTATTTTGGTCATGGGTGGACCCAATAACCATGTTTTTCAATAAACTTAATTTGGGAACCCATGTTTGCATCAAAGGGAGAGAAATGGCTATATCCTTATCCAACATATTTATTGATTGAAACATCAAAGAATAGTTAGAGTGCACACTTCTCACTCTTTTTATTGCTTTGGATAAATAATGTCCCAATACATTAGTGATAATAAAAATATTATTATCATTATACAAACCAAAAAAAATTCAAAAACCTTCATTTGTTGTATCAATTCCTCCTTGGTCACTTCCTTTGGAGGGGCTATAGTTGATGTACCTAGACTGAGATATGCAATGGGCACATTATCTAGATTATATACAACTAATTTTGTTGAAGTTGGGGGAGGAGAATGAGCAAGAGGTGGTGATTGAGCTGGAGGAGATTGAGGAGAAAGGGTAACATTGACTTGTGCTAGAGCTATGGGTTGTTATGATTGCAATTTCTCCTTCAACATTGCAAATTCCAACTGTAATTATGTAATTTTTTCCTCATCTTTATTATATGCAATCACCAAGTCATTGTATTGCTTATGCTTTGCATCACATTCCTACTGTAGTGATTCCATAATAGTCTTAGTGAACTAGGCCACATTCATAGCCAATGTGGTTTCCTCTACTACTGGAGTATTAGACACTCTATTATTAGCCCACCTCTCAAATCAGTTGTTGGCTCTACAACTTCAAGTTTTCTTGTGTTTGGGGCTAGGGCCCAAATGGCCACTATGTCCCATTATGGACTAAAAGCTAACCCATGCAAAATAGTGCTGCTTCCTCCTTGGTGGAAAAAATAGGAGTATTGTGTCTCCTTACTGTGTCAAAGGCTATGGCGGATTCCATGTCCCACTCAAGTAGAAGTAGCACTCCACTTTCTTTGACAAGTTTTTGTTGAATGAACAAGACAACTGAGAGGGGGGTGAATCATTTATAGAAAATTAAAACATCAAAACCCTAAATAGCAATCAGATCCACATGCATTCATTAAACCCTTATTTTTTTAAAGTGATTAAACATGAAATGCAAATAATAGAAAATTAAATAACAACACCATAGACAAGATAGCACTAGATTTACGTGGAAAGCCCAATGAGGGAAAACCATGGTGAGGATTAGCTCACAATACAAGTAATTGCAAAACCAATACAAGGGCTCACTTCCAGAATAGGACACACTATCCAAAAAGGCTCTCATCCAGAACAGGACACACTATCCAAAAAGGCTCACATCCAGAATAGGACACACTATCCAAAAAGGCTCACATCCAAGGCTCACTACTACAAAAATAAGTACAAGAAGATAGAAGAGAAATGTTACATAGAGAAAAACTTTTCAGTGCAACAAGGAATCCACCACAAATGCTCCAACACCTTCATGACCTTGTTTGAAATATTGTGGATACCTTCAACTCACTGCATTTAGTATTCCAACACTTTGAAGTTTGCACTGTTCTGATCAAAATCGCATCACACACATTACTCACATCAATATTGCATCTATCTAGCTTCTCTCTTGCCTCTCACAACAATACCACACTTATTTATAGCATCCTCAACCTTGAAAACCTTATCCAAGGTCAGCAACTATCTGTTATACTTACAAATTCAAATTAGGTTGGCAACTAAACATTCCCGCAATGGATAGGAATGAAAGTGGACAAAAGAAACACTTAACTAGGGCCCAAATTAAATCTCATATGTCATGCTATTCCTTCATTAATACTTGAACATCTTTGAATGTAGTGTAGAAACCAAGTCGGTCGTTACCCATGAAACACATTAAACATTAAGTGAGTGCTTCCTTAAATCAATCCAAAACTTCTAGAAAAAAAAATTCACTTGAACATGATCCAAGATCATCTTGAAAACCAACAATTTCCTTCACAAAAAATTTCACTTGAAGATTATAATCATACTATTTATCTAGAAAATATTACTAGATGCTACAATACTCTGTAACTCAAAAGACTTTCTTCCAATGTGCCCAACCACAAATCCTCTTGCAAAAAACAAGAGAATAACACCATTATCTATCCTTCAAAACCACAAGTCTTGAAAAGTAACTATGAAGAAATGTGGAGCAAATATATTTCTCCTAGACACCTTTGTACAACACTGCTAAACTAGTTCACATACTGGTGAACACAACTTTCTCTGACCAACAATCTAGTAGCACAAATTCTAGATATAGAAACTCTAAACAACTCTTACCAACATATCCAAGCCACAAAAGTAGATCTTCAGGGTAAAAGCAAGAAGTTGGGTACACGAAGAGATGAATTTTTTGCCAAAACAAAAAAAATTGCACAAAACACGTACGCATTTTCAAAAAATGCATACGCGTTATGGATTGGGTACCTAAGCCTAAATCCAAATGCATGTGTTTTGCATAGGGTACACGAGCTACAAATGTGTACGCATTTCAAAACGCGTGCGTGTTATGAATGCATACACATTTCTTAGATGTATTTATTTATATTATAATTAGTGACTATGTATTCATTTTAACTGCAAGTTTTGTTCGCGTCAAAGAAGAGGAGACCAAATCACGTACGTGTTTCAAAGGCCCTAATCAAATAAAATTTCCACTGCCACTTCCTCCCATCGACACAAGTGACCTCAATGACCTCCAGGTTGGTTGAATTCTTCCTTTTTTTTTGCTTTATATCTTGTGTTTTTGTTTTGTAATTGGTATTTATTTTATGTTTGTTATTTTTGTTTTTGTTCAATATTTTATAGTTTTTAAATTGCATTTAAAATACCAAAAACATCAACGAAACAAAGAACATTAAATTGTAAATCGAAAACCATAAAAACTAAACCTAAATTGGACACATTTTTAAAACTTAGAAATCAAAACCCTAGAAACCCTAGGTTCCAAAAAACATAGGTCCCTAAAAACTAATTTACCCAGGTTAATCCTTGGACCTAAACCCTAAAACGTAAGCCTAAAACCCTATTTTCCCTAAACATAAACCTAAAACCCTAATAGTTCACATAATTTTAGAAGTATCCAGGAAATGTTACCTAGATTCGAGGCAGTTTTCATTGAGATTGAGATTGAGATTGAGGCTATGAATAATTCACATTAGGATTTTTCAGTTATTGCTACACTTCAATGACCAATTTATAAAACATCCTTATCACATTTTGTAGTGTCATAAATTAGGGCTCCTTGGAGGTTTCTTGCATTTTTTATTTGACATATAAATATGTTGAAATCATGTCATCAAATCTCTAAATCTAAACCCTAAACCACAAAGCATTCATTTTGTCGTAGGACCTTAAAATGAAATTTGGTTGCCTTAGGAAACTCCACCAAATTTTATTCCCTTAATCCATGGACCATTTTTTCCTAAGACCTTACTAGACATAGATCCCCTTAAGCCATCCTATCACCCTAAATCGTAAATCGACATCTTAAGGGGTCCTAATATGACATTTCTTAAGGGGATCAAACAAGTTCTCAAAATTTGGTGAATAGAGCTCAAGCTCATCTTTGTTTATTATGTACATTGCAATTAGGTCACTAGCATATATCTATGTGTCCCTTTGAACATGTATTCTATTAATTTTTCATTCTTATCTTTAGTATTCTTTGAAAACAATGAATGGGATTATGAATTAATGTTAACTTGTTAAACTTATAATTTCTTCTTAACTACTTTGTCCCACTATAGAGAACTTGTGTCTCTTATCATGAAATTTGAAAATTTAGATAAATCAATTTATGTCATCAAATTTTTAAATTAAATTCTATGTCATACTCTTATCTCTATGAGTAAACTCTTGTCATACTCTTATCTCTATGAGTAAATTCTATGTAAATTGATTAATTTACATGTATTCTTGTTCAATATACCTTATCTCTATAGATATACTCTTGTTGGGAAACAACCACACCTATGAGTAAACTTCCCCTTGCCCCAAAAGATAAAGCTCTAGACCTATAAAAACTTAGAAGAATAAATTACTTATTGATGAATTAGTTAATTAATGATAGGTTTGATATTTATGAGCTCCATTGAGCACTCCTATCTAACAATAATCCTAATATATAAATAGAATATAGTATAATTTTTACTTGAATCAAATTACATGGTTTTCATCATTTACCCATTTTGACACTCATTCTTGAGTTTTTCATAACCTAAATTAGCTTGGGGACCTTTCCTTCTCTTTTTCCATTTTTATATATGTAATAGAAGGCACTCTAAACAACCCCTAACCTCCTATTTTAACACCCAATTTGACAAATCAAAGTTATATATCTACATGTGTCTTATTTTTCATTCTTTAGTCCTTTACCTTAATCTTAAGTATTTACCTTGATGGTGATTTATTTAAATAAATCTTAATTCTTCACCTTAATCCATGTGGTTTTATTTATTTTTAAATAAATCAATTAATGTATAGATCATCAAATTTGGCTATAGTTTAATTATCAAGTGATATCTAGCTAAAAATAAGTTTATGGGGCCTTCTTTTAGGGGATTCACTTAATAAACCAATGAAATAGTGCATGCATTTGAATAGGGTTTCAATAAAAACCCCCTAATTCCATTTCTACCCTTCATATTAACAACCACACACTGGACTCAATTTAATGTGTGTACATGCTATAGATTTTTAATGTTATGGATTTTTTGATGTTATAAATCGAATGGTCTTTAAATGAAATGTATTTTTAATTTGTGCACATTCAATGTGATTTTTAAATAACTTTCAAATTTTGTGCATTATTTAATTAGTTTGTTGATATATATTTTTTTATTGTTTAACATGCAGTTTCCATTTAATTGCTCTCATGGATCCAAAATTTAATTTAGAGGACTTTATGCCTGATCCACAAATTTATCCAGATCCACCACCATAACAAAACCCCACACCTCCAAACTCTCCACTGCGTAACCCCCCACCCCCCTATAGTAGATGAGGATCAATTAAGAGAGAGCATCCAAGCAAACCTTATTGTGATTCAAGAGAATATATATCTAATAAAAAATGAGCCTAGAATCCCTCCCCATCTCACATGATTTTCATCTACAATGCAAACTATTATCAATTTTGTTTGATCCATTGATGCAGACCTAGAAAGGTTCCATCAATGGAGAGAAGAGAGGAGAAAATTCTATGTAGATGGATTGTCCTACAAAGAAATGAATGACCTTAAAATTACTAAACAAGCCATGTGCCAATATTTTATTAACCCCCAAACAAACCAACCAATTCCTCCAACCAAAAAATGAATTTCAATTTGATGGTGTAGGCACCCGCAGATAACTACACATTTTTGGGATAGATGGTGGATGGTGTTTGATAATCCACCACATGGCAACTATGAGGTGCCCTAATACTTTTTGAAAAATTTATGGGCTAAGTTTGAGTTGGGTAGAAAACCCAACTATTTTGATATGAGGTCATTTTAAGGAGTTGGGTGTGGCATGCCCCAACATAGACTAGGAGCACATGTCGATCCTCAGCAACATGCTCTAATTTCTCCTATTATTCCTCCTCCTCTTGGTGTTCCTGTTGCATTTCAACAGCAAAACATGTTATCGACATTAGGAGCATTGAGTTCGCTTTTAGGACATCTCACTCATCAGACTACACATGCAGCGACTGAAGTGGCCAATAGAGAGCATGGAGGATTAGGCTATAGGGATACTCAAGCATCCACTTCAGGTGACCCACATGCATCTAGGATGGAGTCATACATGAATTTACTATATGAGGATCATCCTACACAAGTATGTTCATCTTTTAAACTTAAATTTAATTCAAGTTAGAAATGTGAAAAATTCATATAAATAATAACATCAAACTATATATATAATATAATATTAATTCAATAAGTGTTTGGTGTAGATGCATGATCACACAATACTTGAAACTCAATATGATTGTCGTGTCTATATGTCGAGTGTTGTAGATATGGCTCACCTTTTGGATAGGTACTTGAACCAATATATATTAAATAATTTGTGGATATATCTAATTTTTAATTTTAATTTGTACACATGTGTGAATTGATATAATATAATATTATATCTAGATGCAGGGAGGTCATATGATACCTAGTACTAACCAACCACAAGTTGTGGTGAGCGCTCCTAAGACATCATCAGCTCAGGTGCATGCTTTCAAAATTTTGTTAAGTTTAAATTAAATACACATCATAGATCTAATTTAATTTGTTCATTTACATATGTCGGCACAGGTAGCGCGGTTGGCTTGAGGCTGTGGGATGGCTCCTCATGGTCTCGGGTTCGACTCACTCTCGGGTTTTCCAAGGGTATGGGCTGGCCGGCTGTTGCGTACCCCCCAGAGGATTAGTCTCGCCCCCGCTCGCCGGAATGTCGCTGGGCCGGGTTAATCGCGGGGACACCTCTTGGTTACAAAAAAAAAAAAAAAATCATTTACATACACATGTGTGAATGATCTATACAAACTATTGTATATCTATACATGTCGGGATTTCATGAGATACCCATGGTGGGCGCACCTAAGACGTCGTCAGCATTTATGCATGGGAAATCTCAAGTGGGTGATCATGAGGTCATATCATTTGAGGTTGTAAACTTTACTAAATCTCCTATACAATTTTTATGGACCTTTTAAATATATAAATATTCGAGGTTTTAACATATTGTTTGCTTTATATGAATATGCAAGATATAGTAGATCAGGCATTTGGATCTTCTTAATTGACAATTATGCTACCCATTGAACAAAATGTGCCAATAGATTCACATGATCATATGGTAATTTATGCATACTAAAAATCATTTTTATTATATTTACTAGATATATTTAATTAAATTTATTTTTATCTAAAGTTTTATATTTTCAAGTTTAAATATGTTTAATTATATCAAAATTTCGAAATAACTTTAAATCTAATTTCAAGTTTCTTGTACTCTTTTCCAGCATGATGGGTACATCTAGTCGACATGGAACAAAGAGGAGACTTGATATGACCAATTAGCGTGATAGTTAGATGGTTTTAAATTTTATGGACTATAGATCTCTAGAGTTTTATTTAAATATATGTGTTGGACTTGACATATACATCTTGACATATAAATTTTATGGACTATCTATCTCTAGTTTTATTTTGAACATGTTATTATCATATTTGTGTTTATTTATATCAGTTGACTTTAATACATGATGATTATATATGCAGTCAATTATGATCGTGTTATGTTAATTTTGATGATTATATGCACTCATGTATGTATAGATATAAATTATCTAATTTTCAAGTAATACATCCACTATATAAATTCTTATCTAGAATCAAATTTCATATATATAATTTATCGCATGGTTAGGTGAAAAATTAAAACATTCCTTAAATAGTTTAGATAATATGTACATAATAAATTAAGGACGGATAATTTTAACTATTTTCCAATTCTAGCAAATATTTGAATCAATAAACAAAAATCTATCTCCTTGTATGTATAAAATGTATAATCTATACAATTGAACAATTATATACAATGTGGTAAATACAAGACATGAAATGTATAATCTATAAAATTGGAACAAGATATTTTAAAAGTGACTAATAAGCTCATTGAAGTTCATACATCGAACAAACATATATAATGTATATTGATGTTTAATACAACTATATAACATGATGAAACATATATGTGCATGTAGATACAATTAAAGCTTATCAACTTTTATGTGAAGACCAAAAATTGATATTTACAGTCTCTTGATAAAATATTTTTTTCAGTGATAATCACATGGTAGACCGACTTGATGAGAACCTGCAAAAATAATTAATGTAAGTAAACTAACTATAATTTTTATGAGACATTTAAGTAAACAATTCATGCGAGAAAAGAATAATATATAGTAAATTCCATTCAAATTCAAATGTTGTTTGCCATAGGATGGATTAGGGGACCTAAGAGGATATATAGCTTAAGGAGGGTCTTAAGAGAATTCCTTAAGTGGAGTTAAGAGGATGGCAAGTTAAGAGGATGCATGTCATGAACCCTAGGGGCTTAACGGGTCCTAAAAGGATGGCTTAAGGGGAATTATGAGAGTGACTTAAGGGATGCACGATTGTGGATTAAGGGTATGTAAGGGGATATTACTTAAGGGTCCTTTAAGAGGATTGCTTAAGGGGATGCAAGAGGGTGGATTAAGGGGAGTTGATAGAATGAAGGGATGTAAGAGGGTGGATTAAGGGGAGTTGATAGAATGACTTAAAGGGGTGTAAGAGAGTGGATTAAGGGGATGCAAGAGGGTGGATTAAGGGGAGTTGATAGAATGAAGGTGTTAGAAACCAGGAATCAATTGCTAGACTAAAATACGTAACCTCAAAGTGTAAAAATGCATTAAGAGAATCAATGCTTACAAAAGAGATCAATCCTTATGAAGGAGATCAAGAAACCCTAAAAGGGAAACCCTAAATGAAACCCTAGTGTGCACACTTAATAATTAATAATTAATTAATTATTAATGTGCTTAATTTTAGCTTAAGTAACAAAGACGAATAAGTGACTTAATTAATTAATCAATATGATATAATTAATTAACCATAATAACTTATTACTCTAACAGAAGGGATGTAAGAGGGTGGATTAAGGGGAGTTGATAGAATGACTTAAAGGGATGTAAGAGAGTGGATTAAGGGGATGTAAGAGGGTGGATTAAGGGGAGTTGATAGAATGACTTGAAGGGATGTAAGAGGATGGATTAAGGGGAGTTGATAGAATTACTTAAAAGGATGTAAGAGAGTGGATTAAGGGGATGCAAGAGGGTGGATTAAGGGGAGTTGATAGAATGAATTGAAGGGATGTAAGAGGGTGGATTAACGAGTTGATAGAATGACTTAAAGGGATGTAAGAGTGGATTAAGGGGATGCAATAGGGTGGATTAAGGGGAGTTGATAGAATGAATTGAAGGGATGTAAGAGGGTGGATTAAGGGGAGTTGATAGAATGAATTAAAGGGATGTAAGAGAGTGGATTAAGGGGATGCAAGAGGGTGGATTAAGGGGAGTTGATAGAATGAATTGAAGGGATGTAAGAGGGTGGATTAAGGAGAGTTGATAGAATGACTTAAAGGGATGTAAGAGAGTGGATTAAGGGGATGCAAGAGGGTATATTAAGGGGAGTTGATAGAATGACTTGAAGGGGTGTAAGAGGGTGGATTAAGGGGAGTTAATAGAATGAATTAAAGGGATGTAAGAGAGTGGATTAAGGGGATGCAAGAGGGTGGATTAAGGAGAGTTGATAGAATGACTTGAAGGGATGTAAGAGGGTAGATTAAGGGGAGTTGATAGAATGACTTAAAGGGATGTAAGAGAGTGGATTAAGGGGATGCAAGAGGGTGGATTAAGGGGATTTTATAGAATGACTTGAAGGGATGTAAGAGTGTGGATTAAGGGGAGGTGATAGAATGAATTAAAGGGATGTAAGAGAGTGGATTAGGGGGATGCAAGAGGGTGTATTAAGGGGAGTTGATAGAATGACTTGAAGGGATGTAAGAGGGTGTATTAAGGGGAGTTGATAGAATGACTTAAAAGGATGTAAGAGAGTGGATTAAGGGGATGCATGTCATGAACCTTACGATATGGCTTAACAGGCCCTAAGAGGATGGCTTAAGGGGAATTATGAGAGTGACTTAAGGGATGCAAGATTATAGATTAAGGAGAGTTGAGAAAATGACTTTAAACCCTAAACCCTAAACCATATGACCTAAATCCTAGGAGATGAACCCTAAACCCTTAAAACCCATATAGATTTGTCATTCTAAGCATCTCATGATCCTTAGAAATCGTAAACCCTAAACCATATGACCTAGATACTAGGATATGAACCCTAAACCATTAACCCATATAGATTTTTTATTCTAAGCATCTCATGAACCCTAAACCCTTAAAACCCATATAGATTTGTTATTCTAAATATCTCATGAACCCTAGAAACCATAAACCCTAAACCATATGACCTAGAGACTGGGAGATGAACCCTAAACCATTAGCCCATATAGATTTGTTTTTCTAAGCATCTTGTGAACCCTAAACCCTTAAAATCCATATAGATTTTTTATTATAAGCATCTAATGAACCCTACAAACCCTAAACCCTAAACCATATGACCTAGAGAATGGGATATGAACCTTAAACCATTAACCCATATAGATTTTTTATTCTAAGCATCTCATAAACCCTAAACCCTTAAAACCCATATAGATTTGTTATTCTAAGCATCTCATGAACCCTAAACCCTTAAAACCCATATAGATTTGTTATTCTAAGCATCTCATAAACCCTAAACCCTTAAAACCCATATAGATTTGTTATTCTAAGCATCTCATGAACCCTACAAACCCTAAACCATATGACCTAGAGACTGGGAGATGAATCCTAAACCATTAACCCATATAGATTTTTTATTCTAAGCATCTCATGAACCCTAAACCCTTAAGGGGTGTTGAGAGAGTGACTTAAGGGGATGCAGGTGGATGGATTAAAGGTAAATATACGAGGATATGGATTAAGGGGTGTTGAGGGAGTGACTTAAGGGGATGCAAGTGGATGGATTAAGGGTAGACATATGAGGATATGGATTAAGGGGTCCCAAGAAGATAGCTTAAGGGGTGTTGAGAGAGTGACTTAAGGGGATGCAGGTGGATGGATTAGGGGTAGATATACAAGGATATGGATTAAGAGGTCCTAAGAGGATCACTTAAGGGGTGTTGAGAGAGTGAATTATGGGGATGCAGGTGGATGGATTAAGGGTAGATATACGAGGATATGGATTAAGGGGTCCTAAGAGGATAGCATAAGGGGTGTTGAGAGAATGACATAAGGGGATGCAAGTGGATGGATTAAGGGTAGGTATATGAGGATATGGAGTAAGGGGTCCTAAGAGGATAGCTTAAGGGGTGTTGAGAGAGTGACTTAAGGGGATACAAGTGGATGGATTAAGGGTAGATATATGAGGATATGGATTAAGGGTTCCTAATAGAATGGCTTAAGGGGAATTAATAGAGAGACTTAAGGGGATGCAAGAGGATGGATTAATGGTACATAAGAGGATGGCTTAAGGGGTTTTAAGAGAATGGATTAAGGGGATATGAAATCAATTATAAACTTTTAATAAAATGACAATGAATTAAATTTAGTTTTATATTTATACTATCAATTAAATGTATCTAGAACTATATATATAGTTACCTGTCTCTAGATTCGAATTCCATTGTAATATATGTATCTCCTCTCTTTTTTGTAAAGTATCTAATTTTGGGAGACCTTAAACAAAAAATGATATAAAACTTTAATTAGGAAATGACTATTAAAGACAAATATATATCAATTAAATATATATACAACTATATACTTACCAATATTTATTTACTCCATTGTACCATCTGCATCCTCTCTTTTTTGTAATGCATCTATGATTTTCTGATGATCGTCCATTGAAAGTGTCCATAAAACTTTATTAGCAAGCCTCCCTTGATATCTAACTACTTTTATATTGGTTTCCAAAATCAAATGTGAATAATGTATAATCTTCTTGTGTCTTTCGTAATCTTCAAATGCACGCAAGCCATTCTTTCTCATCAAATATTTTCGAAGCCAGGTGCCAATAACAACCACTGAACCAGTTGGATACTAAAAGTTTTCATCATCCACTCTAGGATGTACCAACTTATGTTTTCTCTCAACACATCTAGCCAACCAGTACTCGGTCTACTCTTCATTCCCCTCAAGTGCAAAAACAACATACACATGTCCTACAAAAATTTTAGAAAAAAATAAATAAAGAGTGACTTATATTTAATTCACATATATTAAACATGTATACATATAAAATTCAACTCAATAAATAATGTACCTTCTTTTACAAGATTCAAAACACGATCATAATCATCTAATGCGAACACTTGATTATCTTCAATTGTCGTTTCATGTTGAACATGTGTCAATGTAGGAATTAAGGCTCTTTGTTGCCATTGTTTGACCCATTCTATATTTTCACATGCCTCCCAATCACCTACAATACAAATTTGACAAAAGAATTCCAACTCCCTTCTCCATATTGTCCATGTGTTTGCATTTGAACTCTTAAACGAATGCCATTTTGCAAATCCATAAATTGTTTCACAATCTTGTCAAGAAAAAATAGCATTTTCTTCAACTAACCAAAAGAAGCGTCAAATTATTGAGCTCTCACTTGTTCTTGTAGATAATTTGGTATTGCACCAATCTACAATTGCATGTGCATCTCTAAATTTCACAACATCCTCAAATTTTAGTTGCTCTCTAGCAAGATCTCTTTTCACGCACCTGCTCCATCGTGTTCTCCCTTACCATGACCAGCTTCAACAAAACTCCATATGTGTTGGATCTTATTTTCTTTATGAAGTATGCATAACCAATAAAAAATTCTAGCATTTTTTAATTGACCCATGCAATTATCCAACCATATGAAATGTTCTAGCATTTGAATTCCTCTCTCTTTTGAATTTTTATAAATATATCAAAACAACATTGAACAAACTCAGATGAATGTAATTGATTATCACTTACATAAAAATGGTACTCTCTCAAAAAAATTCTATTATTTTTTGTACTATCATCTGCATGTCTATAAACAATGTGAAAAAATATAGCTACTTGCACTGAATTATAATACTATGATTGAATTTCTTCTTGTGGAGCAAGAGTATAATTTTCAGCAAAATCAACAACTGACAATATAGTTCCAATTGGGAATGTGTTTTTACATAAACGAAATTGATTATCAAGCCAATGATCATACTAAGAGTGTTGAACATATTTAGGTACAATCTTATATTTAAATTCATTAATAAATGCATGCACACTAAATTTTTCCACAATTAGCTCATAGCATTTTCTAGTTTTTCCATCTTTTAAAGAATACTCAACATTTTTTATTTTTTTACATCCACTAATTGTTGTCCAAATTCATCTAAACTACTTTCATGCATACATTCTTCTAATAATGAAAAGTTACCACATCTATCGCATTCTCTAGAAATACATGCTTTTAAATAAAATAAGTTTTCATTAGAGGGTTCACAAAACAAACCTACAATAAATCTTTGATTCTTTCAGGTGGCATATGAATACCACAAATGTCCTGCATAATTTGGTTAGCATGCAAAGTGCATTGTATATATTGAAAACTATCATAATAATAACGAAATTGTACATGGGTCTTACAACAACAAGAGATTCATTGCTTATTAATTCTAATATACCAAGGTTTACACTTTTTGAATGATCTTTGACTTATATTAATATTCAATGGTAAGATTGAAGCATCTAATTTTTTTTTATATAATTCATTTTGAGCCATATCTAAGAGATTTTTTGGATGAGGTTCATGAATTTTGGAACCCACCCTTAATTTTAAGACATCTATAATGTTAGGTGATACTCTTGTATTATCATGCAAAAAAAAAATGATTAAAGATTTAATTTCATTAGTTAATTTCATGTATGATCTTGGGAGTCTACCACTAAAACTCCAACATTGATTAATTGGATCATTTTCAATACTTTCTCTTCTTGTAGCAGCTCTTATCAAAGTTCTAGGATTTACATTTATACATTTACTAATCTTACTTAACATTCTTTTATTTGAAGTTGCTTTATCAACTAGAGCAGTTGTTATTGCACGAGGAGTCGCATTCTTATCTTTTGATTGAATTTTCTTACCTATAAAATTAATAGCATTAGCAACACTAGATATGAATTGTTCTACTGAATCATCTTTCTTTTTTGGTTTTACAAAAACACCTAATTTTTTCATCACTATTCTCATTTTCGACATTATCATCAATTGCACCATGAGTTGACATTAAAATCCTAATTTATTTCTATAAAAAAACATTTTATATATTCTATTTCCATAAGTTCTAATTTGTCTCCAAGAAAATTTACCATGAATTTTATCTATCACATCTCTTTCAATTGTAAAAAAAAACATTTTTCAGGTTCATCCATACAAGGGGTTTCATTTTCATTCACACAAGGGGTTTCATTTTCATTCACGCAAGGGGTTTCATTTTCATTTTCAAATGTAAAAGGGATTTCATTCACATTTTCATCAGTATGAGGGATTTCATTCTCATTTACATTCTCATCAGATATAATTTCATCATTTATTTATTTTGCATTGTTTCAACCCTAGAATTATTGATATCATTAATGGTGTATCCAACTTCATCTAAACAAGCAATATCAATATTATCAAAACTTGGGTTTGAACACATACCTGGATGGATTGTATGAATAGGTGCATTTTCCATATCATTGGGAGGTGGATTTGAAGACATACCAGAAGTTGTTTGCATAGGTACTATTTCCACATCATTCAAAGTTGAAGTTGAAGGCATAGTTGGGTTTGTCTCCATAATTGCATTTTTTTCCATATTCACCATCTCCACATTTGCATCATCTACATTCATTCCATCATTCATGGCTTCCTCTTCAACATTCTTGGAACTAGATGCTTGCAAATTTTTCATTTGATGAATCCTTTCTCTTCTAGTCTTTTGTCTTTTTGCCTCCATATCTCTATTTGCTTGAATTTCTTTGGGTGTCATTAACTTTCTACATCTTTTTCTTTGTCTTTGCTATCACCCATGGTTACCAAACCCTCTTTGATGAAAAAAAAAAAGATTCAAATACAACCTATTTTCAAATTACTATCTCCTTCAAATATTCAAATAAAACTATGTAGTATGAAGATCCTTTTTTCTTTAAACTCTGAAGTACAAAAGCATCATGAATGCATCCAAAAATTCTCTTTTTCCAAATCTTCTTGTAAAAATTTCTTGTACTTGATTCCACTTCAGAAAATTCAACCTACACTTTGTCTCTTCCAATAATTTGAATAGAAGATGACCTGCACAAGATAAATTTGCAATAAAAAACATAGAAAATGGCGCTTTTGGTTCATACTGCAGAAAAGGAATGTTGTAGAAAAAATGTGTTTTATCAGTATTTACCAAATTAGGAAAAAACAGCGATATTAGAAACACATACTCATTATGAAACACATACGTGTTATGTTCTAGGAGAACAACCTAGAAGAAATTGAAGCAAAACAATAACACTTCTGCAAACCAAAACACCTCTACAACACCCTATTTACTTATTTTATCAATTTTCTCAATATCCTCGACATCTTCAACATGCAAAAAAAAATCCCTAGAATATAGTTGACGTTAATGACAACACCAGCTTCTAGACATCCTATTGACATCAATAACAACACCTTCATACTTGCATTAGTTTCTTTCCTTCTACAAGTGTTAGTTCTTTGTACTTATCCTTCATCTGTGCAAGAATGTTATCTTCAATGGCCTTCCTTGGAAGCTATAGGTTCTTAATCATTTCAATTTTCACACTTTCACCGTATTCTTCTCTTCTTACTCTCCAAAGAAACTCTTAGAAAGCACTAGTCTACACAAAAGTGTCATCATCCATGAAGTCATTACATGCCTTCTCTCTAACATCATTGGCATTGTTAACCCCAATAAGATTAGTTTTTCTCAACTTTAGCCTTTTAATTTATATATTTACCTCCCTTGGGGGTGAAGGCATACCCTGCATCATTTCTTTAGTGGTAACAATAAATTCATCATCTTAGTCAATAGGATAATCAACAAGTCCAAGAGATGCAACACTACTTGATGTTCTATTCTTCTTCTTTTTTGTGATGACTTCCTTGGAGGTGAGTCAAGATCAATGACTTGTAGGTATGGTGATCTTATAGGTGGAGGAGATGGCATGTGATGCATAGGAGAAGAGACCATAGATCCTTTAGAGTGAGTGGGAGTGGGAGTAATCTACTCCTTTCTCATAGTGCTCTTTCTCCTTGAGAATACAAACTGCATTAGAGGTCATTGATATGATGGCCTTTCCTCACCCATGGGTGCTTTTCCTTTATCCTACACCTCTCTTTCTTCCTTAATTCCTATCACTCTATCAAAGTTCAAAAATATTGTTTCCATCCTCACAACACAATTCTTAACATCAGAATATGTCCCCTTAAACTTGGGATCCCTATCTTGCTTTGCTTTGTCCAATTTAATAAAGGCCAACCACTTAATTTTTCTCTCCTCTTGTAGTTGTAAATCAAAAATGTTTTTGATCACATCTTCAGGAAAATAAAATATGCCAAAATTGTCCTCCTCTAATCATGTTGTTTAACCACACCATAGAACCCTCTAGATCATGGTTTTTTGTGTCTACAACACTTAATTCCAAGAGTTTTAATCTTAGGCACAATCTTCTTCCACCCATCTTTAACCATGGCAATATCAAAGAAAATAATATAAGTGGGGGAAAGAGTTCAATTCTTCATCCCAACCAGATAGGTATCTTCAACATTCCCCAATTGCCACATGACCTCAAGGAAACCAATCCTCAATGGCACATCCCTTCAATAGACATGAGGTGTGGCATTGGTGCCATAAACTCTAAGGATTGTACAATTAGGATAGGGAATAATATCTCCCTTGTTGTGTTCAATACCTTTCTCATGCCTCCTTTCCTTGGGTCTGGGAAAATCATGCAACTCTATAGGGATCGTAGGTGGATCCAACACCAAATATCCTTTCAACTTTGAACTAAATGCATTTGAAAAAACCACAAAACTAGAATCCTTATCATCCATATCTAGAAGATGTGTCCATGCTTGGACATGGAGGTCTTCACCATTTTCATCTTTCCTTTCTAATTTCATGTCCTCGCCAAAATATTTAGCTCCCTTGTACAAAAACATATGAATTAGTAGTGAGTACCACCAAAACCTAACACCATTCTCGCTAGCCTTGAGAGTTGTCAATCCCTTGTATATTCCATTTGATAAGTAGGTTGCAAAGTCATACAATTGATTGACCATTGGGTGTTGGATGTTGGCTACCATATACATGAAGGCTATTGTCATCTATGTAGGAGGGTCAAGCCCTAAAATATAACACAAGGTAAAGAAGGTTCTTTGGAAATAGAACTCAAACTTTTCAATTGGGAAGGGCTCCTTTTCTAATGGATTCAATTTGATTTTGACCCTATTCTTTCCCCTCCCCATGAAATTAGTTAAATGTGTCACCCTATAAGTTAGTTTTATCTTCTCATATTCTGATTTAAATGCCTTCAAGTCAATTGGTTCCTTGGCTACAAAATTCAATTCAAAAAAATTAACAAACCCTAACATGGTGATGTCAACCATTTCCACACCAAAATGTGTCCTTATAACCCAAACAACAAGGTCATAATTAGTTTCTATGGAATTTAGAAGATCAATATTAGGGCACACATTAGGAACAACCAATTTTCTCGTATCTAACCTCCATGGGTTGTTGATTCAGACCTTATATTTCATTTTCCAAAAAGAATAGGTGAAAAGATTCCACCTAGTGACTGGTAATGTGGCATCCTTAGTGCCATATTATCTGTCAACAATGCCATTTGGAACTCTAGGAACTTGAAAGGCTAACCTATACATTTATTATTGGTAGAAGAAGGTAATAGGTCCAGTATATCTTGAAACAAAGGTCTTGTTTTAGGCTTTTGGTCTAAACTAGAAGATTGAACTTTTGGGGGCACCATTATATCAAAAATTGACACAACCCAAGGTTTAATTGATTGCAACTAAAGCTTAAGGCTAACTCAAAAAAGCAAAGCAATTTTGAAGCAATTGGAAATAGGTTGACAAACATCAAACCTTAAAAGATTCCCTAATTGACAATTCAATTCGATGAACCAGCAATTGCATAAAATTCACAAGAAAATTTAGTGCACAAAGGGTAATATTCACTTATTGGTTTGTATATGCAAAGAAACCCTAATTATGGATGCCTAGAGCTCGAAAAAATATGCAACAAATCTTTGATTGCTTTGAAATGCTTCTATGATTTCACATCATGTTTGAAATTTTTCTTTATGGCAAAAAGGCCATTCAATTGGTTTTATGGCTTCATATTTGTCATTACTATTTGCTCACGTGAACTAGAATGGCTCCATCTACCCCATGATCAATTTTGAATATCAACTATTGATCTTGCATCCAATTGGATCGATGAACAACCCAGATGGAGTCGCACATTTTTGAAATCTTGATTTACACTAACCTCGCCATCAATCCAATAAGGTTACACCATGTAGAATGCCTTCCCTGCTGTCTAGTGGGCTCCACCATGCTTCACGAGGTTTGATAACATCCACATTTCATTATCCCACTTGCCCACATGGGTCTGCTAGGATATGATCAAAGGTTGC
The DNA here is from genome assembly GCA_007258455.2 of Sequoia sempervirens. Classification (NCBI taxonomy): domain Eukaryota; kingdom Viridiplantae; phylum Streptophyta; class Pinopsida; order Cupressales; family Cupressaceae; genus Sequoia; species Sequoia sempervirens. Next base: position 413,813,353 of record VDFB02353493.1, on the reverse strand, counting down.
AGGCTGGCAAGGAATGGTTTAGATTAAATACATACACCCTAACATGCTCACCCTTTAAGTTTCCAAGCCTGCAACCACGTGCTTAATCTCTTTTACTAATGAATGGTTGAGATTAAAACATTTGAATACCTTTTTACCACATGCACCATAATCCCTTTAGTATCTTTCCCTTTATTACCTCTATAGTCACCAAAAATATTTTAGTGAAATATTTCATCATTGTAATAATCCTTTAAACATTGTGGATTGTGCCATGTGGCAACAGCCCATTGCCCCGCATGGAATCTAAATCTTTATATGGGTCCCCCACAGATTGGCAAGGATCGACTAAGATTTAATCAATGCATTATGTGGGAATCGTTGGATCTTCAACTCTTTTCATCACCACTACCTTTGAAAGATGTAGGGCCCATCTCAAGAATAGACACACAACACATGCCCACTACCCTACATAGGTTTTTAGTTGAATATTTAATAGTGCGAGTTGGTAGGGAGCCAATGGAATGCAAGTTATGGGACCTACCAACCATAACTTAAAGGTTTTAAATGCACATGCAATAAGATGCAACTTAAGAAAGGAACGTTACCTAGGTCGATGAAAAAATAAACTTAAAATATTTCAAACCTAGGACTTAGAGATTTTAACAAATATATTTCAACCCCCGGCCTAAAGCATAGATAAAACATTAGAAATATTTCCCCCTTTCAAACTTAGGACATTAGGCATGATATTTAAAAGTGCACGTGACCAAATATTTCACTAGGAGGAAAAGGGTGTTAGGAATTGCATGTAGAAAATATCAATTAAATGCAAATAAAGATTAAATAGAGGAATGAAAAAACATAGAAATAATAACAAGAGACAATTTTTAACGTGGTTCACCCAAACTCAAGCTACATCCACCAATAGAGAGCCCAATATTATTATCCAACAAATCAAACTAATTACAACCAGCAATCCTTGCAACTCAATACTGTTGTAAATGCTACAATACAATATCAACAAAAACCCTAACCCTTAGTTGTTTTATCAAGACTTATGTCAATTACAAAATAGGGTTTTTTATGTTAGCCAATAGAAAAATAACTCTTGATGCCTTTATAAAATAGAAAAGTCGTTTGAGGTTTCAGGGGTGCTTCCCCTTGACCCCACCCTCTATCACGACAAGGAGCGTTCCAAGGGTGTTTCCCTTGAACCCCACAAGGGGCACAACCCCTTGACCCCATCTTGGGGGTGCTTCCCCCAAGCCCCCATTGAATAATTTGGGGGGGAAACTACGTCGATAAAAGTGTGGAAAATTTAACCTTCGAGTCTGATTAGGCTCCATATAATAACAATCTCCCACTTGGAGACTGATTAGAACCCACAACATATCATCTCCCACTTGGAGACTAATCATAACACTGCTGACCCTATTGTTCTTTTTTATTGTTTTCAGTCTTGAAGACCAACCGAAGCTAAAGAGGAGCTCAACTTCTCCCTTGTCACTACCTTTGTAAACATATCTATTGGATTTTCATCTATATGTATATTTTCCAGCCTTAACTATCCATCATCCAACACTAACCAAATGAAGTGATACCTCAACTGTATGTGTTCGGTCTTTGAATGCAAGGAAAAATTCTTTGCAAGATGTATTACACTCTGGTTGTTAGTAAACAAATAATTATTAGCCTGTCGTTTTCCCAATTCTTCCATGAAAGATTGCAGCCATATCATCTCCTTGCTTGCCTCTATTGTAGCCACATACTCTGCCTCTATGGTGGATATAGCAACCACCTTTTGCAACCTAGAGATCCAACTCACAACTGTCCCACCTATAGTAAAGACATAACCTATAGTACTCCGCCTGGTATCAATATCTCCTACCAAATATGAGTCTACATAACCTGCTAAATCAATATTAGATCCACCAAAACATAATTTTTTATTGGATGTACCTCTCAAATACCTGAGAACCCATTTTACTACATTCCAATGCTCTAATCCGAGATTACTCATATACTTGCTTACAACTCCAACAACATGTGCAATATTTGGTCTTGTGCATACCATGGTGTACATTAAACTTCCTATAGCTGAAGCATATGGTACCTTGGACATTTTTTCTTCCTCCTCTTGTGTCTTTGGACACATCTCCTTAGTCAATTTTAAATGACTAGGCAAAGGTGTGCTAACAACTTTTGTATTCTCCATATGGAATCTCTGCAGCACCTTTTCAACATAATTAGCCTGAGATAGAGTCAATTTTATGTTCTTCCTATCTCTACAAATTTTCATACCAAGGATTTGTTTTGTTGCTCCCAAATACTTCATAGCAAATGATTTTGCTAACTGTTGTTTTAACTCACTTATGTGATCCATGTTAGACCCTGCTACAAGCATGTCATCAACATATAAACATAAAATAATGTAGTTGTCATTATCCAACCTCTTAAAATAAACACAATGGTTAGAATTACACCTGTCGTAGCCTTGCTCAACCATGAAACTATCAAATTTCAAGTACCATTGCCGAGGTGCTTGTTTCAATCCATATAAACTCTTCTTCAATCTGCACACCAATTTCTCCTTACCTTTGACCTCAAATCCTTGGGGTTGTTCCATATATATCTCCTCCTCCAAATAACCATAGAGAAAAGTGGTTTTCATGCATCTAGTTGTTCCAAATGCAAATCTTTAGTAGCCACAATAATTAAAATAGTACGAATAGAAGTCATCTTAACTATCGAAGATTTTTTTTTAGCAAAATCAATGGCCTTTTTCTATGCAAATCCTTTGACAACTAACCTAGCTTTAAATCCGTTCTTACCTCCATCTTCCTCTTTTAGCCTAAAAACCCATTTTTTTGGTAAATCCTTTTTACCTATAGGCAACTTACATAATTCCCAAGTCTGATTTTTCCACAAGGAGTCCATTTCTTCTTTCATTGAAAGCTCCCACTAAACCTTTGTATCCACCTACATAGCTTCATCATACCCTTCTAGTTCACCAACATCTATTAACAAAATCAAATACAAAAAGGGAGAGAACCTTTCAAGAGGTCTACTTAGCCTTGTTGACCATCTAACATTCACTGTAGTTTGTGGTATTTCTTGTTGTTGTTGCAGAGCATGAGGAACCACTGGAACATCACTATCTAGAGTATCATCCAAAACCACAAAATCCTTTTCTTTCTTCTCATGTTGCTAGAACTGATCTTTGTACAATACCTTCTCATTGAATACAACATCCCTACTTCTCACAATTTTTAGATTTTCAACATCCCAAAGCCTATAACCAAATTCATCAATGCCATATCCAATGAAGATACACTTTTTTTATTTTGCATCCATCTTGGTTCTATTTTCAGAATCTACATGTGCAAATGCTTCACATTCGAAGGTTTTGAGAAAATAATAACTCACCTTCTTACTTGTCCATGCTTCCTCTAGAATACCACAACCCAAAGGAATTGAAGGATCTCTATTAATTAAATATATAGTGGTATTGACAACCTCTGCCCACATGATTAAAGTCCACCCAGCATGCAATCTCATGCTCCTTGCATGCTCCATTATTATCCTATTCATGTGCTTAGCCACTCCATTTTCTTGTGGAGTCCCTAGAGCCGTTTTCTGCCTATGAATTCCATTAAAGGAACAATAATCCTCAAATTCTTTGTTGCAATACTCACCACCATTATCAGATCTAAGACATTTTAATCTTTTAATCGTCTCATTCTCAACCAAACTTCTCCATTTTTGAAATGTTTCAAATACATCAAATTTCTGCCTAAGGAAATAAATCCAAACCTTCCTAGTTGCATCATATAATACCAAGAGTCATTGAAGAAGATACCTGAGTTGGTCCCCATACATCTGTATGCACAAGCTCCAACTTTTCATCTTTCTTTTGCTTCCTATCCTTGAGAAAACTAACTCTCTTTTGTTTTCCATACACACAACTTTCACAGAAATCCATATTAATGCATTTTAGACCTAGTAAAACTTTCTTAGAATGAAGTACCTTCATACCTTTTTCACTCATATGCCCAAGTTTGTTATGCCACAGTGTTGTCTCAAAACCTACAACAACTATTTTAGTCTCTTCCTATGAACCCGTAGCAACTGTTCCTGAACCTATTTGTGTTTTCTTTGCAACAACTAAAGTAGAAGGAACAGTATGACCTGTACAAAGATATAAGGTGCCTACTTTCATACCTTTTGCTACCATTAAGGAACCTCTTGAAACCTTCCAATTTTTATCATTAAAAGTAACTATGCAACCCTCATCACCTAGCTTCCCTACTAAAATTAAATTCCTACTCAGCCTTGGAACATGCCTTACCTCTTGTATTAGCCAATGATTCCCATTCTGCAACTTAATCTTAATTCTTCCCTTTCCAACAATCCGATAGGGTTCGTTATCTCCCAAATAAACTAGCCTAAAATCCCCTTGGACATAATCAAGAAAATAACTTCTATGGGGTGTAGCATAAAATGAGGCCCCTAAATCTAAAACCCATGAATCATTAGCATTATCAAGGGAAAGAATCAAAGCATTTTTTACTTACCACATTTTCCTCTTTACTTCTTTCCTTTTTGTCTCCTTTATTTTTCTGAGATCAACAATCTTTCTTTAAATAACCTAGCTTACCATAGTGCCAGTAATCCCTCTTATCTCTAGATTGGGACCTTTTGTCCTTTGATTTTCCTTGTGACTTTCCACAAGTTCTAGAATTTTTTCCTCTCTCCTTTGTTCTACCCCTTCTTTTTGCATTCAAAACACTACCTAATGTGGATGTTCCACTTGATCTTTTCTTACAAATTTCCTCACTCAAAATAACACCAACAACATCATCAAATTTCAATGTATTTGAACCAAAAATAGAATTGCTAATAGCTATTACCAAGCTATTCCAGCTTTCAAGCAAAGAACACAAAATCAAAAGATCCCTAACTTCTTCATCAAATTTTACATTTATAGAAGTTAATTGACTGGTAACCATATTAAACTCGTTTGAATGATCAACAACTGACCCACCTTCTACCCTTTTCATATTAAATAAATGCTTCATAAGAAATACCTTATTCGAAATGGAAGGCTTTTCATATAACTTCACCAGGGTTTCCATCAACTCTTGAGTTGTCTTTTTTTGTTGTAATATTGAAGGCCACCAATTGTGCCAAGCATAAACAAATGGTTCCTAGTGCCTTTCTATCTAGAAGATTCCAGTCCTCATCAGTCATTATTGTCAATTTCTTAGCTATTCCTTCCAACAGCCTCCATTAATCCGTATGATAGAGATAATCTGCCATTTGCAACTTCCATAACTGATAGTTCTTCCCATTGAATTTATCTACCTTCAATTTACCCGCATCTGCCATTTCTCCCACTTAACCGTGAGACTCCCACTCAACCGTGAGACCTTCCTAAAGACAATAATCAAACAAAACCTGCTTTGATACCACTTGTTAGGAATTTCATGTAGAAAATATCAATTAAATGCAAATAAATATTAAATAAAGGAATGAAAAACACATAAATAATAACAGTGAGAGACAATTTTTAATGTGGTTCACCCAAACTCGGGCTACATCCACCAAAAATGAGTCCAATATTATTATCCATCAAATCAAACCAATTACAACCAACAATCCTTGCAACTCAATACCATTGCAAATGCTACAATACAATATCAACGGAAACCCTAGCCCTTAGTCATTTTATCAAGACTTATGTCCATCAATAGAAAAATAACTCTTGATGCATTTATAAAATAATAAAATTCATTTGAGGTTTCAGGGGTGTTGCCCCCGAGCCCCCTGGGGGCACTGCCCCTCGACCCTGCAAGGGGCGCAACCCCTTGACCCCATCTTGGGGGCACTACCCCCATACCCTCATTGAATAATTTGGGGGGGATATTGCACCGATAAAAGTGTGAAAATTTAACCTCTGAGTCTGATTAGGCTCCATATAACAACAAAGGGGCCACCCAACAATGTTGTTAATGACTTAAATCAAGACTTAAATGACTAGGAAAAAGTGAAAAAAATTTAATGATGAATTAGAAGGAAATTAAGGTTTTTGAACAAGTGAGAGTTTTAGAGGGTTTTAACCCTAAGAATGAACCCTAGCGACATGAAAGGAAAAACCCTAATACTTGGAGGATCAAAAGATGACAAAATTTTGAAATAAACCCTAGAACCAACAAAAATTTCAAACTCCCACTAGATTGGATGGTGTACATGGAATCCTACTACAAGAATCTCCCATTTCTTCATGATATCTACAGGACACACCATATGGTCATGAATTATAATTTTGGTTATACTAGGACAACCATGGGGCCTACTTTGAACCATATATTATAAATCTTATGAAAGCTTATCAAGTAGACAATTCTGACCAATGGTGATACATGATAGAAAATTCCAACCTTTCCTTAGATCATCACATATCATTGGATTATGCAAAAATTTGATGAATAGATGATACACCTGAAATAACTTATCTTGGTAATAGATTCCCTAACAAAATTTTATAATTAATGAAATTGCATTGTTCTTGACCATCCAATAACCTTTGAAGGGAATTGAGTAGTTCTTGGAGCCCTTCCTATGATGGTATTTTTAAACTTCTCATGATTTTGAAGCATCTTTCTAGCTCAAGGATGGGATAACAAGGCACCTTCTATAAATGACTTGTGTGTCCTCATACTTTTGTTTCTAATTTTTTTGATGATTTAATCAATTGTAGGTTATCTTCTAAGGAAGGTGTCATGGATAATCTAGCCAATTTGACTCATCTTAGCCTTTCAAATTGACAAATTCCTTGTATTATGCTTAAAGATTGCTAATTAAGCTCAAACATGGCAAAGTGATTAATGGTATAAATAACATAAGTGATCAATATTACATTACTTACAAACTATGTCATGTTCATTCATTTTTTACTTCAAACTCCTAAAAAAATTGACTTTTTATGAAATTCCTTCTAATTCAATGTTGAATTCTATGTAAAACTATTATGATTACTAAAGATGAAAAGAATGGGTCTATATTGTCAAATTTAAATAAATAAAAAACTCATAATAAAAATTTTAATTCAACAAACATGAAAATATTACCTGAGATATCAAATTTGATGTAAAAACTTCAAATTATCTTCTTCTACATTGCCAAGCAAACAAAATGGTGTTGAAAAGGTGATGGAGCAAGCAAAATATGGTGGTACAAGAAGTCAACTACATGAAAAAGCATTTCCTCGTTGAACAAAGCATAGTAACCAAATAAAATTAGGGAATTATGGACCTGTATCATCAATTGGATGCCTATTTTATCATTTTTAGCAAAGGCCATTTGGTGCTCACCAAATTTGGTGAGCGCCAAATGAGTTGTATAGAGAATTTGAAAGTGTTAAACCCTCAACCCTATACAAAGACCTAGAGAAGGGAAAGAGAAGAGTGGGAGAGACCTAGAGGAGTAACAAGGGATGGAAGGAAAGGTTTAATGAGCTCTAATGATAATGAAGAAGATGTTTTACCCCATTCAATAAACTTCACACACATCCAAGTCAAAAAAAACATACATGACATCCTAAATAATTGGAACAAGGTAAAATGATGCTAGTGACAAAGGTCAACAAGAATGTTGAGGAAGTGGTACATGTTGTATCACATATGTTAGGAGCTCTTTCACTTGCACTATTTGTTTTACTTGTGACATTCAAGGTCTTTTTTAAGGAATTCAATTTGAACTCAAAATATGGTCATCTTAGCAATTGGAAACATCAAGTAACAATTGTTGAAGTTGCTTGATTTGTGTCACAACCTTGGCATCATACTTCTTTAGGATATTATTCTATTCCATCACCTACATATAAACTTTGTGAACATTTGCTTGAATGGTTTTGAACTTGATGATGTCCTTGGAGTGTGAGACCTACCCTTCAATGACCTATACTTTTATGCTATTTAACTTATTAGCATTCTTGGAAATTTTATGTTAATGTTTACTTCTATGGTGTTGGATCTTAGATTTCTACATTTAACTATGGTTTGGTAATATTTACATGCACAAAATAACTTTGATACTATTTTATAATGATATTGCTATGATTTGATGATTACTTAGGTTGTTTATTTCTTATGTGACTGACATGAATACTTAATTAATGAATTTAACTCCTAAGCTGATTAGGTTATGTTGTATTTATTAATTATTAGATATTGAATTATTTATTTTTTTGTAATTACATGTCCTAAGAATTGTGTTTATATGGAATTGAAATTTTATCAAATGTGATTATGATGTTTTATTAAATTATGTGATGGATGTGATTATGGATCAAATATCAGAACTTGAATGTAGTTTGATTCACAATTCCGTTATAGAGATGGCTAAGGGTTGGAGAGGTAGGCAAGGAGTGACTAAGAGACCTATAGAGGGAAGAGGTAGAGAGGTAAAGGGGAGAATGAAAAAAATGAGAGAGAAGTTCACAAAGAGGGAAGATAGGTAAGGAGGGAGGTGTTGATGAGTGTTTTTGCATTTCACAATATAGACAAAGTAACTAGGTACCTTGTCTCTTGAAAGGTAATATTTCCTCAGAAAAACTCAAAAAATAACCCCAAGGCTTCATATGTCAAGTCTTGACTTTGCAAAGACAACTCAATGGTTTGATGTATTATTGGTTCCACAATGGGAATTTATGATTCAACAAAAACTGGAAGCTTTTAAAACAAGGGTTTTGTGAAATCTAAAGATTGGCTTAAACCTTAGTTTTTTTAGATATGCAATCTAAAAAATGACTTTTAATCATCAAATATAGCAATTTTATGATGCTTTACTTTCTAAAGCTAAACCAAATTTATAAATAAATATCAAAAGATAAGGGTTTAGAGAGATCCTAAATCTAAAACCTAAGGAAAATCACAATAATGAATAATGTTGCAAATAGAAAAATCCCTATAAAACCTATTCCTAATTTATCAAGGTTAAACCCATAATGCCACAAATATGGTGCAATATTCAAAGGAAAAACAAAATATTTTCAGAGTACAAACATTCATACGTATATCCAATTGTTTGCATGATATGGACAAACATTCATAGTTGAACCATTGCAATAAAAGGCTCAGACTAACCATACAAAGTAACTTACTAGCAGCAAATCAAAAATGGTATGAGCAGCAAATTCATCAAATGTCTTCAACATTTTTCCATTAACATGAATGAACTGAAACTAAATGATTGGAAATAAAATTGGAAGTAGGAACCATGCAATATTTAGAAGGAATTGTATTATTAAAATTTGTATACGCTTATACTTTTACATTATGTTTTTGGCCCCCTAATTTATTAGACTTAATTAAGCTTCTAATTTTCCAAATTATGTATTATAAAGCCTGATTTTTACCATTTTTTGAAGGGGACCAATATTAAACAAATGCATTTAATTATTCAATTGCCTTGGATCAAGTGTGTCCTGGAAATTTGGGCCAAGACCCATTCGCCTTCCCCTCCTTAGCCAGGACCTAAATTCAAATATGTTATTGGTGGTATTTTAATATCCAAATTCAAACATGAAGTGTTAGCTTTTGGAATCTAATTTTTGGGAAATTGGATAAACACCTATAAATGCCTAGTTATTTAATCATTTGAAAGGGAACAAGCTAGAAGTGAAAATCAATTGAGAAAATATTTTTGTCAAGAGCATTCAAGAGTAGAATATTAGAGTATTATTATAACAATTCAAGATCCGACATCATGTCAAAATTTATGTGTGTTCATGTTCATGCTATGTGAAGGCTAAAATTATTATAGTTCTCCAAGAATCCAAGCAAATATTAAAGTATTTAAGAAAATATTTCAAGCAAGATCCAAGACCCTTGAAAATATGTGCATGGCTTCAGTCCTTCAAGGAAGCCATTGAAGGGTGGTGAGTTGCAGCATTATGTTCATTCATCATTTCCTCCATTTCCATTCAATGTTTTATTAGACATTGTCATTGTGGAAGTGGAAACACTAACACAAGGTTTGAATGAGGCAAGCCCCTATATGGCACAATATTTTCCCTCTTTGTGAATGTGCAGGTTGCAAGTTTGAAGTGGATTGATGAGAGCTTGAAGACCATTTTTGCATTGTTGTATTTATTCACCATTCTTGTCAAGACATAGAAACTCACCTATAGGATTTATTTATGACATTCTGACTATGGGACAAACATAAAATAAAATTTCATATTTGACATCAGAGGACCTTGAAAGTTGAGTAGGAAACCTTGCAAGGACTCAGCGGCCATATGGCAACCCAATCCTTGTAGGCATAAGAGAACCAAATTTTTTGGGTAGGTACATTCCAATTTGCACTTTCCAGATCTATCGAAACTTGACTATTTATGTTTATTAATTATCAAATAAGTGTATTTATTACATTAGGTCATTTATTTTATTTAGGGAAATCAATCACAATCATTCTTATCCTCAAAAGGATGTAGATCTAGGTCTAATTGTCTCACCATTGAGGTTGATAGTCAATCTATTCACATTGTTGATTTGTATCCCAATGAAACTATAGAAATGATAAAATACACCTCATATTTGGTATATTCAATTTAGGATGCATCATTTTTTTTTGTTTCAGCAACAAGAATTAGAACACCACAATTTAATGTCTTCTCCTTGTATTAACTCCAAAATGTCTTTACAAAAATTCCAAATCAACCCTTTAGAATGAGGGAGTACCTCATATTTATAGGTTTTTAAATGCATCTTAGGGTTTTTAGATCAACTTAAAATCAATTTCTAATATTGAATCATTTGGGTGGTTTACATTAGGTCGACTTAAAACAATTAAAATATTGTTGGCACAAAATTTAAGGCAGATCTTCCTCAAAATTTGGTCACCCTATTTGCTCCTTTTTAATATATTCCTTAAATCTTGATAGCACTACATTTAATTCTCCTTGAGCTAGTGTTGGAATAATGACGACCCTATGTGACATGGATGTCACCTCAACTTCAAAAACCTTAAGTATTTTTATCCTATCTTACTAGGAATCCTAGAACCTATGCATAAAACTTATAAACATCATTGCATCTTCCAAATGGTCCTCTATAATAGTAGCATCAGTTACATGAGTGAAATTATCCTTCCACTGTTGCTTTAGGATATCAATCTTCACATTCTCTTGTGCCTTCTTTCCAGTCATTACCTCCAAAAATGTAATGCAATCCATAGAAATTTCATTCAAATCCTTTTATATTCTTTCACAGTCCACTAAGGCCTTTTCCATTATTTCCCTCATAAATTTGAAGGACTGGAGCCATGATTTAGGCTCATTAACCTTGTCTTCAGAGATTATCTTTTCTTTGACCAAAACTTGTTGTGGTATATCTATAAGCACTGTCAATATCACCATAGTTTTATCACTTGAGGTTTTATAAACATTAATTATTTATTGTATTTTCTGACAACAGACTAAACATCTATTATACATCTGCATAATTTCATCCAAAATAAGGATTCCTTTATCAAATATGCCTACAATCCATTTTTGAGTAACTTGGGTAGTGGATTTCATCTTGCCCAATTCATCAATAGCCTCCTTGGATAGCAGTCCTAGTGGGGCAGAAAGACCAACTTTAGCTTGTATAGGACTTACCAGATGTCTTATGTAACTCTACAATTCTTCTACTTGTGCTTTCAATTGTTCCTTGGCTTTCACTTCCTTCTACAGTCTTTGTACAATGGTCTCTACATATTCTCTCAATTCATGGACTTCTTGCTTCTCAAAAGTAGGTCCCAAATGTATTGAAGAAATATTATATTCTTTGGGAGCAATGTCTCCCTTAACCTTATCAGCAGTTGGGGTGGCAATGAGCAAAACCCAGTTATTAGATTCATCCCTTACAATTTTAGAATATTTCCTAGACCTTTTATTTTCCTTGGGCTTGTTTATTTTAGCCAAAAATTCATCTAAATTAGGAGTAGCCATCTCCACAATAGGATTTACCTAGAGCTGCTCTTTTAGCCATTCAAGGGCAATATATTTCTCAACATTGGGGTCCTCCTCCTACTCTTCATTTCCCTATAGCTCTTGAGTTTCTTGTTCTTTATTTTTTCAATTTTATTTTGTTCTTTATGTTGTTGTTATTGTTGATCTATCTATGATTCTTGTTCTTGTTCTTGTTGTTTTGTATTTTTAGTATCAACTTTATGCATTTGCACTTCATGATCCATAATAATTTCTACAAACTCTTCTTTTTGTTGTTCAATATTAACTTCTACTAAGGGTGGAACTGAATCCAAGGGTTGATTATTAATAGGCCGCTCCATTGCAAACTCCTCTTGATTTATTTCCTCTTCATGTTGCTTAGGAGTTGTCTCAGTAGTTTCACCTAAGGTGGTAAATTTTTTCCTTGCAGCTTCTTCAAGCTATGTTACAACCTTATCCAAATTTTCCAAGTTTGGGAATGGAATACCATTCCTTGGAGAAGATTTTATTTGATACACAACAAGAGGATTCTCCCTTGAACTCTCCATATTGATCGCCTCATCTTTTGTCTCTCCTTTTGTTTGTGCAACTTGTGTATTGTCAATTTTTTCAACAAAAGGAAGTTCCATTTCTTGTACTATGGTAGTAGATAGGAGTGTTTGTTCTTTTGTAGGAGAAGGATGAGCTTTATCTACTGAAGAGGAGGCACCCTTTGATTTTTTTCTTATTTGTCCTCTTAGGAGGCTCCACAATAGATGGTTTTGTTGCTTTCCTTTTCTTCTATGTAGGATTTCTCTCAGGGGCATCTTTCTTTTTCTTTCCCTTAGCCTTTCTTTCTTCAATTTGTTCTTCCTAAGATTATCCTTCTTCAACATCATGAATTGCAACTTCTTCTCCTTCTAGATCTGGCTCTTTTTTTGAGGATTGGGATTCAAGATCCCCCATTAAGTCATATGACAATTTGAATCCATCAGCCTTCAATTCCATTGTCTTATAATTGGCCCATAATCTGATGTATTTCAACACTAGATTCATTACTTCATCGAGCTTAGTGACTTCTTCCTCTTACCAATCGATAGGAGCAATTGGTTTATCTTTAACTTCAACATAATCATGATATTGTATTAAATCTCCATCATCATCAAATTGATCTACAACATCAAAGGGCCTATACAACCTGATCATTTCAACTGAAAGTCTTGAATACCTCTTCCTCAACACCTCAATTCATCCCTAATATTAGCCCAATAATCTTCTATGTGGGGTTTATGCTTGTATGATCTATTTGCAGCCTTCTTTGCTACTCCATAGGGATCAAAATTCTTTCTTTTTTGTGTGAATTCGTAAATGAAAGAATTACAATTCCACTTCTAAATTTAATACACTTGTGATGGTAGGACAAGCCTCAAAACCATCAATTTCCATAGGGAATTCATTTCCCATTCATGTTTTGTGCATAGCCTTTAGTACCTTGTCAAATGCTACCAACTACCTTGTGACTTCTAACAGAACCATTTTTTCAATTGTGTATCTTGGCAACTTGTATGGGTTGTTTGGGCAGCCTTATATTCTGATATAGGAAAACTTTTGAAATTGAATAAACCAAGACCCATATTTCTTTACCAACTCCACAGCCTCTGGTGATAATCTTATGTGCAAAGCCCCTCGTAGAATTCGAACAATATACATTAAGAAGGCATCATTAAATCTCTTGTAATGAGAAGTATTAGATAGGTGCAATTGTGGATAATAATCATATACTTTGAGCTTTCTAGGCTCTTTTCCCAGCACTCCTTTGCAATTTATCCATCTATATTTAAAATTTTTGGCTAACATATATACCACATAGGAGGTCATTGTGAAAGTTCTAGTCTACTCTACCTCCTTGAGCTACTTATCAATATTGTTGCTTATCAATTTCCTCAATGACATAAAACATCCAATCTTCAAATTGTGCAGCCATTTCCATGCCCAGGATTTTGCTTAGCAATGTCACCATGTCCCTACATGTTCATTGTGAAAATATTTTCTATACAAGTTCTTGGGAAATTTTGAAAAATGTTGCCTTGTCTTATTAGCCCACTTAACATTTATGATATAAAGGTATTTCTCTAGACCATCTGATTAGAGCTTATTTGCATCCTCTAGAGTGAGCATTGTTAACTTGGAGTGGGAAGGAATTTCAAATGCTTCTGCCAAGGCCTCTTCTTTTAATTTAGCCATAATTCTACCCTTTGGACCAATAACTCTCCTTAGATCATGTCTATAATGTTTGGCACACTCAATGATGAGTTTCAGACATTGAATGGTTGGAAAAATCCTACAGCTTGAGCAATACCATTTTTAACCATCTTCTTGGCCATTTCAATGGGATTTGGTCCATACATCCTCTTTTTGAAATCTTCAAGGTTCACATGACCCAGATTTGTATCTCCCACTTTTCCCAATAGGATGTAATCTTTATCTTTGGAAGGACTCCCTTAAAATCATACTTCATCTATGTAGTTCTTGAGAGTTTTTCTTTCTCACCCTTTCATGATTACTTGTCTTGCTTGCTTGTTTCAGCCTACATCAGTTAGAAAAGGTAACCTAAATTACTTGAAATGGAAGAGAACTGTGGAAAGAATGAACAAATTTCTCATAAGAATTTAAACATATTCAAATTATTACAAAATCATAGGGAAAAACATCACATTCCTCCATAACTACTTAAAACACCATTTTGAAGCCAGATGCAAGAAATCCCAACATCAAAATCATCAAATTTATCCTTAAAAATCATTTTGGGGATTTTGGGATATCATGGATTTCAAGCAAATTTCAAAAAAGTTAGGAATCACCGAATGGAATTACCTTTACTCTATTCTACAAGGGTTTGGACAGCTTTCACGGATTTCAAGGAACAGGGAAATCCTCGAAGATGAACAATTTCATGAATTTCAAAGATCAGTGAAATTCACAAATTGTTTTACATTTCTACCCTTTTAAAACTCGTCCCTTTCAAAACTTAGTTCAGACTTTTGATGACTTCCTAGAATTTTGAAAGTCGTGAAATATTTCAAAACAAATTGATTTTCATGAGCAAGCCATTTTAACGAAGATCACTTTAGTCCACTCCCAAGAAAATATTTTCAAACTTTAAATAACCTCAAGAATTTCAAAGTCTTGAAATCTCTGAAGAACACACCATATCAATTTAACTTATACTCTTTGAAGGTTCGGGTGTTTAAAAATTTTGCGGATTCTTGGAAACTTGTAAATACTTCGTGGCAGATGGAATTCTGCAAAAAGGTTGATTTGATGAAGGTAAAGGCTTAGCATACTTGGTGAAATTTTGATGACATTGAGGATTTTGTGAGGTCACGAAATCTGCAAAAACTATGGTTTTGGCTAAAAACAACTAAGTCTTGACCCAACTTCAAACTTTTGATGGGTTTGAGGATTTTTGGAAGTTATGAAAAACTTCATGGAGCTTAAATTTCCTCGAAAGGTTAAAATATTTGAACTTCTTGTTTTCTCCTTAATGTTTCCCCTTCGACATGTTAGATGTTTCATGGATTTTAGAAACACATGAAATGTTGAAACAAGAGGGGATTTTCACAAAATTGCAAGTTCAATGGGTTTTAAAACTTGGCACATTTGACAATGGTGACTTTGTTGAATGTGAATATAGGTTTTATGATAATCTCATCTCAAAATTCTAAATTAAAATAACCCTAACATGTTCTAGAATGGATTAAAATGCATTCACAACCATTTTCTTGAAAATCAAAATAGTATAAATATAAAGTGATGTACAAACCCTAGTTTTCATTGCTTCAATTGTAAATGTAGGGTCTAGTATATTCATCATTAGAATCATCTTAAACAAGCATTGTAAAACCCATAGTTAAGCCATTTAAACCATTGCAAGCTCAAAAATGAATAATGAAAAATGGTGCAAAACCCCCAATTTGGAATTTTTAACTTGTGATTTCAAAGATTGGAACACTGTCCATCAAAACAAGTTCACTAAAGGCTCTAAACCTTGAAATGATTCCTTCTCAACCATTACAAACTCCAATCAATCACAATAAGGATGCATAAATGTGTTTTGAAATTTCCCCGTCAAAACCATACGTGATTTCCTACTCGAAATGCATAGAAATGAAAAAGATTTTTTTTAAAACCAAGTGTAAGGACAATTTTACTAACCTTGAGATAGAATGAGACAAATAAGCCTAGATTTTTTTACCCTAAAATCTCATTTGAATACTGCAAATCATGTCACTTTGTGTTCAACTAGATGCCCTAGGTCATGCTCTAGCTCAATTTCAAGTTTGCAAATGAAAATAGTGAGGAAAGAGGGGGATGGAATTGGTTTTGATCCCCTTGTACTTTAGTGATTAATGTTGCTAACAACATAGCTATCATGTCAAATCTAGTGGTTGTTTTGGACTTCTACCAATTGAGCGAGCTTTTGAGGATTTCAAGGACCTCAAGATTCAGGGATTTCAAAGAGTGATAGACTCCGTGAAAAAGCATACTTTGCTAATTTCACGAGACACCAAATTCTATGAGATTTAGCAAACCCCGAGACTAGATCAAACTTGGCCTAAAATCACCCAAGTAAGGCATCTTAAATAATGACCAACCTAGCCAATTGTTGCAAGACATCAACTCATCTCCAAATTTGAATGAATCTTGACAAAAAACAAGGGAAATGACAAAAACCAAAATTTTGAAGACCTTTCTCTTAAGGAGAAAAGGAAAAGCAACCTAAAGCGGGATGGGAAAAAGAGGGGGTCCTCGTTTTGAATGAGGCATGTGTGTAAGGAAAAATAGGAGGGAGAGAGGTGGAGAGGGAGGGAAATAACTATAGAGTGGAGAGATATAGAGGTGTGAGACCTACAACCTAGGGAGAGAGGGGTGAGAGACATATGAGAAGAAATAGGGGTGAGAGAGAGAAGAGAGGGAAAGAGAAAGGGAAGTATCAACCTAGAGGAGTAACAAGGGATGGAGGGAGAGGTACACATAGAGGGAGTGAGAGACATAAGGAAGGATGAGATAGAGAGGGGAGGAAGAGAGATGAGGAGAAAGATGAACAAAGAGAAAGAGATGGCTAAGGAGGGATGGAGAGGTAGACAAGGAGTGACTAAGAGACTTATAGAGGGAAGAGGTAGAGAGGTGAGGGGGAGAGTGAAGAAAATGAGAGAGAAGTTTGCAAAGAGGGAAAGATGAGTAAGGATGGAGGGAGAGAGATGGAGAGGGAGGGAAATAACTAGAGAGGGGAGAGAGATAGAGGTTTGAGACGTATAGCCTAGGGAGAGATAGGGGTGAGTGAGAAGAGAGGGAGAGATAAAGGGAAATATTGGTAGAGGAATAACAAAGGATGGAGGGAGTGAGAGGCATAGGGAAAGAGATGGAGAGGTGATGACATAGAGAGGTGAGGAAGATAGAATAGGAGAGAGAGAAGAACAAGGAGAGAGAGATGGCTAAGGAGGGATAGAGAGGTATAAAAGGAGTGACTAATAGACCTACATATGGGAGAGGTAGAGAGGTGAGGAGGATAGGCAGATAGGTGGAGTGGGGGTGAGGGGAGAAATAAATAGAGAGCCCAAGGACATATAGGGGTGAGAGACCTACAACCTAGGGAGAGAGGGGTGAGATACATAGGGGATCAAGGTACATAATGAGACAAGAAGGGAGAGCTAGAGAGGCAAAGAGGGAAGAAGGGAGAGACTTGGAGATGGGGAGAGGGTGGGAGGGAGAGGTAGTGATCAAGAGAATGGAGAGAGATGGGAAAGAAACAATAATAGAGGGAGAGAGGAGAGAGGTACAGAGGCAAGGATATAAATGGGGTGAGTAGGGAAAGCAAGGTAGAGAGGGAGAGAAAGTGGGAGGGACCTAGAGAGGAGAGAGAGAGAGAGAGAGAAGAGAGGGAGAGAGAAAGGGAAGTATTGACCTAGAGGAGTAAAAGGGGATGGGGGGAGAGGTATGCATAGAGCGAGTGAGAGATAGGGAAGGAGGAGATAGAGAGGTGGTGACGTACAGAGGGGAGGGAGGGAGAAAAGGAGAGAGAGAAGAAGAAATAAGAGAGATATGGCTAAGGAGGGATGGAGAGGCAAACAAGGAGTGACTAATAGACCTAGAGAGGGGAGAGGTGGAAAGCTAAGGGGGAGAGAGAGATGAGAGAGAGAAGAGAGGGAGAGAGAAATGGAAGTATTGGTAGAGGAGTAACAAGGGATGGAGGGAGACGTAAAATGGAGGGAGTGAGAGGCATATAGGAGGAGATAGAGAGATGATGATGTAGAGAGGGGAGGTAGAGAGAAGAAAAAAGAGAAAGAGGTGGATAAGGAGGAATGGAGAGGTAGATAAAGAGTGAATAAGACCTATAGAGGGGAGAGGTAGAGAGGTGAGGGGTGGAGAGAATAAAATTAGAGAGAGAAGTTCACAAAGAGGGAAAGAGGGGTAAGGAGGGAGGGAGAGAGGTGGAGAGGGAGGTAAATAACCAAAGAGCCCAGAGAGATATAGATGTGAGAGGGATAATGAGACAAGGAGGGAGAGGTAGAGAGGTAAAGAGTGAAGGAGGGAGAGACCTGAAGATGAGGAGAGGGAGAGAGGGTGGGAGAGAGAGGTCGTGATCAAGAGAATATAGAGATATGGGAAAGAAACAATAATAGAGGGAGAGAGAAGAGGAGAGAGGTAGAGAGGCAAGGATATAAATTAGGGTAAGGAGGGAAGGCAAGATAGAGAGGGAGATAGGGAGAGACCTAGAGAGGGGAGAGAGAGAAGAGGGAGATAAAAGGGGAAGTATCAATAGAGGAGTAACAAGGAATTGAGGAAGAGGTAGACATGGAGGGAGTGAGAGACATAGGGAAGGAGGAGATATAGAGGTGATGACATAGATAAGGGAGGGATAGAGAAGAGGAGAGAGGGAAGAACAAAGAGAAAGAGATGGCTAAGGAGGGATAGAGAGGCCGACAAGGAGTGACTCAGATACTTAGAGATGGGAGAGGTAGAGAGGTGAGGGGGAGAGAGAATAAAATGAGAGAATTTCATGAAGAGGGAAAGAGGGGTGAGGAGGGAGGGAGAGAGGTGGAGAGGGAGGGAAATAACTAGAGAGCTTAGAGAGATATAGAGGTGAGAGACCTATAGCCTATGGAGAGAGGAGTGAGAGACATAGGGGGAGAGATAGGGCTGAGAGAGATAAAGGGAGGAGAGGAGTGGGTAATGAGGCAAGGAGGGAGAGGTAGAGAGGTAAAGAGAGGAGGGAGAGATGTAGAGAGAGAGGGTGGGAGGGAGAGGTAGTGATCAAGAGAATGGAGAGAGATGGGAAATAAACAATAATAGATGGAAAGAGAAGAGAGAGGTAGGGAGGAAAGGTTATATATGGGGATAAGGAGGGAAGGAAAGGTAGAGAGGGAGAGAACTAGAGATGGGAGAGAGAGAGAAGAGAAGGAGAT
Organism: Sequoia sempervirens; assembly: GCA_007258455.2. Lineage (NCBI taxonomy): Eukaryota > Viridiplantae > Streptophyta > Pinopsida > Cupressales > Cupressaceae > Sequoia > Sequoia sempervirens. Next base: position 413,793,928 of record VDFB02353493.1, on the reverse strand, counting down.
AGAAAGGGAAGTATTGATGGAGCAAGAAGGGATGGAGGGAGAGGTACACATGGAGGGAGTGTGATACATAGGGATAAGGAGATGGAGAGGTGGTGACCTAGAGAGGGGAGGGAGGGAGAAGAGGAGAGAGATGGAGGGGGGGAGAGAGGTGGGTAATAAGACAAGGAGGGAGAGACTTGGAGATGGGGAGAGAGAGATGGTGGGAGGGAGAGGTAATGATCAAGAGAAAGGAGAGAGATGGGTGAGAAATAGTAGCAAAGGAAGAGAGAAGAAGAGAGAGGTAGGGAGGAAAGGATATAGATGGGGTTAAGGAAGGAAGGAAATTTAGAGAGGGTGGGAGAGACCTAGAGAGGGTTGAGAGATAAGAGGGTAAGTATTGTTTAAGAGGGAAGGAGGCAAAGAGGGATTGAAAGGTAAAACCTTGAGTATCTTTCATCAATCATAAATTGTAAGCTCTAAGCCTTATCAAAGTGGGGGAGAGAGAGACAAAGAGAAAGTTAGCTTTAGCATTTACATTTGGTGCTCACTAAATGATGCTTGTTATCACCTAGAAGTGCACCCTTGTTGAGTTGCAAACTTACCCTACTAGTGAAACATGGGATCTTTTCCAAGTTTTTGGGTCACCTATGGTGGAAAAGAACCTCTATAGAGGGCTAGTTCCCTTGGTACTCACCTATCCTAAATTAGGCTATTGCTGCTACTAATGAAAATGGATAGAAAGATGATATAAAAATGAAACTATTTATGTGGGTGATGCACCCAAAAAGTGTTTTTCTCATAGTTTGGGCTATTGTTTTGACACACAACTAATCAATAACTTGGTTGTTTGTGCAAAAAATTAGTGTTTGAAATATATATGTATCAATTTTTATTGAAAGTTCTATGTTATTGTAGTTTTAGAAGGGAGAAAATATGATATTATTCACAACTAACATCTACTTGAACTATGACACAAGCAATAACCTACACAAATATACCTTTTTTTGCTTGAAAATGATAAAAATAAGACATTATTTTTGAGGATTTGCATATGAAAATCATAGAAAACGATATCAATTACCTCATATACATGACAAGAACAAAACTTTTGAAGGCCAAAAGGTGCTCATTTTTTTGATAGAAGGTGCTTACAACCATACATAGTCTGACATTTATCCTACTTTGATTTAAAATGCTTTGAAATGAAGTATATAATGTTTGTTTTCAGTTTGAAAGCTAAAAATTTGAGTTGCAATATCAATATGACTAGAAAGAAACTTTGGGGTTAAGTTTACAATGTTATGAAAAAGTGAAAAGAACTAAGCTAGAAAGAAACTAGGCATGCCTTTTGAGCATACAAACTTTCCTAATTCTTAGTTTCCTATTACAATATATAAATAAAATGTGTCACAATTTGAAAATTCAAAAAATTATCCTTGAGAATGCCCAATTATTGCTCCCCCTTTTAAGCTCCTCAAAAGGTTCCATGATGTTATCGGTTGAAATATTTCTTTGAATGCTCTTGACTTTATCCAGCTTGATATGTTCCTAGATGCTTGGGAGAAAGAAATGACTTCACCAATTGTCTCCTAGATACCCTCAATTGTTGTCCAAGTCACCCAAACTACCTTATATGCCTACAACTTGCTCAACTACTCATCATGCTACCATAACTATCATAAATCTAGCATTCACACCTTCCCAACTTATCTACATGATAATAGGCCATGAGTTTTCAATGAGTTTGAATTGAGATAGGCTTCTTTGAGAGGCATGAGAGGAATAGTTTGACTAGGTCTAGGACTCCCAATTGCACTAGAAATCATCATTTCATGCCTTTTCAAAATCCACTTGTTCTTGTCATTATCTTATTCCTTGAATTCTCTAAAAACTGACTTTCTTCTAACTCCATCAATTTTCCACTTCATCTCACTATCCACTTTCATGCATCATTATCACTATCCACTATATCTTCATTGACTTACTATGCATAATTTAGACTCTCACAGTTGAAGACCACTGCCTTCTTCAAAAGGGAAACTCATTCTCATGAATTGACTTGCCACTAGTCTACTATGTGAACAACAATAGCATAATGATTGCCATTGTGAAAGATCTTGATGGTTGCCTACTCTCTCATCATGTAAACTTTTCCCTAGGACTATCACTTCTCCAATGATTATCCTTGTGTAAGGTATCAATTGTCATTTAGACTGAAAATAATTGTTACCTTATCTTAGCATCAAATTTCTTCAATAGGGACTGTCACTATTAGACTATCATCTAGCATTAGCTTCTCTTCTCACTATCCATTCCTTGTCTTTTAGCATGTCTTCCTCATGTGATCCTTGAATTGAGCTCCCATTTCTCATAATTATTATCATGCATGTTTGGGTATGTGGATTGTCCACTATAATTTATGCTATCATTACAAGGCTCATTTTACATGATGAACTAACCCTTTTAAGCCTTGCTAGCACCTACTCAATGAATACAATAACTTATTAAAATGCAAATTTGTATGGCCTTCTTCTTGGAATGGATCAAAAGCACTTGTACTTCGAGAAGACCTAGCATCCTTTAAATGTGTGGTTTTCCACTACATTATTATTGTAATTGTGATTATAGGTCCTTTATACATTATGTATTAGCTCTTATAGTCATGGAATGGTTGTACTTCACATGATAGTCATACTGTCATTCCAAATATTGACTGTCCTTTATACATCATTTTCCTCTATGAGTCAAGTTCTTTGTGGTTTTAATGTGATCACCATGGATTGTTGTCTTTTACCACACATGGAAACTTTTGTTAATAATTAGCATGACTTTATACGGACTGGAGTCTTTCACTAACCTATATTCTACTAGAAAGTGAAACCAAATTTTCTCAAGAAGGCTTTTACCCTAGAATGATTGACATCTTATACTTCAATTATAATTTTCCATGATCTTAAAGCTAATGCATAGTTTCCTGCTCTTTGTTTGGTGAAGATGTACATGCCCCTGTCTTTGGTGGAGTTGCTTTGGTGACTGTCAACATCAATCATGTGTAAATAGTTTCTTTAGACTTTCATCTTTGTACTTCTTGGTTTCCCTTTGATACATGACTGTCATCAACATTGAATAGTCATCTTTCACCTACTGAATTCTTCCATCCTTTCTATTAGATTGTGCTTTGAAAATTGTCACCATGCTACATGTTGACACTGAAAAATGTCTTAGTCTATGAGCGTCATTTTTCCATCATCTTGGTCTTCCTCCTTGTGTAATTAAATAATTTTAATTATTTAATTGTGGCTTTTATTCACGTTCCTCTATTAATGAAATAATTTATAATTATTTAATTAATTCATTTCTTGGTCTTTATTCCTCTTTGATCAATTAAATCAATTAAATATTTATTCAATCGCGTCATTAACACTCTTTCCTTCCATAATTAAATAAATTATCATTTATTTAATTATTTGCTCTCCATCATTCGTCTATAGTTAAATAATTAATCTTAGTTATTTATCTATGCATTTATCCTTTCTTTTTTCTATAGTTAAATAATTGTTAAAACTATTTAACTCCCTCTTACCGCCTTTCCTCTATTAAATATTTAATTCAATTTAATTATGTAGACATAGAAAATATAAAAATTGATATCCCACACTCGATCCTGATCTACTAACATCGCCTCATCCTAAATTATCCCTCTATCTAACCATTTAATTGAATAGCCTTATTTGATTAAATTCATCATAATTCCCCTTTTAATTAAATAAATCCCTCGATTTAATTAAATCATTGTCTCTATGTAATTAGCTAGGTCATTTCATCTTCCTATCTTTATTTAATTAAATAATCCATATTATTTGATTAAATCTCTAAAAGTTCATCTAATTAAATTAAATAAATCAAACATTTATCTAATTTAATCTAACATCCTTTGGTTAAATAAATCAAAAATATTTATTTAACTAAGTCTAAATCATTCTCTTCTCATTTTGAGTTATTTAAATCCTAAAATCTAAGTCAAAATGGTCAAATCAACTAACATCATTTAAATTAATCAAATCATGATTAATGCTAATCCTAATCACTCCAATCCTCTAGATTTTGCAACTTGCGCAATTAAATCATTTATTTGATTTAATAATTCTCTATTTACTTTCAAAATGACATAAAAAAGGGAATATTCCTCCAAGTTTGAAATCTCCCCCCAAATAGACTTGTCCATCCAACAAAGCATTTAAAGCTCTTACATTGTCTCTTACATGTCTCCCACTTAGCATTTAACTCATCTTTCACCCCCCCTAAACATGTCATCTCATCAAATTCAAATTTCAAACTTGCAAATTGATCAAAATGTGCTCAAGCTTCCTCCATTCACAAGTTGACAAGTGGCACCTTTCCATTGGTTGAATGTTAGTCCCACATTGCTCTATTTTGACCATCTATTCAACTTAGCATTCTATAAATGAAGATCTCCTCTCCTCATTTGATCATCCACCAATTGAGTAAACTTACTATACTCAAATTTAGAGCAATCTTCATCCATACTTTTGAATCCATAGCTAGGTTATGAAGGTTTTTTCATCATGGAGCACACTTGAATCTTCAACAAAGTGGATCATCATCACCATTCATCATAAAAGCTTGCAAAGGAGTTGGGAAAGGGCCAATTTCCACATCAAATTGGCACCAACTCCCCCATAAGATCAAGATTTTGCATGTTCTCATTAGGATTTAGCTTATTTTCATCTTCTTTCATTGTGTTCTTGTTTTATTTTTATTTCAAATATGGTTAAATGGATTTTATGGGGAACCTCTATTCTAACTTGCATTTGATCTTATTAATGTGTTCATTTGTTGTGTTCTTGTAGGTATTGGGATCTAGGTTCACATTTTGGTGCTAGAGGGAGGGAAATCTCACATTCCAATTACGTTATTTGTCAAAATTACGCATTTTTGTTTGTTTACAGGAAACAACGCTGCTCACAGTCTAGCGGGACCATATAGCGCTGCTCATAGTCTAGCGGGGCTATACAGAACCGCTCTAGAAACAAACTGCACCGCTGGAGTCTCCAGCGTCGCCATATAGCGCTGCTACAAAATCAAATAGAGTCGCCATCACAAACATAACCGCTTGGATTTCTTTCTTTTTCATGCAAACTTAAAATGGCCATATCTTGGTCATTTTTTTGGTCTTTTTCAAATATATATTTTTTTAAATGGGATATAATTTCATAAGATATCCAATGGTGTAGGTTATTATTAACTTTTATAGAGTTAAAATTTTCACTTAATGTCAAATCACAATGAAACTTGGTCTAAATTTTAGGGTTTTTATGCTTAATCATTTATCTAACTTTCATATATTTTTGTTCCTTGATGTCATCTAACATTTGGATCTTGTATTGTAGGTTTTAAAGGATCATGGAGCATGGAAGTCAAAGAAAAAATTATTATCATATCATTGTATCAAGTGTTTTTTAACACTTTGGGTAGCAATTATAATCCCACTTCTAAGGATTTTACCCCTTCAAGCTTTTAGGACCTACTAAATTTCTTTTGGGCTCTAAAAATAAAATTTCATTTTTTTGCTACAAAGGGCTAAAATGAACATTAGGAACACAACTTACTAGAGTTTTTTTTTTGGTTGACAATTGAACAAAGTAACTCTCATTTGTCTTTTGGTGCTTAAAAAGAAATCACAATTGCTTTGGGGATCTAAAATGAACAAGTGCAACTTTGTTTTCGTGAAGGCTTACTTAAACTAAATTCATTAAAAAAGGACGTATGCGCTTCTCTCGCGCTTTATAGCGATCTTGAGAATCAAAAGGCCTTTTTCATGACTTTAGGGTGAGACAAAGCAATCACCTCCACACTTCATCTTTGGGTTTTAAAATTGAACAAAATCTTGTGCGAGTGTGAGTGGGGGCATTATTGCATACATTCTCTATTTGTTTCCAACAAAGATTGATCGAGTTACAGATAGTGTCTTTATTCACTTTTGTTTATCCTAGAGGGCTTGCCTTGGGGGAAAAGTACTCACCCAAGGGAACGACTCAACCAGTAACACTCTAAAGCCAAGAGTATTTCCAACTAGGATATAAATGTGGGTATTGGAGTAAACGCCAGTATCACGAGGTTGGCTCTGATGAGATGGATATGAAAAGGGACTCTCACCGTATGGGTCAATCTCCACGAACGGAAAGTCTGAACTAAAACCTTTATTTGTAGTGACCAACTGATCCATTCAACGAGTTTATCAAAGTGGTGCATTGGAACTTAGATTCCAAGAAGTTACTTGCCATGTCCGATCTTGGTTAAAGTATAGAGGTTAAGACTTCATTCTTAACATACCTTTATACTCTCTCCTTGGTTGCATGTAAAATCATCTCTTCCACTATGAAGGGCATGAGGCAAGCCCACCAAGAAAAACGTACCAATCAAGCTAGGATGTTATATTGCTTGTGAGTCAGTTTGAAAACACAATGCTTGGATCCAAAACATTGAGACAAACATTAAACAAATCATTCAAATTTCAAACCCTTTAGAAGAAACAAATATCTTTGAATGAATTCACATGCCCTTGCTTGCCCTTGGGATTCATGTCCTTAGAGGTTTCTAGACATCTGGATTTCATCTCAATTTTCTCCCACTAAGGTCAACATTAGGAAACCTTTGCCTTGATTTCCTTGATTTTCGCATAACGCATTTTGTGGGATGAAAGAAAATTAGGACATTGGACATTCAGTTTGAAAGCTAATCAAGAAGTGTTTGTGGTAAAAACAATTCACTAATCAAGATGAAATCAATTGAACCCCACACATGTGCTTATGTATCTTTTGTCTTATGGTCTTTTGAGTAAACATTGGTCTTTTTGGTTTGAAGGGAAAAGCATGTTCTTCAAAACCTTGGCCTTGTAAACAGGTCCTTCTTAGGCTCATTTAGGATCAAAATCAAACACTTCATCCATTTCGAACATTTATCATCCCCTCCCACAAGCAACTTTGTATCTTTGGAAACATTATTATCTAGACTTGGGTACATCCTTAAAACAAATCAAAATCACCTTGTTTAGTTAGGAGTATGGGAATGCATCCTTTCTCATACCTCTAGTTAAATTAGCAATCCTTTGAAAAAATTCATCCTAAGATCACATCTAACATCTTAGGGTTTACAAATTCATTATCCAAATCAAACCAATCAAAATCAAACCCTAAGTCTAGCATTGATCCAAAGTCCCTAAATGTTCAACACTCATATCATTCATCCCTTTCATCCTTCATCTCATCATTGGTCCTAAGAACCTTAGAGGTCACTTTTGCAACAAGGTCAAAACACAAGAAGAACATGGAATACAAACTTGATCCATCATGAGTAATCCAAATCAATTGAACTTTCAAAGCCTTACAATTTTGATTGATTATCAAAACTCACACTTATACAATCCATAAATGGGATCATTACCTTCTACAAATGTCTATGGTACAAGTGTGAGTATGCCCAAATCAAAGATTGGAACACATTTCCTGATGGTAGATCTAAATCCAAACCTACAAGTATTTCAACCAAACAATCAATGCATGAGCCTTCAAATGAAAAACATCATCCCATCAAATTCCTACATGCCAAATGTGAATGTACCAAGTACAACTTTACCAAACATGAACATTTTGAATCCAAACTTGGAAAACTTTGGGATAGATATTTTTTCAAATCACACAAATGTTGTTTAGAGTCCAAACAAGATGTTAATGACTCCAAGACAAGGAGACACCATGCAAAATCAAAGTTACCTAAATCAAGACAATGTTCAATTTCAACCTATAAAGCCAAATATGAACACCATCCCAAATCAGAACATTGTCCAAAATCAATTTTTTCATGATCCCATTCAAAAATCACAAGTATGTATCCCAAATATGCTTGAACAGAAACCAAATCAACTATATCAAGGGAGTCAAGATCAAAATCAAGATCCAATTTGGCGAGATCAAATTGTTATACTTACCAAAATAGTTGATTCATTGCGCCAAGAGACATCTCCACCACCATTACCCATATCAACATCATTCCTTGGTTTAGGGTTTCCCCCTTTACCTAGCACGAATCGCTCCATCCAAATCAATCCACCTAACACCAATCAAGCATCACATCAAATCCTTTGAGTATACCATCGACATCACACCAATATATGGTATCTAATCAAATGACAACATCAATCCTGACAAATCAAAATATGGTCTCCTAAAGACCTATCACCTTGGTCATTCCAACCATTCCTATCACCTCGATCAATCCCATCATATCTCAAACCCTTGAATGATCACTCCAAGCGTATCTCAACCACTTTTCACTACATCCAACACAATTTTGAATCTGCCACCACTACCACCAAAACCAAATGTAGCAAGACAATATAACATTGCGCTAAAAGCTCACTAGGCCTACCAAAAGGCCATCCAACAATATCTAGCCACACAATAAGAAACACAAGCTCAACAAGTGCAACAAGCCTCTCAAGCTTCCTAAGCCTCTCAAGCTACCCAACAAACACAAGCACAAACACGAAAAATGATAACTATTGGGGATAAAGATGAACATTCAACCACTAGTGATAGCATTGACAATCTCCCCACCACAATTGTTGAAAGCAATGATCAAGATCTATTCATCAAAGAGCACATTGAAGATGTTTCTATCTCGTTTGAAGATCAAATGAACATAGGTCAAGAGTCACTTTTCAATCATGATCAAAATCCACAAACAAAACCCAACAATGATCCAATTCAAGAAATGTCAACATCACTTGACCTTATGGTTGAAGACATTCACAATCTCTCCACCACAACTAATGAGAACAAGGAGCAAGATCAATCCATCACTGAGCACCTTGAAGTTGTGTCTACTTCATCCGAAGATCAAATCAACATACATCAAAAGTCACTTTTCAATCATGATCAAAATCCACCAACAATACCCAACAATGATCCAATTCAAGAAATGTCAACATCATTTGACCCTATAGTTGAAGACATTGGAAATCCCTCCACCACAATTGTTGAAAAAAATGATCAAGATCTATCCATCAATAAAGATGTTTTCGCCTCATCCAACGAGGCATTGACCAATGATCATGTTGAAAATGTCTCTACATTTCCTTATGAGTTAGAGGGCATATCTCAATAATTTATTCCAAAGTATGATAAACATCTTTCACCAAAGTCTAGCAATGGTGACATCCTTCAACCTCATGATTGTTGATATTGAAGGAATCTTCAACTCGACACTTGATCTAAGTCCACTCAAAGATCAAGAGGATATTAAGCCACTTCCCATGCCTAATGAAGATATCCAAGAACCATTTGTAAGCAATCCATCCTTTGAAACTGACTCATGTCACGAACTTGATCCAAAGCATGATGAAAGCAACTCTGAAATCATTCAAGATCAAGAATTTGTATCTGCAAGATACTACAATGATCTAATGGACACTCTCCTATCTATAAAAAATGCACATATTCCTCCATCTACCCATGAGATGCTTTCTATGGATAGACACATAGATGATCTTCATTCAAAATAGGATCCCTTTACTCCTGACATTATTACACAAAAAGAGCAAGTTATTGATTCCTACAATCAAATAGAGTTGTCAACAACAGTATCGGATATATCACAAATTCAAACTAAGGACATCATGAATAAAGATATCCAACATTATCCACTCAAGGAAAAATGTCAAATAGAATAGGATATTCCAAAGTTAGCAGAGCAGCAAATTGAACTAATGTCATCTACAGTGGCTATCTATCAGAGAACGCTTATCAAACAAGACATCTTAGAATAGGAAGAATCAAAGAACAAAGGTACTACTTCCACAATACTAGGAGAAACTGTCTTAAGCAAATGTCAACATAGGGAGCACGAAGAGTCCTTACGATGAAACTAGTGTCAATACTACAACCAATCACATCATGAATCTTCATCCACCCATCACCCCATCCACGAATTGGGACCAACATCAAAGGAAATATTTGAATCAAAGTACGAAGAATGTTATCAAAGCAAAAGAAGCTAAGAAGCATAATGGACAAATCAAATACGCATGGATACCAAAACATACAAAGAAAGATTATCCCTATCAAACTCCATTAGTCAAAGAAACTATGGGGAATAATAAAAAAGGGAAAAGTATCCATCAAATATGTCCACAAAATAAAAATTAGGCTTTTCAAGCGACGTACAAAGTGTATCAAGCAGTTGGTCCTAATTCCATGCACACTTTCATATCCACCCATCATTGCTCATCTTCCCAAGTTTGGAGAGTCAAAAATTCCAAGTTGTCAACCAATCCATCTTACATGATCCCTAAACACACTCCATCCATGCCTCCATGCATAATATCCAATTCTAAGATTGACCATGTATTGGCAATGACCCTTCATCATAAGGATTCTGAAGGCACTCTATCGCGATGTACGCACAGAGATAGTGTTAACCCCGATATCAATAAAGCAGATCAAGAATCCCAAAAGTTGCATTCAAGTGCACGTATCTTAGCAAAGCAACTTCTTCAAGAAGGATATCGATGGCACATTATGATAGGGGCATCTACATCGGCACCACCAGGTGGTTGAACATGAGCTTAAAATCTTTCAAAAAATCAAAAAATATGAAAATCCAAAAAAAATCAAAAATCAAAAGAAAAACAGTAAAGAGAAAAATCGTCCTCCAATGAAAAACACTACGATGGCACTTTGGACAGGTACCATGATGAAAACCTAGAAAACAGGATCATGTGTAGAATCGAGCATCTACGTGCGCCAATTCAGATGAAAGCATCTCATCCCATCCATAATAAATCCAACATTCCATCCATCTCATCCATAATAAATCCAACATTCCATCCATCTCATCCATAATAAATCCAACATTCCATCCATCTCAGCCATAATAAATCCAACATTCCATGAACCATTTATCCAATACATTTTCATTCATCTGCATCCATAGTCTGAGTTATCTTGATCTTGGTAAAAGTTTGGTTCACACCTTACGCCTACTTACAGTAAAAATCTTGACATGGGCTATTTTTATTGATCCTATCCTACCCAACATTATCTGAGCCATGAAGCATTATCCAAATGAGCATTCTTTATCTGAACACCTTATCTTATCACAAGATAATCCATATCCATCCATCCATACACCTATCCAAGAATCCACCCATAACATTCCATACATTGCTAGACACTGGGGGTAGATATTTACATCTTGCTTTAGGAAATAAATCTTGATCTATATCCTCCAACTTATATGGTGATCCGAACATTGGCAAACACAAAATCAAATTGGCCAAAGCATTGGTGATCTAGAATCCAAATCACTAACCCATGACACATTTTGATGAGAATACATTCTTTATCAATCTTCATCGAACATTGAACATCAATCCAAACAATCAATATCAATTGCATCTAATGTGTGCTTCAACATATTTTGTTCCAAATCAAGCTTCATCAATTCGTAATCTTGGGATATCCTTCCTGATCATTGTGTTGCTTAACACTATCCTTGCATTGTTGTGCATCCTCAACAATGTTATCATCATCATCAATCCATTGATTTGATCAGGCAACCTTAGCTTGGTCTTCAGCAAAATCCTAAACAGAGCACTGATATCATCACACATATCCATATCCAAATAATCAAAATCATGCAAAAAATCCAAAAACATCCAAAACATCACAAAATCCAAAAACATTCATAAAAATCAAAAAACATCAAAAACATGGAATCCGAACTACATCATCTCTGAGCTTAAACGTAGGCAAGGCTAATATTTGATTAAGCCCCTGAGACATCAAAATCCAAAAACATTCAAAAAACACAAAATCCAAAAACATTCATAAAATCTCAGAAAAATCCAAAACATTCAAAAAATAATAAAAAATCAAAACATTTGTAAAATCTTGAAAATACTAAAAAACAACCTCAAAACATTCCAAAAATGTCAAAAAAAAATCCAAATATTTGAAAAAATCCATCTGTCTCATTTTGCTTTCACCCGTAATAATCAATCATCCATAATAAACTGATCATCACCTTCATTCTTTGGCAACACAAACAGAAACAATCACAAAAATCAACAAAAGCAAACATCAAATGCAAAATCAAAAGCAAACTACAAACCTTTAAATGCAAAATCAAACTCTTGATCATTCGCAAGCATGTAAATCAACTTTATATCAACAGTCTATCAATCAACTTATCAACCCATCATCATCCTGTACAATGCATGTCATAGGATATATCGTTCTGACAATGGGCATCATTTTGGATATCACCTTGGATTCTTATCCTATCAAAACATATCCCTTTAGCTGAAGGTATGAAGAACATTGGCTTGTTTGTGTACTTGATCTTTTCTTTTGATTTATCTTATTGTGATCATTCCAAGGACCTCTTAATGATGTCCCCAACAAAGGGATTTAGAGAGATAGGAATGGGGCAACGATCATTATCTTTTTATTTGTTGTGCTTGTTGGACGTTCTTGAAATATAACTTGGCGAATACTTGCTTTGTTAGGTACGTCCTAGTAAGGTTTCTATATGTCAAGTGTGAACAAGAATACTCCTATTTGTTTGTCGAGTCAAAGTCCATCACACTAGGTACAATGCCATCCTGGTTCTCTATACCTTGATGCATCGTATCTAGGTGTGTTATCAAACAATAAGGTAATTAGCCCTTTTAAAATCCCAACTCCTTGGTAAGAAAATCATCATCATCATCATCATCTCTTGTTTTCTTCTACATCTTGCTTTTCACGCTAACATGGTACCATGACAGTTAATCATAAATCATCACCATTGCATCTATCTTGCATCTGCAAACCGTCAGCATACTACATAATGCATATCATATCATATAGAAAGCATTAATCATACCACATTCATTCATCCCCATCATTGCATAATATAGATTGGTTATTCTAAACATCTCATAAACCATACATCTATCACCATACACATAATCATAAAAGCATCATCATATCATATCATGTGCATCCATATCATCCATTCATCATCATATCATCCATTACATATAAACATCATAATCATCTCATCATCAATAATGTCACTGTCATGGTACAAATAAGGATCAAGTGTGTGTAATATATCAAAATAGGCATGAGGCTAGCCATGGATAATGACTATCTACATCATCAAATATGTCTACATCAAATATTCGAGTTGAACTAATCTTGGACCTCTTTGTCAAGAGATCGACCCTCAAATCAAACGTCTTCGCTCGATCTCTTGAGGGGGCAGTATACTAGCATAATTCTTCTCGCTGGGGCAACAGTGGGGCATTCGAAAAATCAAAATTTTCTTGAATTTTGATCAAGACAGTTTCTTCTTTGAACCAATGCAACAAATGCATCACTTCAAAGAGGGGCAAAATGTAGACAGAAAATATACAAATTGATATCGCACACTCGATCCTGATCTACTAACATTGCCTCATCCTGAATTATCCCTCTATCTAACCATTTAATCGAATAGCCTTATTTGATTAAATTCGTCATAATTCCCCTTTTAATTAAATAAATCCCTCGATTTAATTAAATCATTGTCTCTATGTAATTAGCTAGGTCATTTCATCTTCCTATCTTTATTTAATTAAATAATCCATATTATTTGATTAAATCTCTAGTTCATCTAATTAAATTAAATAAATCAAACATTTATCTAATTTAATCTAACATCAACCCTTTTGGTTAAATAAATCAAAAATATTTATTTAACTAAGTCTAAATCATTCTCTTCTCATTTTGAGTTATTTAAATCCTAAAATCTAAGTCAAAATGGTCAAATCAACTAACATCATTTAAATTAATCAAATCATGATTAATGCTAATCCTAATCACTCCAATCCTCTAGATTTTGCAACTTTCACAATTAAATCATTTATTTGATTTAATAATTCTCTATTTACTTTCAAAATGATATCAAAAAGGGAATATTCCTCCAAGTATGAAATCTCCCCCCAAATAGACTTGTCCATCCAACAAAGCATTTAAAGCTCTTACATTGTCTCTTACATGTCTCCCACTTGGCATTTAACTCATCTTTTATCCCCCCTAAACATGTCATCTCATCAAATTCAAATTTCAAACTTGCACATTGATCAAAATGTGCTCAAGCTTCCTCCATTCACAAGTTGACAAGTGGCACATTGCCATTGGTTGAATGTTAGTCCCACATTGCTCTATTTTGACCATCTATTCAACTTAGCATTCTATAAATAAAGAGCTCCTCTCCTCATTTGATCATCCACCAATTGAGTAAACTTACTATACTCAAATTGAAAGCAATCTTCATCCATACTTTTGAATCCATAGCTAGGTTATGAAGGTTTTTTCGTCATGGAGCACACTTGAATCTTCAACAAAGTGGATCATCATCACCATTCATCATAAAAGCTTGCAAAGGAGTTGGGAAAGGGCCAATTTCCACATCAAATTGGCACCAAATCCCCCATAAGATCAAGATTTTGCATGTTCTCATTAGGATTTAGCTTATTTTCATCTTCTTTCATTGTGTTCTTGTTTTATTTTTATTTCAAATATGGTTAAATGGATTTTATGGAGAACCTCTATTCTAACTTGCATTTGATCTTATTAATGTGTTCATTTGTTGTGTTCTTGCAGGTATTAGGATCTAGGTTCACAAATTATTTAATTCATCTTTCTTCATTTGCCTCATATTTAATTTAAACAGTTCCATATTAACTTTTAAATTAAATATTCATTTTCCCTTTCTCCATAAATAAATAATCTAAAATGATTATTTATTCTTCCATATCTTTTACCAAATTTAAAATATGGTCAAAGATGCCTTCCATGAATTAAATAATTTATGTAATTCCTCCACTACCTTCCCTCCACTTTCTCTTTTCAAATTTGATTTGTTGATTCTCTTTGGTCTTCCTTTGATCTTGATTGTCTGTTCATAGTCATCCCTAGCCAACTACTTTGTGGTGCATAAATCCTCCACTGTTGATCTTGGCATATTTCTAGAAGATCTAACTCAGTCATCCATTCAAATAACTCTTTTATAAAATAAGGATTTATCCATCATTTTGGATTTACAACCACATTCTCCAACATTCATGCTACTTTATCACTGTCACTTGCAGGTGTTCGAATACTTCGAAGCTGAGGGCAAGTTTATAAAAAAAAATTGAGAGACAAGGAAGGTTATTCAAGATCAACATGGAAGTGTGTTATCTTATTGATGTTTATTTTCTTTCTCTTCTTGATTGTTCTTGCTTGCTTTAGATTTGAGATTTTAGCTTGATCTTTAGTAGAGTGGTTGTTGCATGATCATAGCTGCTTTGATTTTCTGATTTCCCCGTCTAACATAAATGGTGAACCTAACATGAAGCTTACAAAATTTGCAGAGCAACCCATGTTCTTGTTTTTATTTTTGTTGTGTTACAAGTTCGTGAGCTACATCTATGAAGAACGATGACACAACTAAAGGCGGTCTGGCAAAAATTTGAAAAATGCTGCAATTGAAGGGTCCTGAGCTGCATTCGTCAAAAGCCAAAGTGACACAACTAATAAATGTGAGCTGTATTTTTTGTATGATGATTCACATTTGTTGCTTCTTAAGCCACATTTGTGAGTTGCAACTATATGTCAGAATGCTATAACTAACTGTTAAGGCATTTCTCTTCAATTTTGAGTTTTCTTTCATTTTTTCTTTGTGGGTTTGTCTTAGATTAGGGTTTTTGGTTTGTTAATGTTTGGTTTTCAGCTTGTGGCTTTCGGCAAGGAGATCTGACTTGTGGTTTTGTAGGATTTTTGTTTGTTTTTGGTTTAAAATAGGAAATATCTTGTGTTTTTCAACACAATTCAAGGAGCTTTAAATTGCATTTACACATTCATGATGGTTTAAAATAAGCATCAATAAGATAGCACACTTTCCATGTTGAGCTTGAATAACCTTCCTTGCCTCTCCTCAAATCTGCTTTGTAAACTTTCCCTCGGCTTTGAAGTATTCAAACACCTGCAAGTGGCAGTGATAAAGTAGCATGAACGTTGGAGAATGTGGTTGTAAAGACAAAATAATGGAGAAAGCCTTCTTTTATAGAAGAGCTATTCAAATGGACAATCGAGATCAATCTTCTAGAAAGATGCCAAGATTAATGGTGGAGGATTCATGCACTACAAAGTAGTGGGCTAGGGACAACTATGAACAGATGGTCAAGATCAAAGGAAGACCAAAGAGAATCAACAGACCATATTTGAAAAGAGAAAGTGGAGGGAAGGTAGTGGAGGAATTAAATAAATTATTAATTCATGGAAGGCATCTTTGACCATATTTTAAATTTGGTAAAAGATATGGAAGAAAAAATAATCATTTTAGATTATTTATTTATGGAGAAAGGGAAAACGAATATTTAATTTAAAAGTTGTTATGCAACTATTTAAATTAAATATAGACACAAATGAAGAAAGAGGAATTAAATAATTAAATCAAATTAATTATTTAATAAAGGAAAGGTAATAAGAGGGAGTTAAATAATTTTAACAATTATTTAACTATAGAAAAAAAGAAAGGATAAATGAATAGATAAATAACTAAGATTAATTATTTAACTATAGACGAATAATGGAGAGCAAATAATTAAATAAATGATAATTTATTTAATTATGAAAGGAAAGAGTGTTAATGACATGATCAAATAAATATTTAATTTATTTAATTGATAAAAAAGGAATAAAGGCCAAGAAATGAATTAATTAAATAATTAAAAATTATTTAATTAACAGACAAACATGAATAAAGGCCATAATTAAATAATTAAAATTATTTAATTACGCAAGGAGGAAGACCAAGACAATGGAAAAATGATGCTCGTAGACTAAGACATTTTTTCAGTGTCTACATTTTTCCCCTCTTTGACATAATGTGATTTTGAGCGTTGTGTCAAAGAATAAAATTCAAACCATGCCCTGACATGCCCCAAAGAAGGCAGGATAGACCCAACGACACATTATTCAACCTTGTTGCTTTTAGTATCAAAACCACTATCATCAAAACTATTCTACTATCCTTTTGACCTACTCTATACTAAATCCATACCCTCATCTTATCTCTAAACTTTACACTTGCTCCACAATGTTGTCCCTTCACTTGACAGTAACCTCTCATCTAACATCATTGCACATTATTCAACCTTGTTTTTAGTAATAAAACCATTGTCCTCAAAACTGTTGTACTATGAAGTATTCTTTCCTTTGTCACTATCATTAATGCTTTATACTATCAAGGCCCTTAAATATTTCCACAAACTTGGACTTTTTTTCATCTCCTTTGTATCATATAATGATCTTTGGTTTTTGAGGGTGAGACTGTCACTTCAACAATCATTACATGGATTATCATAGAGTCAGTCATAACTGCCTTGAAATATCACCTTGAAAGGGATTGTTACATCTTTTGGCTTCCTCTTATGGAGTGTCATTCATATTAGGTTTCCTTGCATGCCACTGTACTCTTCCCTTATCAACACCATAGAGGACTGTCTTGTACCTTATTGTTATCCATATCTCTAACATCTTAGGTTGTGCTCATAGTACTCCACAAAACTTGACCTTTTGGCACTGTCATCTCATGAAATGAGAGTACATTTGTTGAATATCTTTTAGAGGAACTCCCATTGTATTTGAATATTGTTATTTCATGAACTACCCTTATCTTCATTATATCATTAGGTCTCTCTATTTTTCCATAAGAAACCTCTATCTATCTCTCGTTTCATTCAACTTCTTCACAACTACATCCATGTTCACATAAATATCATCATCACTCTTCATACGTACTTTGAGCTCTTTTTTTCATCCCAAACTCCACAAAATAAAGAATCTCGAGCATTAGTAAATGATAATCATCTACAAAGGGCAAGATCACCATATATCCATAGTAATCTACTTCCCTCTTATTGCACATTGATAGCCTAGTCAATGTCTTGGAAATGAAATAACAAATAAATAGGCAGTTGCTTGGAATGAAGCTTGAATTGTATGAGAACACAACCATGCCCTTCCAATAGCTATTATTTGAGAAAAAAATTCTTGCTTTTAGATATTATTTCCATAAAAATGTAGAGATGAACCTAACATAACAAGATGCAATGTTGCACCATAGGAACATGTTACAGTCAAAGGACTCATCAAATTGCAAGAGCTATTATACTATATGTACTTATGTCTATGTCTTTGTGGGCTTCTCAACATTATCAAAAAGTTTAACATAATTTGCAATTTCTTTGACCTCTATATTCTTGCATGATCTCTACCTCATGAACAATACACTATATTGTCTTCTAGTTATTACTTAAGACTACCTTCTATGCTTCTTCATACCGCATTTCATACACTTTCCACCATTTTTGACTTGTCATGCCATGACCTCTCCTCTTCAAACCCTTTATTCTGTCTAGCAAACTATTGCTTGGCTTTCATAGTTGCAACTTGTTAGTTTGTGTGCTTCATTCATTCAACATTCTTCATTTCAACCTATTCCTTTTATATTAGTCCTATGCTTCATATCCTTTAGTTTCTTAGTGCTTATGCAACAAAAGGGTCAATCACTATCATAATAACATTGGTACTTCATATATTATATCTTCCTTTTTGATGACAACAACATAGCCATTACATGATGACTATAATCTATTAGGCATTAAGCTTCCTGCTATTTTAGGCTTATAGGTCACTATCTCTTGTTATAGTTCTTGTAAGTCCTCACTGGCCTATGTTTATCTAAAATGTCATGACATCCTCCACTTATTCTATTGTCATAGTACTTCCATAACATAGCAAAACAATATGACCTTGATATTGAAATAACAATGATATTTCCATCACAACAATGAAGCAACAAATGGTGATTAATTCAAGAAATCCTACAAACCCTAACCTTGTTGCTTCTACGAAATAAAGGTTCAATAGAATATCATCTCTGTGAAGGGTTACTTTATTCTAACTATAATGTTGTAAAATTGCACCCCTTGCAATTTCACATACATTCTTGCATCTGCTTTAGTGTCCACTCCCCTAGCATTTGTGTAGGCTCATTTTAGCCCCTACATCAACCTTTTTCCCTTTCAATATGCTCAAGACCCCTTTTTAGTAACTACCTTTACACGTCAGCTTTGCATCAAACCTTGTGCTTTTCCTATTCTTGTCATTTTGTAGTGTGATTTGTTTGGACACTAGTGCGCCACACAAACATATGTGCACCGCGTGGATGTCTTATGATATTTCAACATTTAAACAAATTTTTTTTAGCATGTTTGCCACCTATCCCCTCCTTTTTTCAGTGGTAACAGATCGAGACACCTTGTAACTACTCGGGAAGCTTCTTTTCCCTTTTATTCTCTCTTTTTAATCCATTATTTCAATTCATTTGGTCTCTCTTGAGCTTCTCTCTTGGATACACTCCCTTTTCCCTCTTTACTCTCTTGCTTGCACAAATATCTCACTTGTTACAATAGCTTCAAGCACTCTTAAGCTCTTACAACGCTCTTTGCAACTCTCTTGGCTCTCACAACTCTCTCTTTCATCCTTGCTCTCTTTGGATTTCTTAAGCCTTGTAGCTAATATCTCTCTTACCTTGTGCTTGTGAGCATCTTGGGATTTATCACATCCCTATGATACGGGTTCTCCTCCTTGAGTGGGGATTTCTTTTATCACTCTTGCATTCATTCCATTCCTATTATCTTTATCTATCTATTTGATTGTCTGTGGAGGTGGGAACACCAAAATGGGGGTTTGACTAAGGCAAACCCCTCTACAGCCTCAAAATTTTCTCCATATCTTATGTATGCAGGTATTGAAGACATTCATGTGCTGGAAGCTTCATTACTTGGGTTTTTGTGAGCATCTTCTATCTCTCATCCTCTTCAACTTTATCATTTATACTTTACTTCAATTTCGTTACTTTCTGTCCTTTTCCCCATATTCTAATAGTTCCTAGCAGTTGAGATAGAAGTAGACACTTTGCTATTTTCTATGATAAACTCAGTTTCTAGTCCGTACAAGACACCACGGTGCCTTTGGGACTCTAGCGTGTCATGTTGTCATCCATTTTCTACACTGACGTCCTTTGGTCAAAAACTTGCTAGTTTACATCTAAAAAAATCATTGTGCCTTGTTCTTTCTAATTTTGAAACTCTCACTTTGTTCCCTAAGGTAGTTTAGGGCAGTTTTCCCCTTGGGAATCTCTTGAGAATAAAGAGACTCATGAGTAGTGAATCCCCCTTCTCTACACTAACATAGGACCTATCAATGTCCTGAGTATTGGTCATCCATTTTCTAAAATTTTTAAACATACTAAATGATATATGTTGCTTCTTAATGACGTGTTTATGAGGCAGGGTTTTAAATATGATATACCTCCATTTTGCATAACTGAACTCCACGTACAAATTTTGCATGGAAAAATAAATATGACCTTCAGAGAATTTAAAACTCACTCTAGCATGCCTTCCATTCATCTCGGATTGAAATCCACGTGCAACTACCTTCTATCAGTCCCTTCAAAGCTTGGAAACTGAGACAACAAGGATATCCATGTTACATTCTCAGGAAATTATAAAACTAATCATGGAAAAGGATAAAAGCTTCACATTCTCCTCTTAAGAATAATGCCTTGACATAGTCTTGGCCACCATTCTAGCTTGAAAGTTGTTGTGTAAAGAGTGCTAAATGGTGAAAACCCTCAAAACTTCAACCTTTTTTACAAAACTCAAACTCTTTTAACAAAAGATGATTCCCTCCAACACATGTGCAATGTGGACTGGGCAAGAGTAATAAATATTTTCCTTTTCTTTAAACACTTTTAATAAGATTAAAGTTTTTTAGAAACCTTATTAAGTGCTAGAAATATTTTCCAAAGCCCCTCTTGAAATCTTAGTACAAGGCCAAGACTCTTTAAATAAGATGGACAAACTGTTGTTCTTATTTATACTAAAGGAAAAAAAAAAGATTAATAATGCTCTTTCATTTGGTGAGTGCCAAATTTGGCACTCACCAAATGTATTGCATTGGGAAATACCAACACAAAGGGTTGAATTTTGCCTTGGGCATCCAACCCAAAGGGTTGGACGACCATTTCATGCCAAGGATGTGATTTTGTGAAAGGGTGAAAAAATTTCACACATTTTTGGTTGTGCTCTCCATCAAGTTTGCATGTGTTTTAATGCAAATTTATAAAATACTGTGATGACATTAGGCTCTCTATTAGCTATCTAACCATATAATTTTTTAACATTTTGATTATGTTAAGGTTTTCATCTATAACTTCTCTTGTTAGTATCTCCATTTTTTGTCAAAAACCAACATGTGCTTGTTTGGCTATATGTTTTTACTCGTTCATCGAATTTTGAAACAAATTACATTTTTAGAAACTAGACTCCATTCTACATGTATTGAAAATTTTGATTTTTGATTAGTTTTCAAAAAAATTAGGGGGGAGCATGCTCAATTTTTTTCTTTTTAGGATGTGTCCACTTCAAAAATTAGCTAAATATTATATACATTAAAAAATTAGCCAAAAAAAAGGCATAAACTACATGGTATTAGCTAATTTCTTACCCAAGTGATTTTTGAAATTCTTAAAAAAAGAACATTTTAGGGGAGCAAAATAGACACTGCTATTTTTTATCAAAAAAGGACCACTTTGTGTGCTCCCCCTTTTTCAAACACTTAATCTTCATTATTTAAAAAAAATATTAGTTTAGAAATTAAATTCAAGGCACTACAACTCTTGTTCTTGTTGCATCTTCAAATTTTGAGTGTACCTATCTTCATTTTCTCGTGAACATCAACTTTGTTGACTTATAAAAAAAATGTGGCATCTTAAGAATCGTTTTTGTGTCACAACCTGGTGAACATACTCTTTCACCAAAAAAATTGAATTTTGATATATACACAACAAGTTATGCTTGATGATATACGCCTATGTCCAAATTATAATTACCTTGACTTCAAAAATTAATTAAAAAATATGTAACAAAAAATTATGAAAAATATCCATGCACTAGATATTGATGTTAAAAATCTATATTTTAAAAATTAGAATTTTATCCTTTGTAGAAAAAAAGTTATGTTGGGCAACATAAATGTTACTTTCTAAAAATGTTGTTTACTATTAAAGCTTAGTTATTAAAAAAGATGTTGAAAGATTCATTCACACACACATATATAATCTACACACAAATCACCACAAATCACTAATTTGCATCATCTTCAAATTATTAATGGTTTGGCTGCTATAGGTCTCAAAAAGTGAAGATTTAGTTAAAATGTTGATATAAATGTCCATCTTGGCCAAAAAAGTGGGACTCATTATTGTGGGATTACCCTCCTAATTTAGGAATTTTAATCATTCCAATACAATATCTTGGAAAAGAAAACACGAATCACACAAAAATCTCATCCAAATCAATTGGAAGTGTTCAATTTTTAAATAAAATTTATATTTGATCAAAATTTGAGGCACTTTGCAAAATCTAACTTTTTAAATGTTGTTGTAAATGTCTTGTATTTCATTGTAGTGTAGTAAGGAACCATTGATTCTATAAATTCACCCTATGCACCTTGATGAAATTCATCCTAGCTCTGATTGTTTAATTGTATTAAGTTTTAAACATGGATACTCCAATTTTATTGATAAGTCCTAGGTATCAATCAACATTTTCATGTTGCATCACCAATCAAAGGCTAAGAAAATGTTTCAACATCCAAATGTGCATGACAAGGGTTTCCCTCAAAATGGTTTTGGGAAATGATTTTATGGATCAAGGTGAGCAATAATAGGTAAATTTCAATATTTCTTCTTGGTTTTTGGCTTCACTTTTAGACATTGGAGTGTCATAGGCCAATGTGTTGGCACTAGCTACACTTGTGGTTAAGGAAAACTATTTGGGAGGATTAGATTATGTTCTAGTTATGACACAACCCGAGGTAGGAGTTCTTTCTCCTAAAGAAATTCCCCACTTTCTAAATGAAGGAATAGTTGTACCTTGGCTTCCTCTTGTAGGGAATTTTCTTATCATGACATTAGTAGAACAAAGACAACTAGTTGCCCTCAAATATGATTTTCTCTAGAATGAGGCTAGGGAGATAGACTAGGACCACTGCTAAAGGCAACAAATTTTTGTAAAATTTTGTGATATGTGTACATGTTGCCTCTTTTTCACTGATATATGTATATCTTTGTGTTTACATTTAGTGAATATTTTTGAAATGTATCTTTTCTCCTTCCTCTTTGATAATGAAAAGTGCTAATGCAATATTTTTTAAAATCAAATTTTCCTTGTGTAAAATTTGTGAATGAACTTCTAGTCCTTAAGGAATTGACGATATCAAGTATTTATAGAAATTGAACCAACTCCATTTAAACCTAGCCCTAATCTAATATAGACATATTTACAACAAAGAATGCTAATTATTACCTATACCTTTTATGGGTAGAAGTATTTTCACTTTGAGGAGCTTCTCTGTAATATCCATAGTTATTAATTTAGCAAATTTATCCTTAATTTAAATATGTATGTTCTAATTACAGTACTATGATGTGTATTCAAATGACCTTTACATTTATACATTTTATGCTTTGCCTTTTTAGAATTAACATCATAATTTCCAGTAATTTTGCTAGGATGAAAAGAAACAACTTGAGTGTTCTCTTCATTTAGCTTGTAGCTAATGAAATAGTTTTCCCCGCTTTTCCATTCATTATCGTGAAAATTTGAAACATGTTTCCCTTTTGATGCTTGTGTCTATATGACTACAATGTCTTCCTACGCCTCTTCATTTTGAATGAATAACATATACTCATTGTTCCTATCATTTCATAGAGCATCAATTAGTAAATCATTGATTATAACTTCTTTAAATTTTTCTTCTTGCAATTTGATAAAATAATTATCACTGATTGAAAAGGAAAAGGACTTGTATTGTATTTGTAGCAATGAATTATTCAAATCATCTTTATTTGGACTCAATTTTTAATTCCTCTTTATGCTTGAAGATTTTAGAATTCAATGCGATTTAGGGATTCTTCTCTTGTCAACACTTGATTTGTGCTTGTTGATCCCCTATCTTTCACCTCTATTATGCAAAATTTTTTAACATCTATTCTTTTCATATTAGGTTCTCTTGGTATAATAGAAAAATTCTTATTTTTCCTTTGCAATTCTTCTTGTGAAACCCTCTCTATGATTAGTGCATTAGGAAGAACCGAAGGAACGTATTGTTACTCCTAGAAAACTTTGTGATGTGATCTCTTGACCATTCTATGGTATTAGGAAAGTTTAAGTCTATGTTATCACAACTATCAAATAACTAATTATCACTTGTAACAATATTTCCCATAATTCTTTCTAATTTTCCAAGCTCATGCCTCTTGGACATAACATTCGATGTATTTCTAATATTCCCTTCATATTTCAATACTTTGGTTATAGAAATCAATTTTCTAATAGCTAAATCCATCCTTACTAGAAATATTATACAATTGACTTCATCATGTTCTATAATTTTATGGATTTTGCATCTATCTGGCAATCCATACTTAAGTAATCTTTAGAGGAAATCCATTTATTCAAAACCTTTTGACATATGCAACATCCATTGTGAACAAGTATTTATTGAATGTGGTTTAATATGTCCTAAAAATTCCATTATTTCCTAGGTTTAGACTCTTTGAACACTCTACCTTTTTACTTTTTATAAATTTTAACCATTTAAGAATGAGATCTACAATCTCTGAATAATCATTTGAATATCTTATTTCAACTTCAAATCAAATTGAAAATTCTTGAATTCTTTCATTAGGCAAGGTCTAGATCAACCCTCCTTCTAGCACCACTTTTGTTGATGAGGGTGTTACACATATGACGAAAACATGCAAATAGATTTCATTATTCAAACAACATAACCTATCTATCTTGAAGGAGTCACTATATTTGGTAAAGAATTAGTTATCCCAAGGATTGAGAATTTTAGGTCTTGACTCACTAAGTTCACTCAGAGTTTGTTATTTAGTTTTTGTTTCACATGGGGGCTTGTTGATTTTCTAAAGTATTCACCTGTTACCAAGAAGTGATGTTATTAATTATAACAAATTATGCATCCATCACCTTCTATAGCATTTAATACTATCCTTACCCAAAAATAAAATTCAAAAATTCAAAAAGGAAGAAAAGAGATTTAAGAAATCTATTTTTTCTTCAGATATTACCCACACACATATTGAAAGATAAGTAAACTAAAACATAAACTATTTGTATTTCACCAGATTGCTTTACAGCTACATACAAACTAGTGCATTAGTTTAGAGAGATATAACTATTCACTAATGAGAAAGCTTCAAAATGCACCCAAAGATGGTGCAACAAATTGATTATTTCACTAGGAATGAACAATTTATAATCATGCAAAATGTATGATTAAGAATGACCATCAATTGCTTAAGTATTACCAACCTCTACAGTATGTACAAGTCTTTACTTATATTGAGTAGAAAAAATGAAGTAAATAAAAAAATTGGTGATATTTTGATTCAAGGTCTATCATCTCAACAAATTATGATCCTTAAAACTAAACAACTCACCACCTTTTATATAATACAAGATAGGAGTTCATTACAAAAATAGCACATGGCTAGAGAAAAAAAAGCTAATCATCATAAGACACATGGCACAAAATATCTTCTGCATATAAGAAGGGGCAAGCATATAGTTTTAGAAGAATTAGTCAAATTTATGTCCTATTGACTTGGTCTCTATTGATGATTCTTTAACCTTTCAAAACTCTGGATAATGGTTGTGATATATCTATGTGGTATTCAAAGTACCTGTGGTTGAATCTTGGATGCAACCTTTACATTCTTAGTAAGTCACATTCTTTCAACTCCTTATTCAACCTTTTTCTTGCCTTCAAAACTCAAAAACTGATCTGCTGCTAGCAAACCTCAAAATCTCTACATCTGGGTATATATGTTCCTATATCAAGAAAAATAATTGCATCTAACATCAGGAAAAATACTCGCTTATGGAATCAACATCTATTCCCACCTTCCACACTTCAAATATCTACCTCGCATCAACAAATCATTTTATAAAATGAATTACCTTATATTTACTCATATATGTTAACATATCAATTTAATCATATGAAACTTTGTTCCAATCATATGAAGGTAAGAAATCACCAATCCAAAAGCTTTTCCATGTCCTTAAATCTATTATTCCCATTAATTTATTCTGAAATAATACTTAGATTTACTTAATGCAATTACTGACATTTTCAAGATTTTTGGTCATTAAAGGAACTTTTGGGAATTTTCATGGTTTAAGGAAATCATAAATATCTCCAGCTATTCAATTCCATAAAGAGACAATTATTTGATAATCTTAACCTTATCATTTTCACCTTTTAAAGTGATCGTAAACTTTTATCAATTATATCTTGATTAATGCTCCATCTGTAGGAAAAATATATGTTAGTGTATTTGTAACTAAAATAATAAATTCTTATCATGTATCCAATTTTGTAAGCCTCAAAATCTTTGCTTTATGTACTTTATTCCAGACTTAACTATTCTTTAGGCCCATTTTAAGATGATAAAACTAACTGGTATTGGCATGGTGTGATGGTTTATAGATGGCATTGTTGTTCTTGCCACCAAGGTTCAAACCCCGTTGGGGTGGTATTGTTGAATGGTTGTATCCGGTTCATAGCTCCGGTCAAAAGCGTTTACCCCTTGAATAAAATAAAATAAAAAAAAGATAGCAAAACTAAGCAATAATGCCAACCTTATCAATACTTATGAATTTTGTAAGGCATTCATGAGTCATGTGATGGTAAAAGGATATGATGGGTTGCCAAATGTAGAAACTAAAGATGCAACATTTGGTTGCATAAGACCTCACCTCCCCCAAAAAACGTAACTTTCAATTTTAACTATTTTGAGCACCTTCATAAGTGAATTCATCATAACTTTGGGCTTTTCTCAACCTAGGTAACTTAGGACATGATGTAGGCTATGTTGTGCTAAAAACAAGTCCCCATGATTTTTGTAAGTATAATGGGGTGTGTTGTGAGACTGCACAACAATATCAACATTAAAGAGTTCAAAGAAAGAATGTTTGGGAGTAATCTAACTCCTTATTCTCAAAAGATAGTGCAAAATGGAATTTCCTGGGCAGTTGGATTCCCTACTTTAGTGCCATGGAATGCAAGGAGCACTACTATGAAGATTCAAGAAATATTATATCTGCAAATGGGAGGGTATTAGCAAACTTTTCTAGTGATGTCATTGTAGAGATCTTTAATATCCCAACATTATCAATTATGTCTCGAACCACTAAAGAGCAAGATTTGGGGATATACAATCAGGGACCAGACTATTTCTTGAAGTTAATTAATGAATTATGGAGGAGACACCCTAAGTCCTTGACCAATAAATTTCCAAATTACTTATATAGAAGTGACTTCATCACTGAAGTCAATGACTTAGTGAATTTGTTGAGTAGAATATTGGGGAATATCTCAACTTCAACTTTTGAGAATTAGATGTTCTACCATGTGGAAGAAATCCTCAAAGGGTTCAAGAAGTTCCATTGGTCTCAAATCATCATTGATAACATCCACCATCAATTCTTTATGGTGTGAGAGACTAGAATCTTCCATATGATTTTCTATATTGTCCTCACTCTGGCCAAGAGCTTCAAATATCATGGGTTGACCTATTTAGGTCCAATGAGTAATGGCTCCAATTAACATAAATTTTATGATTACTACCGTCAACTATAGATATAATATAATGACTCATTATAAGAGGGTGAATGATTCATTTATCATGTTCATTGTAAGGACATTACAAGGAGATTTGAACAAGAGACTTTCCTCCTTATCTATGGATAATATTAGAAGGTCTAGTTTTTGGTTTATCCAGTTTCCAAAGTTTACCTACCTTAGAATTGAGGGATTTTTAGGTGCACTATATAGATTGCCTAAGTACCTGAGTGACAAGATAGTCTTATTGAATATGACCATGCAAATTTGCACTGCCAACAAGTTGTTAAGAGATAAGTATATGGTAGGAGTACCTTACCCTATGGTAATCAGAAAAGGTTTGTGTGCCTATACTTTGCACCAATGAGTTAAGGGATTTGATGTGGAGCCTTCAACTTCCACTTTCATAGTATTAGGAGACGCTTTGGCCCCTTGGGAAAGATGAAATTTTTTGGGTAGGTAGTATAGGCATAAAATGGAAATCGAGGATTTTTGGGCTAACTGTAATGATGATTTAAAGCTTAGGAGAAGAGCCTATTCTAGGGTAACAATAGATTACATAAGGAATCTCTACCTTTTCCTTGTTCTTAATCTAGTTGAGGATGATGGTAAGGTCCTCTAAGGAGCCAAAAACAACAAAGTAGCAAATAGGCCTATCCCACTTCTAGATTGAGCTAAAGAGGAGATGACTAACCTTGATATAGTAACAAAACTAGTCTTAAGATTCACTAAGAGATGGGTGGAAGCTTAATTCTCTACCCTCATGGACCAAGGAGTATACCTAACATTTGATCAAGTAGAGGAGGAGCAAGATTCTTCAAATGAGGAGGAAGAGCAAGTTGAAGAAGGGACAAAGCATGACATGAAAAAATTGGAAGTGATTCAGGGGTATCTTCCAAGGCCAAGGGTAAATAAAAGAAGACAAAGGCTGAGGAGAGGCATCCTACTACAAATCCTAGGGTTTACAAAATAAAGGTTGGGCCTACAAAAGGACCCAAACCACAAACTAAAAGGGATAAAAGGGAAAAGATGATTGCAACTAAGCAACCAATTGAAGCTCAAAAGGATTCCTCATCATATCCCTCACCCTCCATCTCTATTTCTCCACCTTCTCCTCCCATATCCACATATTTGCATCCACCACCCCTCTTACCATTTATGATTCACCTCCTCCAATAGATATCTCCATAGATATCATCACTTCCATCCTCACTTCTTCCATTTCCTTCATCACAATTGACTCTTCTCCTACCACCCAAGCTTCACCCTCTTCCATTCCCCCCCAATTTACCATGTCCACTATCTTCACTACCATCCCTTCTATTTATCTCCTTCCTTCCCTAGACCTTCCTCAAAATTTCATTGCCCACCTTTCCCACATTCCTAAGGAGGTAGCAACCATCATTTTGTCTTAGGTCAATAAATCCTTGTTGAATTAGCTTGTTGAAGATATTCCTCCTACTTCTCAAGAAACACTAGAACCTCCAACCATGGAAAAAATTGATAAAACATGTTAGAAAATTTTCAAAAATAAGAAGAAGAAAGTATGACTAACTTAGTTTCTGAAGAAGAAATTCAAGTTCCTACTCAATGAGATGAGCCATTAGAGGATGTTCTTGGTATTAAACCTAAATTTGAGCAAATACCTATGAAGCAGACAGGTGTAAATGCAGAAAACATTCAAAGAGGGGCTTCTCCTCCTCTTTAGACAAAATCTAACATTGACAAGGGTATTACACCCTTGTGGTTGGATGAGTAGTTGAAGCAAAATAGGCCCATAATAGAAACCCCGATGTTAAGTTTAGAGGCTATTCCTTAGTTGGATTGAAAGGCCAAAAGAAAAGAAAAGGGTAAAAATAAGGTCTCATATGACTAGGGATGCCTCAAGTTCTAGAATTTTGCATGTGGCCACTCCCATGGTGGACAAAGACATTGTTGAAAAATGAAGGTGAAATTTTAGCTTAAAACTTGTAAACCTATGTGACTATAGATTTAATTAAGTGTTCTTTGTCACAATTCTTTGTGTATGATTAATCTGTTTAGATCAATTTTACCAATTGTAGAAAGAGACAAAAGATTGTAGAAGAACGAGACAAGAAGATAGAAGTGACACAACATAGACGTGGAGAAACCCTTTGGGGAAAAAACTCCACCACTAGAATCAATAGTGCTTGTATTATTTAACCTTAGAACAAGATTACAATAACACTGTATCAATCCTTTGCTTGATATGCTTCCTTTTCCTTCAACAATCCTTCTTCACAACCTACACAAAAATCTCATACACTTTCTGTAACACAAGCTATCCATGCATTCCATGTGATAAAGCATGAATCCACACATCCCATGCCATGCTTCGAACCCTCACACATGCACAAGCTCAACTTGCTAACCTACTAACCTGCAATCCAGATTACAAACTTTGATGCAATTGCTGCAATAAATAGACAATTATGAGCATTGTAAACTCCAAAGAGTTGATCAAAACAAGAGTATAAATATCCTCTCATAAATCCACACCTAGATTGCACAAGTAGAGTTCCACATTGTAACATGAATTCAAAACCAAAGTCTCCTCAATTTAGCCACCCCAAACTGAACACTTAACTGATCGTTGGTCAAGAAAATATCTTGCAAGCATCACCTCAAAGTTGGCACCTAAGAATGGGCCCACTTAACTAAGCCTTGTAAATATCTTCTCATGCAAAAGGTGTTAACTCAAAGATGCCAACTTGGGCGCCCAAGGTGGGTCCAAGTCAATATTAGTTAACTAAAACATATCTCTCCACCAATTCATGCAAACATTATGCATGATTGATCATCCCCACTTAATTGAATGTATCCACCTATTATCTATCATGCAACTGAAGTCATTAGTCATGCAACTCAAGTCAACTCAATTCAAATAGCATTCAACTCAAAATAACTACGTGCAACTGAAGATAACTGAACCATAACTGAACTGAACTGAACTGATATTGAACTAAACTAAACTAAACTAAACTAAACTAAACTAAACTAAACTGAACTGAACTAAACTAAACTCCACTCATGTAAATATCATTCCCTAATTTTTAGCATCTTTACATGCATTGCTAAAATGTTATCAATCCTCCAAATAGTTAACTTAAGCAAGGTGGGTTCCACCTTCCATGTGGGCACCCCATGTGCTCCTATTTTGTAGGAGCTCTTCTTGGGCGTCCCCACATGTTCCTATTATTTAGGAATAATTACAAATGTCAATTTACACGTTCATTTCATTTGAATTTAATCTCCTTCTAATCCTAGTGTTGGGGAACACTTTCCAAGGACTTAGGAGATACATGGAATATGTTTAGGATTGCAATTAAATGACATCCTATTCCCAACAGACATCCAAAACATTTTTTTTAAGGAGTTTAATGTTTTCATCATCAATCTTGGCCCCACTAATAGAGCTCAAGAAATAAGAGAACTCCAAGGATCAGTGATGAATATCATTCAAATAATGAATACAGATGAAGCCACGAAAGTTGAATTAAGATACCAAGTGGCAAAAATCACAACATTTATCAAGCATTTTGTCACTCTAAAATTTTCAAAGTGATAAGGGTAAGGTGGTGAATCCAATAGTCTTATCCAAGGATAAGGTAGATAAGATGGAGTAAATGAGGTCATGGGCCTAGTCTACTCAAACTTGGTTGAAGCATATTTTTGACAATAGTAATAAGGAAATTAATGTTTCCATTCACATGCAAAATAACTTTCTTATCCTTAAGGAAGAAGTAGATAAGATATTTGAGGATTCCATCGGCAATGAGAAATACCATAGCCTAATATTTTCTAAATTAGAGGCCATCCAAAATTTGTCAAATGGAGTCTTGGTGAAATAAGGTATTCTAAGTAGAAACAAGCTCTTGAAAAGCCACATTATTGGTTGCATGCTATGAAGTTTCAAAGAGAAATAGTACACCAAGTAGAAGAAGAGGTGGGTAAAACAAAGACCCAAATAAAGGAAGTTCTAGGCTCTTGTGGCTATTTTTTGAGGGAATTAACCAAGTTAGAAGTTAACACAATGAGAGAGATAAATGAGCAAATTTTCAAGTAATAATAGAAGCTACAAATCCATAAAGAGTCAACTAGTGAGTTATCTTCAGATTACTTGGATTGGGCTACCCAAATTTTGATTAAAATTCAAAACTTTGTTAATTAGAAAGTTACATGAATGCTTCATCAATTGATCAACCAATATGACATCCAATATTACAAAGTTCATGTTACAACTGGTCCACCAAATGAAGAGGTCACTCATGTCTTAATAAATTTTAACAAATTTGCCATTAAAGAGAAATTAGAAGGAAAGAGTGTGATTGATGATAGGGTTTTGTAATTTTGGATGTTAGTTGGCTCACTTTTAGATTTATTCAAAAGGGTATTTTTGGGAGCTTGTGCCCTAGATTTCCTAGGATACTGAATTTGTAATTTAACGATAAGACAACTATATTAATCCAATATGTTATACTTTTACATATCCCAAGAAATTGTAACTAATTCAATTAGAGATGGATGATGAATATGTTGCAAATGTTTTATGCATTCAAATATTAAATGCTGATGTAATCTTGGCCCTTGGTGTTGATATGATCTCTACCATTGATTGTATCTTAGGATTTATTGTCCTTGCTTATAAAGGGTAGTATTCTATCATTGTAAAAGGTTGTTGAAATTGGAATTATTGTAACCAAACATTTTGAAATCAATACAAGCAAATCATTGGATATCGGTGTTTCACTTGTGGGTTCTCATGTTTGCATGGTTCATTTTCTTCAATGTTAGATAGAGTTCAATTATAATGATGATGAAGTGTGAACATATTTGATAGATCTTTGGTTCATACCATTTGTAGCTTGTAGATTGTGAGTTACTTTGTAGGTTAGTTTGCACCTTATTTGATATTAGTTCAATTATGAAGATTTGTTTAAGTTACACCATAATTGAGTATTTATATGAATGTTCATGATATGGAAATATTTCATTACCTTTGAAGGTTGCATTGTTCTTGTGTCATTGTGAATCAATCTCTGATTAAGCAGGAATTCATTTTGTATTGGATATGTCCATCCAAAGCATCAAATCATTATTGGAATTGTCCTTAGTTTTTCTCAACTTAATCCCTTCTCACCCTATCTTTTGACTTTTATTTGAAACTTTGAGTTAGTTTAGGAAGAAAGAAGCACCTAAATTGTAGAATTAAATGTTGAAAAGCATTTTCAAGTCATAGATATGAAATGGGGGCAACCTCGCTGGCCGAACGATTCGTATGGTTGGGCTAAGGCTTTGGGTTCGTCCCATGTAGGTCCAAGGTTCGATTCACGCGGGGCAATTTCAAGTGGCGGAAGTTTAGTGCGGCCCTAGGCTGTCACCTCCAGTGGACTAGTCTCACCTCAGCTTGCCTCCTTCGTCCCCCAAAACCTAGCAAAAAAGTAAGACCAGGGCAAGGGAGGTGGAGCTCGCTAAGCTAAGTTGCGGGGATACCACTGGGCTACCAAAAAAAAAGTCATAGATATGAAATCCAATTTGGGTTTCATGTAAAATTCAAACCATTTAAAACCCTCATGCTCCAATGAGGTAATTGTAAGGCCCCTTGTAAAAAACAATAAAACAATAAAACACTGAGTCATTTTTATAAAGTCAAATCTTGACTATTAAAGCTTTGGAGTAATCTATTTGAGCCTTAGAGGCTAGATTTGTTGCAAGATGGTGTGTCCCTTGGTCTTCCATGCAACACAATGCTTAGGTTTGCGACATGGTCTAACTGCCTCCTATGGATCTTAATTGGCACTTGTATCGGGCATTGACAGGTCAACCTTTTGGTGCAATGACAAGGCCAACAATTGGTATCAAAGCTGGTCATAGGTTCAAACCCCTCGCTTGTGCTTGGGGGGATTGTTGCAAGATGGTGTGTCCCTTGGTCTTCCTTGTAGTACAACACTTGGGTTTGTGACATGGTCTAATCGCCTCCTATGGATCTTAACTAACACTTGTATCGGGCATTTATAGGTCAACCTTTTGGTGCAATGACAAGGCCAACAAGATTTCCTTTCAAGAGAGACAAAGTGCTTTTTATTTTTTCTAAGTTGTGATGTGAAAAAACACTCATCAAAAAATAGTATATATGGTTAGTAGTTATGGTCCAATACAAGATATGGATGGATTAGTCAGAGTTTAAATAATGACACTACATACATGACTACTACAACTATAAGACCATAGAGAACAAATCAAATTGTATATTAAGAAAATGTGGGAATTGATTAGCCTTCAGTTGGATCATATGATAGGGATACTAGAGGAATCCAAAAAGGTTACACAACAAATACAAATCCCTAGTAGTATAATATAAGTAGAAACAACACTAGGCCAAATTCAAGGACATGCACAATTGCTCCTTAAAAAAAACACTCAATGAATATAATGCTCATGCAGTTGAAGGTCATTTATAAGAATATTTTTCCATCTAATTAGTGTCGTGAGAACAAGCCATATTTTTGAAAGGGGTGATGATGTTGTTAGGGTAAGTAGTTGGAGATAAAACCCAACACAACAACAAATAATACTATAGACCTTCACCAATATAGTGGAAATCATGTGATCAATTAGGCCTTGAAGGAAAATTTTGTACTTTGTAAGGAACATGTCCCCTAGTAAACATATATGTAAAGAAGATAAATGAATGTAGAAAGGGGATATTGCTGCAATTTTTTGTCATTGATGTCAAAAGGGAAAAATATTGTCAATGATGCCAAAGCTCTACATTATGGGAGATTCCTTCTTCTTCTTGGTTTGTTCATGTCTTCTTTTTGGCCTGGGAGTATTTTTTACATGAAAAATGGTGGTTTGGACCTCTTTAGATTGCATCAAGGTTAGGCTTTCATGCTTTGCAAGGGTTTTTTCCCTAATTCTCCAAAACCCTAAGTGTTATGGCTGGACATGCACTTTATCTTCTAATTTGTCATCGATTGGATGCCAATTATTCCCGATTGATTAAGTGATGAATTATGCCCCTAAGCATCATTGGTTTATTGGCCTTGCTTATTGCTTGCCTCAATTCCAAAATATTTCCCTATGTCTAAAGTTAATACTTTAGCTGTGAAATGTATGTCGTTAGTGGGACAAGTGTTAAACTTTTGCTCATCCATGGGAGAGATGGTGGGCCTTGTTTCTAGGATTGTGATTTCATAGAATGGTGACAAGTGGCAATCTTCCACAAGCCCACACAAAGAGAGAGAAGGAATGCAGAAAAACCTATGAAAGCATGATTAGGTGACATGTATAAAAGGCGTGCCTAGAAGGAAAGTTTGTTGTGTGGGTACAACATGTGTTTTGTGTTCGCTTATCCACAAAGGTTATGGTAGGTCTTATTTCTAGTTGTGCAGTGTTGTGAGAGGTTTACATGTGACAACTTTTCACATGCCCGAAAGAAAAAAGAAAAGACAAGAAAAAGTTGTGTGGTGTTGCAAGAGGTCGACACATGGCAATGTTCTGCATGCTCACAAGTAAAAAGAAAAGAAAGGAAAAATTCATGCAACATAGCAAAAGGTTGACATGTGTCCAAGTTGATTTCTCAATGTTAGATCAGATGACTACTACGTGTCTATAGAGAAGAGATAAAATGTTCTATGGAGGCTCAAAATGCTAACATGTGGTCATGTTTCACTTGAACTTGCAAGAAGAAAGGGAAAGAGGAGAGAGAGCACTCTGGAGGCTCAAAATGTTGACATGTGGTTGTGTTTCAATTGTCCACAAGAAGAAAGGGAAAGAGGAGAGAGAACATTGTGAGGGATCAAAATTTTGACACATGGCCATGTTTCGTTTGTCCATGAGAAGAAAAAGAAACATGAGAGAAAGTACTGTGGGGGTACATAATGTCGACATGTGTCCAAGAATTTTCAATGGTAGCTCTATGGATTGTAGAAGATTGATGTGCATTCATAGTGATGTAAATATACTTTCCAATGTGCTATCTACATTCTCATTGGTCACACAATATTCACTTGTCAAAGGTATCTCGATCTAAATGTGCACCATTTGTTTTTCCTGTGAAGATTGAAGATCAACAAATCTAATTTAAATGTGCTTAATGACCAGTTCTTAGTTCAAAATTTGCTCTGCATAAGACGCTAAGGTAGGGAGTGGAAACTATTTTTACAAGCCGACTCATACTACACCAAATGTGCTAATTTTAGTTTGGGTCGACATTGCAATGTAATCTACAAACCTAGATTGATATTTAAGAAAATTGCTTCGATTTGTTTTGTGTGTGTGTGACAGTATAATCTCTGAGTCTGCACATGGTTCTATGATCTATTCGAGAACTTCATGTTGAATCTTTTAGGGCAAAGAATGTGTGATGTAGAGCAGTGTATGTATGTGAGGCTATAAATTTGACAAAGTAGATTTGCAATATCTCTTTGTAAGCTTCATGAAAGCAAATCATCTATAAGTTTCTCTGTAATCATTTTGTGATGTATTATGTGGTTGATGCCACAATTCATATGAGGTTGGTGCCTTCTGCTTATCGAGTTGGTGCTCTAATTGTGAGGTTGGTGCCTATCTAATAAGTTGGTGTTTGTCAATGTGTCTTGGGGATTGGTGTCTCCTGTACGTTGGTGCCTGCAAATCTATTGTAATATTTGAATTTCTTTGTGGGGCTAAATTTGGATAATAGATCCAAGTAACTCTTTTCTCATCGTGGCTTTTTCCTTAGGGGTTTCCACATATATCTAGTTTTACTTTATGTGAATTCTTAAATTGTTGTCTCTAATGTTCTCAACGATGCTTGAATGTTAACTGGTGCATAGGTTGAAGTTAAAAGTTTAATGATATACTAATTCATCCCTCCCTCTCAATATATTTGTGTTCAACAGATATAAGAGAATAAAATAATAAAAGAGATGGAATAAATATAGATAAATAGAAAGGAAAATATGAAGAATGTATATGAACAAATGCACTAAAAGATATGAGATATAATGAATAGAATTTGATTATTGAGTACTAGAATTATTGTGTATATATGATTGATATGAATTCTATGAGTGCATAATGTTTACCTTAGACAATTCTTATGATGTTACTCTAATCTACTTCATTTTAGTCAAGGTCCGATTCTTCTCCTATTTCCATCACTGGGGCATAAATACAACACTATAAGAATAATCTTGGGCACAAAACTTTGGTTTGTGTATTTCCAGATTTTCTTGCTAAAATTCACATGTACCTTAAATGGGGGCCAAATGTGATGGTAAAATTTGTATATTCCATGCTATTTCCCATTTATATTTGTGCCCATTAGGAGATAATGGATTAATACATTTATATATAAAAAAATGACATAATCTTATGCAAATTTGGGATCCTTTAGATCTATGTTATTTCCTCATCTACTTACACACATTCCCACACATTTATCCCTTGACTTATCCATACATGGACAAATTTTAATATATTTTCTAAACGATTCATTAATTATACATATTTAAATAATTATCCCTAAACATCCATGATTATGTTAATCTAATCCTTTTTACATCCTAGGTCATTTTCATGGGTCTAGGTTTGACCTTGCAGTCATGGATTTGACCCTTGAAATTTTAAATAATGTGTTGGTCAACTCCAACACATTCTTTATGTAGAAAATCCCAACTAAACACACTTTTGTGAGATTTATTGCTATGTCTTTGTATTTAAAAGCATTCAATTGCATTAATTTATTATCCACTTTGATTTGAACTAAATCAAATCATTCACATTAAAAAAATATGCTATGAATATGTCTATCAGTGCACTAAAATGAATTTAGATTTATACATTCATTCAAGAGCATTTGGAAGACTAAGCTTTGCTATTTTCAATCATTCACCTAAGTTTTTCAGGGGTTGACCTAGGAGAACATGTTCCCTTACAACATCTTGATAATCCTCTAAAGGTATTTTTAAATATTGTTAGTCTTAGGTATCAAAAAAAAGACAAAAGAAAAAAATGTGAAAGAGATGTAATATAAATTAGGATTGCACATTGCTCCAAATCATTTTTACGGTTGCAAAACATTTATATAGGAATAGATTTGACCATTATTTGCAAATCAATTTGTCCACATTTGAAATAAAATTTTAGTAGAGACTCTTCATTTCCAACTTTAAAACATTCAAAATTCACTAACATATCAAACTTTTAATCATCTTCAACATTAAAACTAAATATCTTTATTTATCACATTAACTTCTCATAATTTAATATTTATTATTATAAAATTTATTAACAAACAAGTTGATCTAAATCAATTTATAATTATGTATACATCTTAATAAGATGAATTAAATTAAAAAAAACAAAATTACGAAAAGAAAAAAGCGAAAGCACCTTCCATGGAACCCACCGCTCCAAAAAATTAAAAAATCTTTAGAATTAACGAAGTAAAAACGCTGGTCGATTAGGGTAATATTAGGGTTGGGATTGTTGCGAAAATAATTTATAAGGCGATCGCCCGATGGCAAGAACACTTCATTACTTGATCTTATCTGAGTGGTTGCAGCAACCCCCCTTTGACTTCTTGGCCGTGTTAGGTATTGATAAAAGCGTCTGTTGCTGCTGCTGGATATGGCGGCCTGGTGGCAGATGTTTTTCCCATTGGAAACCCTAACGCTGGTCAAGGGCACTGCAGAGGGGCTGCTGAAAGCCGCAGTGAAGATTGCCTGCAGAATGAGCCCTTATATTCGTGGGCTATGATGCTTAGGCAGGCTCCCCCCACACACAATATTCTGATTTCAGCTATTTATTGTTCTAGTTTTGTACTTAATGTCTTTTTTAAAAAAAATTCCTTTTCCTTTAGACAGGCACTTAAAATTAACATTTTTACGGTGGTTGCAGAAATTTATCGCAGAAAATGGATGTGCCAAGCGCGTTAGTGTGTTTTCACAGGATTGGCGATTCAAATGATTCTGTGGAACAGAAACGCGTGTAAAAGGTCCGAGTTATTTTACAAGGTATTCCGATTTGTTGAAACGAAGGCTAGGGTTTTTACATTTCTCTTATTTGGTAGGACAGGGCATTTGTCTGTAAAAATCTGTGGCAAAGAGCTGCAGTTATTTTATTCCCCTGTTTCTTGGATCGGATTTTTTCTCAAACTATAGTATGTCAATGGATAAGAATGAAACAGAAAATGGTTTTGATTCTGGTGCATATCTAAATTTTATTCTGAACACTGCTGTTTGGTATAGCGGGTGTGTGGAGGAACCCACTTTCATCGTTTATTCGATTTTTTAGGTTTGTATGTAATAACAATTTGATTTTTCAAGGAAGGTAAATGAGATGTGCACTTGTTTGGTAGGCTATCACTTCGAAGGCTATATAAATATTTTCGGTAAAAAATTGAACAGGCATAGGTGTTTGATCCCAGCCAGCAGAATTCACATTTGACTGTATTTATTAATTAATTGAAAATAAAAAATACATTGTATTCTGATTTTCAATAAATTAATAAGTTCCGTCAAATGTGTAGTCTGATGGCTGCATAGGCAATACGGTGTTGGATTAGCTGGAATAAATGTAAATCAATTTATGAGGATGCGTGTATGGATAAGGTGTGGATGAATGAGTGAGAATGTGAGCGTAATAAAAAATACATTGTATTGTGATTTTCAATAAATTAATAAATACGGTCAAATGTGCAGTCTATAGCTGCATGGGCAATACGGTGTTGGATTAGTTGGTGTAAATGCAAGTCAATTTATGAGGAAGTGTGTATGGGTAAGGTGTGGATGAATGAGTGAGAATGTGAGCGAACAAGATTTGTGTAGTGTCACTTTTATATATTTTAAGTTGTTTTTCAAAATAGTCGCATAACTAGATGATAATTGTGTTTAAAGTCATTTTTCAAAATGGGCACCATAACTAGATGATAATTGTGTTGGAGCTTCTTGAAATGATATTCACAACCCATTGAGAAAAAAAAAAATAGAAGGGGATCATGTAGAATAGATGTGGAGTAACCTATGGCACACTAGTAGGATCTTGGAAACTTTATAATCTTTGATAACTATGAGGGTTGAATTAAAATATGATTACTAATCCTTAGCCCACTACAATATAGAAACCTTACAACACACAAATATCAAGCAATTCTATTTAAAAAATATATACCCCTCACACATATCATCATATGATAATTGAAAATGCTCAAACTCAAATCTCATAATATTATAATATTATAGTATAAATTCTAGGTATACGCCATCATTCTCACTTTTCCAAAGCTCATAGAATCAAATTCTCACATAGGTTACCATTAAAGGACATATGTAGATTAAATTTTAAGAACAATGCCGTAATATTGTTATAGGGGAAAGATTAGAAGCTTTGAATCAAAGAATTTAGAATGATTATCATTTATGGGCAAAACAAAGACCAAGGTGAGAACTCTTTACACTCATAGATAGTGGAAATTTAGTTTTGAGGGGTTATAATTTGATTTTGAGCTAGGAGGCTTGGAATTTAAAGAGTTAATACATTCTCACTAGAATTGTTACTCAAATATTGGCTTAGAGGAGAGATATGAGAAGGATAGAACATTATATATTTAAATATAAATAGCATTGATATTTTTTTTTTTCTAAATTTTATTGAGGCAAGATGCTTAATGCTAAAAAAGCTAACCCAATCTTAAGGGATGTGAGTTTAAAACTTAATTATAGAGAAACTATCAAATAAGGGGCATGATCATGTTGTAAGTGCCCTGGGCAGTATTAGAGGAGGAATTATGCAAATATTATAGTGTATAATTAGTAAAGTACAATAGTCAAGTTTTCCTCTACTTAATTAGAGAATATGTGCTAGCTATATATTTACAATACATTTTGCATGAATATATTTTTAAGAATTACAATAGAGAAACATTGCCAACCAAAAAAGAGGGTACAAACATTCACCTATATAATTTGGTAGATTTTCTCTTACACTTGGAAATACTGTTACCCATCACAATTTTTCCAAGTAGTCAAATACCAAAACAACCCTTCCATGCATTCTTGAAATCCATAAAGCAAGTTCAACTTTGGGTATGGCGTACATAGTCATAGAAGACAAAATTATGAATGAAGGAGAAACACACTATTATTTTCCAACACTAGATGTGGCTTTACTAAAGGGTGAGGAAGATGTAGATTTCAAAATGCATCATACCTTTAAGCATAAATAACTCATAATATTAAGTAGCTTATTTTTGAAAGGGTGATTTCTTGCACCTTAGCCTTTGCCCCAACTAAGGTCACATGTTCAAGTCAAGAATCTAGATCCCAAGAAGTGTGATTAGGAGGTCATTTTGGCTCAAAGTTCTCTCTAGAAATGAGATTGGAACCCTTAAAACTAGGGTTCTCATCTTTCTTCTCTTTTAGCTCTACATTTTCATGCCCTTAGAAGCCCGTACTATAGGATGATGACTTGAAATGGGCTTGACACCCCAAATAAAGGGGGAATTGGGCACCTAGGTGCAATTTTCTTACCCTAAATATTTTGGCCGGCCTAGCTATAATTTATTGCTCAATACTACGTTCTCTTCTCTTAATCATCTATAAGAGATACATAAGTTAATGACAAGAATTTGAGACCTTGATAGAAAACCCTTGTTTTGGTTGGATCTCTTACTCTAGAAGAGAAAACATCAATTGATCAGGAATTTCCTTGGGCTAAGTGGGGAAATAAGAAAGGGGTTCCTACTTCCTCGTGGTTACGATGCATTTAGCCAAGAGACAAGGGGGAGTTGGGAGTCATTAATCCTTTTACTCAAGGCGCTTGTCTTACCACCAAATGGATTACAAGGGCCTTGGATGGGGAGGCTCCTTGGAAACATTTAGTTCGACATCGAATACAAACTGCTACAGCTGGTCATTCTTGGGACTTGATTAATTGGAAGGACAAGCTTCTTATGGCCCCTTTCTTCAAGACTCATGGTTGTGGCCCATTTAACACTATTTGGACTGCTTGGCAAATGACTTTGCAAAAACTTTCTTGGTATGATCAATCCTTAAGTCATGGTCTAAGTTTCGCTTACTCTTCCATTTGGTGGAATTGGTTGGTTCAACAAGACAATGTTCCTCTTGCCAAGATCAAAAGCTTTAAAGGAAGTTACTTGTTTAAAAAAGGCATCCAAGTTTTCTGTTATTTGTGGGACTCTAGCACACTTTCAATTGGAAGCCTTGGCCACTTCTCAAAGCTCAATTCGAGCTTTCTCCAGCCGCAAAAGATGCTATTCTTAAAATCCAACAACTTGTTACACCTGAGCTATCATGCCTACTATCTACATCTTGCCATGATAACTTCCTCAAAGACTGGAAATGGCCTAACAATCGCAGATTCTGATGCTTTCTTCTCAATATTGTTTATCGGCATCTCTTGCCCCTCGACTTTGTTTGAAATTGAATTGCAAGTTTATCTTGCGCTAAGTGGAATAAGCTAAGCTCTTGTATTTGGCAGTCCAAAGCTGATGCTCAATCCCAACTTGTGGCATGGAAAATTCTTCATTGTAAATTGCCTATTGGAGATCGTCTTCACTTCATAACTCCCTCCCCTTCTTGCCCGTTCTGCTCTAAACGGGAGTCTATTAAACACACGTTTTGGCTCTGCCCTCATGCTCATAACCTCTGGTGTTGTTTCTCTTCCACTTTCCCTGCTATTGTTCACCACAAGTGGGCCTTCGAGATCTATGCTTTTCGGGCTGTCCCAACATTACAATATCATCTCTCAGACCTTTAGACAAATTATTCTTAAATTTATTTGGAGATTTTGGTGCTTGGCTTCATTCTCTCGCCACCCTTTTCCCTCTTCATACAGAGGTCTTAATGCTCAATGCAGATTTCTCGCTTCATCTCACCATTCTTCAGCATACTCTATAAGTTAATCGGGATCTTCAAGTTACACTGGCCAACCTACAGATGCAAATAATTTCTTTTAATGCCTCTTTGCAGGACACTAGCTCAAGCAGCATGCATGGTAGCATGATACAGAGGACAATTCCAGAGGTTTATTTTGACAGAGGTTTTCAGGGGCTTATGAAGAAATTAATTTTTAGGCATGGAACGCCTATGCACCCTGACAACTTTTCAGTCTATCTGTTTAGCTTTCTTGTTACAGACAGGTTCAAAAAGGCTTCAAGTACTCTCTGGCAAATTCAATTGGCAGTTGTTCAGCCACGAGCTCTGCTAGCATCCTTGCAAATGGGAATTTTGGATCAGAGCATGGACATCCAGCTGGATGTTTTTATATTCTTCCAGATGCTGTAATAAATCCCTGTTCATTAACCGCCTTCTGGAGGGTTGGTTTTTGTTAGATATTATATTTGGAAATGCTCCAGTAATCAGGCATGCAATATGTGGAAACATTGGCAGAGTGATTGGAAAGGCTGCAGGATATGCACAAAAGGCTTTAATACTTTCAGCCAATTCCAATTGGCAGGCCACGGACAGCAACTGGGAGTTTTGGAACAGGCGTGAACTTCCAGCATAAAGATGGATGGAGCTTTTTAGCTTGTTTCTGCTGCTGAGTAATGGATATTGGCTGTAATTTTTGATTTTTTTTAAATGAAGTCTTTCTTCCAATAATAAAA
Organism: Sequoia sempervirens; assembly: GCA_007258455.2. Taxonomy (NCBI): domain Eukaryota; kingdom Viridiplantae; phylum Streptophyta; class Pinopsida; order Cupressales; family Cupressaceae; genus Sequoia; species Sequoia sempervirens. The sequence goes on along the minus strand of VDFB02353493.1, from coordinate 413,750,428 downwards.
AAATCTCTTTATGGTCCAAAACTATAGGAGCCATGTCAATTGATTACAAAAGTGCTAAGTGATGCTACAATTGCTTAGTTGGTTGGATAGGACTGCCGGCCCTACTATCTATAAGGTCGGTTCAAGATTCGTACTGTACCATAGTGGGTTCCCAACAACATCTCAATGCTTGGCAAAGAAGATAATGAATTGATATTTGACTATGATTTTGAGGTAAGTTATTGTGCAGTAGCAAAAAGGACCCCCTTTGTTTGACATGGGATTAATTCATAATAATTGGACTTAATGAGGCCTTGATTTAGGTGTTGTGAGGCATTTTATGCATCCACACTAGGTCTCAGACTTTTGCAAATTAAATAAAATGCATTTAATGACGTCTTGTGAAGGTGTTGTGAAGTGTTGTAAGACATTTCTACATTCTTCTAGACTCTATTAATTACAATCCACCTAAAAATTGCCTTTTTATTTATCAACAAGTCCTCTTTTGAAGTGTTGTAAAGTCTTGTAACAAGTCTTGTAGGTAGTTAAGGTGTTTGAAATGATTTAGAGGTCACTTTTAGGGTTCCCTTGGGCGTGGGTCAAAGTCAAACTCCATAAAACATTAAAAAAATGCTCAAAAAAACACTTTTTGGATGCCTAGGCATGTGGGTTCTGTCTTGGTTAGCCTGGGTTCTGCCCGGGTTCTCTTGGGTTCTGCCTGGGCGAACCAGACCCAAAAATGAAGGACCTTGGTTGAACCCATAGGTGAACCAAACCAGGACCTGAACCAGGAGCGAACTAGGACCAGAACTAGGGGTAAAATAGAAGAACCTGGTAACATAGGTATACAATACTTATTTCCAAATATCAAACACCTCTTATCCACATTTAAATTAATACAATACTTATTTCCAAATATCAAACACCTCTTATCCACATTTAAATTATTCTATCACTCTTCGCTTTACCACAGACACAAGAATTATCACAAACTGGTTCATACGCAAAATTATTTAGATCTTGATGGAGATGCTGAAGGTTCATACTTCACAGTTTGTAAACTGATGTTTGTAATGTTTTTGGTGGTCTCACAGCAAGAGTTATACTCAACCACTGTATAGACAGTACACAGTGCATAGTTCATACTTCACAGTTTGTAAACTGATGTTTGTAATGTTTTTGGTGGTCTCACAGCAAGAGTTATACTCAACCACTGTATAGACAGTACACAGTGCATAGTGAAGGACAAATGATGCCTCCTTTGCATGCAGTAGTTGTGTCGTGTCCTGCACAAGGCCATGTCAATCCACTGATGAATTTTGCAGAGCTGCTGGCCATGCGAGGTTTTTTCATAACCTTTGTTACCACTGAATGGATGGACCAACACCTCTTAGAAGCAGCTTCCAAAGATGCAGATGCACGTGACCGTGAGGTTCAAGAAAGGGGTTTACATTTTCGGTTTTTAACTATCCCAGACGGCTTACCACCGGAACATGGCTGAACTTCTGAGGCTGGTGAGCTTATGCTTGCGCTGCAAAGTTTGGGACCTGTTTTGGAAAGTGTGTTAACTGCAGCGGATAAATCTGTACCACCAATCACTTGCATTGTTTCAGATTGCTTTTTCTCCTGCACGGCAGAGGTAGCTAAAAATCTTGGGGTGCCAAGAATTCTGTTCGGGACTACTTGTACTGCATTTGCCATTATTCAGATGCACCTTAACTTTCTTATTGCTGAGGGTCATATTCCTGTCAAAGGTATTTATTTACCAATTTTTCTTTTTAGTCCTATTGAAGTTGGAGAGGTTTTAATGGATTTGTTATATATTATTTAATGGTCTGAAGATTTTTTTATTGGATGAAATATGTAGAGATGTATTTTTATGTGACAAATGCATAGGGATTGTGATTAAATAGTGCTTATATTTTTAGCCCTTGCACATAAATGTTATTTCATTGCATAGATGTAACTAAAAAATAGGGACCACTCATAACAAATAGGCTTATTAGCTACCAATGTGCACATGAAGAACATTTAACACCAACACCTTATGAAAAGTATACAAACTTATTTTTACTAAAAGGTTTAGCGAAGACATTTGGCATGCTGCTCACCAGTCACTATATAGACTAGCTTAATTTCTTTAGTGGAGACATTGCTCTAAATTCACAAATGAAGTGATGATGTACTTTACCATGCTTTGTGTGAGCATGAAACACTAGAATTTTTGACACCTTCAACACTTTTGTCATCACAATACATAAATGTGGGATCAGGTTGTGGATGCCAAAGATCCTCGTGAAGTTGTCAATAACCTACATTAACTGTCAAATTTGTTAGGATAATTGTAAGAAAGTTGTTGGGTCTATTACATGTATAAATATGTATTGCTGGTGATGAATAAGATTGAGTGAGTTCTTTTGTTGGCACATTTTTAATTTTAGTTTCTTCTAATATGATGAGCATTGTTATTGCAGAGGACGACTTAAAATCTAAAGAGAAACTCATCACATGCCTTCCCGGGAAAATCCCACATATCAGGCCAACAGACTTACCCCCCGTCTACAGAGAACAACACATCTCTAAGAGCATTTACAGTGCCTTTCTCTATGAGTCTCGCGTCCAAAACATAGCAGATTACATACTAGTAAACACTTTTGATGAGTTGGAAGGAGGTAAAGATGCACAAATGGGTCTCAGCATTAATGGATGCCCAGCTCTGGCAATCGGCCCTGTGTTTCTTCCAAATTTCTTACAAGGTAGGAATACCATGTACAGCAGCATGTGGGAAGAGGATAAAACCTGCCTTCAGTGGCTAGATGCCAAACCGCAGGGGTCTGTGCTATATGTTTCTTTTGGTAGCATTGCTGTTAAATCTGAAAGGCAATTGCATGAGCTGGCTCTTGGACTAGAGGCTTGTGGGTACCCATTCTTGTGGGTTCTTAGAGCAAATATAGCAGAAGGCAAGTCTCTGGAATTACCTGAGGGCTTCAAGGAAAGAACCAAGCATCGAGCCCTGATTGTTAATTGGACGAACCAATTGAAGGTAAGGCGGTTTCATGTCATGTTATTTTCCTTAGACATAGATTATAGTTCCCTAATTCAAGGACAGCTGCATATTTATATAAAATATTAGATAAAATTATTTAATCTCGTGATTTAAAGGACTAAATTTTGATTAAGAGGCTGCATTGTCGTCTGACATTGTTATGTGAGATGAGATTTAACATCCATGATTTAGAAGAGTTATAGTGTGCTAATAGTTCTAACAAATACAAATAGAGTGATTTAAACTTCTAGATGATTAGAGTCAAGTGGTATATGTAACTGTCTGGAATCACTGGACAAAAAGTTTAAATCTTTGAGTGTTTCAGACGTTGCTTCAATGTAATAAATTTCTCTCCCAGAATTGGGGCGTAATTTGAAATTTTCTCAGGACAACAACAGAGGATAAAACTTTTTTGCAATTTAAAAATATCTTGTAATACATGTAGCTTTTGTGGTGCGCACCACTATGATTAAATCAAAAGGTTGTATTAACCATGTGAAGGGAAGAGTTGTTATTGGTAGTTTTTGTTTTTTATTTTATAAAACTTTTAATTATTGTAAAATTAACCATGTTTCTAAACTTTTTTTTAATGGATGTAGGTGCTTTCTCATCCATCAGTGGGAGGATTCCTTACACATAATGGGTGGAATTCTACTTTGGAGGCAATTAGCATGGGAATTCCTATGATTGGATGGCCCTGTTTTTTCGACCAATTTCTTGATTGTCGATTTGTAAGAGATGTTTGGAATGTCGGTTTGGAATTTGAGGTTGTTGATGTAGATGAATTTAAATTAGTGACAAAAGAGATGGTTGAGAGTAAAATTAGAAGTATGATGGAAGGTTATATTGGAATGAAGCTACGTGAAAATGTTGCGAGGCTAAAAGAAGCTGCAAACAAGGCAGTGATGGAAGGAGGAACTTCTTATACAAACTTGAACACCTTTGTAGAGGATATGCAAAAGATAGCAAAATCAAGGTTTTAAGGAGTTTCCAAATTTACGACATTCTAGATGTTTCTTTCTTTCTACTATGCCTACTTCTGTAACATTTAAAATTTCAAATCTATGTTAATTCTTTCTTATGTCTTTGACCCTTCTCTCACTCAACTTTCAACCTTGTACTTTATTAATGATTTTTTCAAAATGAAAATTGAACTATACACTACTGCATAAATTTATAAGGATATTAGGCCCATAGTATCTACCTCATCTTAAAGTGAATTCCACATCATTCTCAATGGGTGCTTCTATCTATAATCATACGATAGAAAAATATCACAAATGAAAAAAAAAACGTTTTTAAAATTCTCTTATGTGTTTGATTGCATGCCATTTTTTTACATTGAAAGGACCTACTGTCACATCCCGTGGTCAAAGACAAGGAACAAGAGAGAGTCAGGGAGATAAGGCGTGAGTATGGCGGTTGCCTATCAACCATAAAATCTAGAGGGAAGGCATGGATAGAAGTGACTAGATTTGAGGCAATTTGCAAAGGCATTTTTGGAGGGTAGACAATAGAGAACATATGACAGGGTCGACTTGTGTGTGGCGAGATAGAGGCGATGGGAAGCAATGCACTCATTTGAAGGAAGCTCTCCAGTTATATTTCCATCTACTACAACAAAAAATAATTCTTAATTTTTACAAGAGGAATTGGTATGAAGATAATGGTAAGCTTCAGGAGGCTCTTGAATTTTCACAAGAGGAATTGGCATGAAGAGAAGAAAATGCAGCGTAATTGTCAAGTATTTAGAATTCCTGTAGGAGTCATAATATAGACTCATGGGCTCTTTATGTTGAACTTCAGGAAAGTACCAATTAAATTTAATTTAAAAAAATATTATTTACTGTAACAAGTTTATGTTTTTCCAAAGTAAGGCTTCGTAATATTTTCATTTGGATGTGCTTAGCTATCACACTACTATGTGTTCCTAGAATAAAGGAAAAATGGCATATAGTTGGAAGTATAGTTAGGATTATAGTTAGGATTTGTTAGTTGAACAATATGAAAGGAATTGAACTAAAAATATTTATGTCAAAGATTGTTTGAAAAGTTGTATAAAAGGTATAGATCACTATTATTAGAAATATGGGATATGATTTGGTAACATAGAAATTGTTTAAAATTTATAAGTTGAACAGTAGGAGGAAAGTATGGTCATGATGATTATCAAATGAAGTTTAGAATTTGGGTTTTCCATCTTTCTAAACCATGTCGTCCTTATATGGCACTATAGAATAATCCTTCAAAAGGCTTGAACTTCTAACTATACAAAGGGAAGGGTGACGTATATTCTTATCTTAATATTTACAAAAGGAAGGGTGACGTATATTCTTATCTTAATATTTACAAAGGGAAGGGTGACGTATATTCTTACCTTAATATTTTACATGGAATGAGGTATACTTGTATAGACCTCTTTATATATTATGAACTAGGAACACAATTACCTAATCTAAGTTTTAGATTATGGTTGAACAATAATGTAAGTGATGTAGACTTGTTTTAGTGGGGCATTAGAACCACATTAAATTAAACATATTTTTATTGTTGCAAGTTGATACTCTTGGTAATCCACTTTGCATTTGAGCGTAATCTACCTCACTTTTAACTTCTAATATGACTGCATGATGTTTATCAACCTCTTAAATATGAGAACCTTGATATGGGACTTATCATGTAAATGAAGGATATTATAGCTGTAGGGAATTGCGATATGATTACATACTAAATGGAAGACAACTATTATTTAATTTGATTTTGATATTGTGAGTTAAGAAATAAACCATATTAGATCTTGAGACCTTAACTTTGACCATCAAGGCCATATTTAGTTTAAATCGAAAGTATGAATAAATTATCTATTCTATGAACTAAACTATTATAAGAATATGGGGTTACACCATGGTGCAAAGTAAACTTGAAGATCAAGAATATTATTACTAATATTATTATTGCTTATATATTTTCATATGTTGGTCAAATGTATAGTGTTAGCAAGAAAATTTGGGGATGTACAAAGATCAAAGTTTTGTGCCCAAGGTTATCCTTATAGTGTTGTGTTTATATCCCGGTGACAACAATAGGGGAAGAATCAAACCTTGACAAGAAAGCGACATATTAGAGTAACTTCATAAGAATTATCTAAGCCAAACACCATGCACTCATAGAATTCATAGCAATCATATATACACAATAATTTTGATACTCAACAATTAGATTTTACTCATTATATATCATATCCTTTAGTACATATGTTCATATTCATTCTTTGTCTTCCTTTCTATCTATCTATCTCTATTCCATCTCTTCTATACTTATATTATCTTTTATTCTACATTCATCTATATTCCTTACATATATATTTACTTGGGGACATGTCCCTTACAAATTACAACATTTTCCTTCAAGCCTTGATTGACCAAATGTTTGGCATTCTATTGGTGGAAGTCTGTGGTATGGTTTGTTGTTGTACTAAGATCTATCTCTAGTCGCTTACCCTACCAACGCCATCCCCCCTTTCAAAAATATGGCTTGTCCTCAAGACACTAATTAGATGGAAAATGGTTGTTATAGATGACCTTTAGTTTCATGAGCATTTCATCCCATTGAGTGGTTGTCTATAGGAGTAGTTGTACATGTCCTTAAATTTGGACTAGTGTTACTTATGCTTCTATTATACTACTAGGGATTTGTACTTTTTGTGTAACCTTCTTGAATTACCCTAGTATCCCTATCATGTGTGCCAATCGAAAACTAATCACTTCCCTTAATTTTTTAATGTGTGATTTGATTTGTTCTATCTGGTCTTGTAGCTATTGGAGTTGTGTATGTATTTCCTCTACTTGCACTCTTATTGATCCATCCCTATCTTGTATTGGATCATAACTACTAGCCATATGTTCTATTTGTTCCTCCAATAGATATATTTGATCTTTGAGGTTCTCAGTTGTGGTTAGCCATTGTAGGAAAAAATGATATATAATATTACATCCCCAATTGTCTAATGGAATTTTATAATATGTTCTTCCAATTGGGTGTGGGGTGTTACACATTTCTTTCTCCCTTCCTCCATTCTAATTTTACCTATCTTTGCAATGGCTTGGTTCCAGATTGTGGTGGACCAATTATCCATCTCTTTTTGCACCCCTTCTACCAAAATTCCTTAATTGTTTACTAAGAGGTTGAGAAGTGTTTGTTTGAAATTCTAGAATGATGCTTTGTATTACCACAATGACATCTTCCAACTGCTCAGTACTCTCTACATGTTGTCTCAAGACTTCCTCTCTTGTGGTATTGTGAAAAATGTTCCCTACTTTATATTTCTACAGAGGGGATATTTTGGTCAGATCCACCTATGTACAATGAAAGTTACAATAATTATGACACATGTATTGGCTAGATCTTATTTTGTTGTGCCAAAAACTCTAATGGATTGTGACAAGGAGGTTGCAAGGGGTGAGGATGATCCCACAGAAGAAGCGGTGGATTATGTGGTGTCTATTGTCCTGCCAATTATTTGAAGGATATCTTTTGTTCTTTTTGTGTCTTATCTTTTTCCCTTTTATTTGTCCATACATCAATTTATTTTCCTTCTAAATCTTATATTTGTTTTCCTCTATTTGTTACATCAATGTATCTACCCTCTGCTTTGTACTCAAACAAAATTTCAATTACATTGCTTACCACCTATTCATCCAAATAATCCCCAAGTTTTGCCAATTTTGGATTGTCTATGGTAGCAATATTTTCTTCCTTTATTCTTAAAGGTTGAACATAATAGTTGTCTTTGGATTCATTATGCATGTACATATCTCTTTCTTCTTTAGTTACTTGAATGTCTAATCTTGGTTCTTCTCCTTTTTTTTGTTGTGCTACATAACCTATTTTTCTCAAAAACTTGTTCTCTTGTTATATCCATTCCATTAATTTCCATATGCCTTAAATATTTTTGGTGGTGGGTGGGTATGTTCAAATATTGTGATACTATTTTCTTCTTCCAACTTGAATATCATCTCTTTCATTTGCAATAATGCATTATGAATGTCTTTATTGTCATCCTAGAAAGAGAAGGTTATGAATAATATTTTGTTGGAGCTCCCCCTAGTTTTTGGTATCTATTTTTCTTTCTAGGTTTACATACCAAGTTTGGTGTTACACCTCGAATTTTGATTTGCAAAAATTACTTAAATTTTATGTTAAAAATGTGTTTTGACATCAGTAGATGATTATATGTTATTTGGCATTTTGATGAAATTATAATCCAATGCAATGTGTTTCAATTTTATGTATTATTAAATCAAGATTATGATGTTTTGATTAATAACTCCCTAACTATGTTATTGATTTTCTAAGTGAAATGTAGGATTAGATTCTTACCCTCCTAGAGGGAGAGGGAGAGTATCACTGGAGAGAGGAGTATAGACATGTAAAATAAACAAGTTAATGCCAAATGAGTCGAACACACTCACTCACACAGGTCTATGTATTTATTTTGGGTAACCCTGTTTTGTCGTTGAATTTATCTGGTGTTTTGACCAAATATGGTTGAATCGTAAGGTTAAGATAAACCTTGTCGAGTCTTTGGCCTAATCAACGACCTATGGAAAGTGCCATGGCCTTTTAAGAGACCGTTAATCATACAAATCAATGCATGTAATGGTGATTAAAGAAGATGAAACCATTCTAACTTCCATGTGAGGCAAAAGGCTCTAACACGGGCTACAAAATTGCCTTCAGTTAATGCTTTCAATGCCTACAAAAAGGCAAAGTGGATTCGAATCACTAAGATTTCAGTTGGAAGATTTATTAGCCACAATTATGTGGTAGAAGTCATGGGCTATAGAGAAAGGAAAGGGATTAATATTAGTGATTCTTATGTTTTCTCATGAGTAGTGACAGGTAGGAGAAGAGAAGAGCGCTGGTCTGTGTATCACAGGGAGCTTGTGGCGGATTGTATACACCATATATAGTCAGTTTTGCATAAGTTCGATCATAGTTATTATATATTACAAATTAGTAATGAATGTTTAAAGCAATTCAAAGGCAATTCATGAAGGATTTAGTCTTGTAATAGTAGATAGAGGCTAGCTATGTTTGTTTTGTGGAGAATAGAGACTTCAACTATATTTAGTTGTGGAAACTTGAAGAAGCTAAATAGTTTGAATTCAAAAGTACAAATAGCAGTACATACATGCTTCTATACTTTGTTTTTCATCTTAAAACTTTGGTAGTTTATTTTTCATCTTAAAACTTTGGTAGTTTAAATCTGGAGTTTCAGATATGAAAAGATAAAAGAATATTTCAGAGTTATTAAAAAAATATAAATACGGTAAAAACCTCTTTTAATTTCAGAGTTATTAAAAAAATATAGATACTGTAAAAACATGCTTATTATTGTAAAAATCCTTGGTAATATATATTGTACTTTTACTAGCATTATTAAATGTATTCTTGTACAAAGAACCAAGATGAAAACATAGAGAATACAAAATTATTTAAATGAGTTATTTTCTTGTTTGTGAATAATATTTTTATTTTACTCATATTTCGAGTTGACAAGAACTCATGAGAAATAAAAGGTGTCTCGAGTTAGTGTCATTATTTGAAAACATTATAACAAGTATTGTGCATGAAAACAGGAGAGTATTTCACTCTTAGATTTAAATGCAAAAACTTATGAATAAGTGGTAGTAGCCAAGTTCTAAGATGTTGTGAGTATGCAACATGGGTGTTCATTGTTAGGAAAATATTTCCACGACCTTAGTTGATTATTGACTATAGTAAATTATACATTAATGGTTTTTTTAAATCTTTAAGAAAAGTAAGAAAAATAGTCAATCAGTGAGTCATGTGTTAAACCTTAGGTGTAAGGTTGTTTCCAAGTTGAGTTAGAGGTGTGTGAACTCATGCTTACATTTCTTATGAAGGTGTTTATTTTGTTTCAAAACTTTGGAAAAATTAATGCAAAAGTCTTTGCTTGCATTAGTCAGTTCACAGTGTTCCATATTGCATATCCAGTCAGATTGGTCATACCTAGTTAGAAGAGGTTTAAAGTTGTACAATTGATTGGTTATGTAGGACACAACACTAGAACTCAGATGGCATGTATTTGTTGGTTCCTTAGTCTATACTCTTCATGAAGGGTAGGGGCAACTCCAATTGGAAGGTGTGTGGGGGACCGCTAGTCTGTGGTTGGAGGTAAAACCTCAGGTGATGCATCTTGTAGATGACAACGTCGAGGCTTGTGAGACAAAAGTTAATTTCCATATATGAGAAACTTTATATCACTTATTATGTATTGCAAACTTGTATACATGAAATGGCTTATACTTTTGTAATGAAATGAAAAGATCATTTTATTATCTTAAAATATAATTGATATGTTATAAATTCAAAATTTATGGTATTAATTAATTTATTTATCATGTTCAGTAAATGTTATCCGAAAGTGAATTTTTTTTATTATCCTATTTTTAAGCATATGTTAATTTACTACTATGGTAATTCTTAAAGTATTTACTATGAAGAAAGATGCGTATGTTACATATAGTATTAGATCTACTAGGTTCAACAAATGGACCTACCAACTCATTACAAAAAATTATTTCTCAAGCATTAATAGTTAGCTAATGTTTGAAAGTGTTATTGTACCAAAATAGTAGGAAGAAGAACAAGGAAAAGCGTAAGGGAATCCATACCCAAGAACTTGCCCACATTTTAATCAAAATTGTTTTCTCCTCGCCCACTTTGGGTGGTGTGATCATGCCTATTCTCATCTTCCCTTTGGATCTCTGAGTGGTGATACTCCTGTGAGAAGCTTGCTCTACAAGTATATTGTAATCTTTGTGATTTCTGAATAATATATTGGGCACCTTTTGGAGTGTGGAGTTTTTCTTTCAAAAGGGTTTTCCCCATGTAAATCATTGTGTTGTGGTATGCATGATATTTGTGTTTATTTATGTTTAGGTTTATGTAATATACAAACATAAATATACACAAACACTTTCATGGTCAAACAACAATGGGTCAATTATTTGAGAAAGCTATTAAACAAGAGAAAAAATTGAAATCCATCTCTGCCTATCGTGAGAAGAATCACAAGAAGTAAAATTTGTCACAGTCTTCCCAATATTTTAAGAAGAGGAATGATAAGTAGGAATCCAAGAAGAGGAATTATAAAGGTTTCTGAAATAATCTAAATGAGCCCAAGAATAAGAAGAAGAACAATTCCAGGAGGAATGGAGATAATTCAAGAAAACCTTTTGAAAGGTGAGGAGCTCTTGGAGGATGTTTCTCTTGTGAAGGTGATCATTATGTGAACCAATTCACAGACATGAGTCAAGGAACTCAACAACATGGAAATCCATTACCTACCAAACAAGTAGCATTCCAACAAAGGATCCATGCAACAATGGATAATCGACAAGCAAAGTACCAAATTACTCCTATTGAGACAACATGTACATTATTTGGAGTTCCTATTTCCATTTTGATTGATACAGGTGCAATTGAAAGTTTTATTGCACCAAGAGTTTTAGATAAATTTCTTAGAAGAGCTAGATATATGGCAAAACCTTGGTTAGTAGAATATGCTAACCAAACAAAATTTCAAGTATCTAGAGAAATGTCTATTTGAAGCCAAAGTTAACCTTTTGAGTTTTTCAACCAAGGTAAATCTATATGTAGCACCTTTAGGTTCCTATGATGTTGTCTTAGGAATAAATTGGTTGTGGAGGCATAGGACTAAGGTAGACAATTTTGTAAAAATATTAGTGTTTAGATGACCTAGGAAACAAAGTTTTCTTTCAAGGCACTCCCAAAGAAGTCAACATAAGACAAATCTCTACCATGCAACTAAAAAGGGCCAAACAAAAAGGGTGTCAACTCTTTGCAGTCAAGATGGAGGAGTTATAACTTGAAGAGTTTATATTCCAAGATGACCTAATATATTGTGATTCTAAAAAACTCCAAATAATTGAAGAAGATCTTAGGGATCAAAGAGAACTTGCTATGGTGAACTACCCTTTTCTTTGAGATTTTCAAGATGCTTTTCCAAATGAACTCCTTGGATTATCCCCAAAAAGAGCTTTTGATTTATCCATTGATATAATTCTTGGTTCATAACCAATTTCAAAAGCACCATACCATATGACCACTATGAAGTTGATGGAACTTGTTAATGTGAATGAGGTTATTTCCTAACTAGTTATTAGTGGGAACCTATTCACATGATAAGTTTACTTAGGAGTTAAGTTAGTCCTAGGTGTCTTATCTAAAAGCTTGTTATAATGGGGCCATGCCTCATTATTTACTTAGTCATTTATGCATTTAATAGTTAATTAATGTATTTAATAATTTTTGCATTAAGAATTTAATGTTTGTATCAAGGGTAGTTGTCATACCTCATCATACCTTGCCTATATATTCAAGGTGCTTGTACATTGTATTATATCTCATTCATGTTCATTTATCAATATCAATTCTCAATACTTATACAAGCTCGTGTTGTAACACTTTCTTGTGGATGGTATCTTTCTTGGTTGATACTTTGAAGACTGCAGCTTCATTTGGGTTCATTAGCATTTCAATGCGGTATTAGAGCTAAGGCCTTGTAAAGCCCTTCTCATATTGGAAACTTGAGATTTTGCTAGATGAGAGAATTCATTGTAGGTCATAGTTTGTGAGGGTTTTATTTTTTGGCTAGTTGCCATAACTAGGGAGGTAACTAATTTTTGGAGTAGATTGGGCCATATATGAACCCGCCATTGTATTTAGAAGGCCCAAAAACCCCTAAAATGCTAGTCAAATAGTTGAAATTTGACTCTTTTCCGAAGGGCATCAAAGGTTTTTTGTAGCAGTATGGAGATTCCATACAACCGTATTGTATGGATTCGTACAATACCCGTGGTGAAAAAAATGCCCCACCCTATCATGGAGATTCTGTGTATAGTTATACCTAGCATCATCTTGGCATCATTTTTGGTAATTCTACGGGTTATTAACATATTTTGGGCCAAAATATTTATATATATTGTTAGGAAATTTTTTAAATATTAATTTAGAGGTCTATAAAATTTCTATCGACATTTTTTGGGGGGTGCATTTAATTTTTTGTAGCACCGTACTAACAATCTCAACATATTTTGTCAACCCTTTACTGATAGTCAAAGTACCTTTGTTGACTTCTTTTTTTGTCGATAGTCGATTGTGTCGACTCCGTTGACTCCTTTATTTGTTCTAATGGTTGATTTAGGATTTGAGGTTCTTACTCATAATTATCATACATGGAAAGTGAGGATGCAAAAATTGATTTGGTCTTAGGGTTTGTGGTCTACCTTGGGTGACCATCAACTTGATTTTACTAGGGAATATGAAAGATTCGCTCACAGGAAAAAATGTAATGAGGCTATGGGATTGATTACTATGCATGTTTTTGATAGTTTGTTCTTCCATATTGAGGAATGCACTACTCCTAGATAGGTTAGGGATAAGTACAAGGACTTGTTTGGTCCAATAAATGATGTAAGATCTTTACAACTAGAAGTAGAATTAGCATCTCTTTCTATTGATTCATTTCCTACTATTGAGGATTATTTAGTTAAGTTCAAATCTTTGAGATCTCAATTAGCGGGTTATGGGAAAGAGAAAATTGATAAGGAATGAATATGCCTCATTTTTGGGAACCGTATTGCATTTTTATATTGCATAGTGCATCATCATTTAGGATCTTGCATCATTTGCATAATAATTTCACTCTAAGTTGCACTTATGGGGGGGTGTTAGTGTGAATGAGGTTATTTCCTAACTAGTTATTAGTGGGAACCTATTCACATGATATGTTTACTTAGGAGTTAAGTTACTCCTAGGTATCATTTCTAGAAGTTATTTATAATGGGGCCATGTCTCATTATTTACTTTTAGTCATTTAGACATTTAATAGTTAACTCATGCATATAATAATTTTTGCATTGAGCATTTAATGTTTGTATCAAAGGTAGTTGCCATACCTCATCAGACCTTGCCTATATATTCAAGGTGCTTGTACATTATATTATATCTCATTCGTGTTCATTGATCAATATCAATTCTCAATATTCATGCAATTTCATGTTGCAACACTTTCTTGTGGATGGTATCTTTCTTGGTTGATCCTTTGAAGACTGCAACTTCATTCGGGTTCATTAGCATTTCAACAGAGGTAAAGGCTCAATTGCAAGAACTGTTATCTAAATGATTGATTAGGCCCAGTGTCACCCTAGGGAGTGCCAATAATCTTTGTAAAAAAGGATGGTACTTTGCGCTTATGCATAGATTATCATATTCTTAACAAAGCAATGATAAATAATAAATATCCTTTACCATTTATTTATGATTTTTTGATCAAATTTGTTGAGTAGTGGTATTCTCAAAGATCGATTTACAATTTGGATATTATTAGTTAAGGTTGAAGGATGAAGACATTCACAAAACAACCTTTAGAACAAGGTATATGAACTACGAATTCACAGTTTTACCTTTTGGTCTGATGAATACCTCAACAACATTCATGAATTTGATGAATAGTATTTTTAGAGATTGCTTGGATAGATTTATTTTGGTATTTTTAGACGATATTCTTATATATTCTAAGAATCAAGAGGAACATTTCCAGCACTTGCAGTTTGTTCTATAACATTTGAGGGAACACAAATTGTATGGGAAGCTCTCCAGATGTACATTCTTTCAGAGATAAGTACAATATTTGGGTCATATAATTTTAGTAGAAGGAACTATAGTAGATCCATCAAAGATCAAAGCCATTCTTGAATGGCCAACACCAAAAAATATACATGAAGTGTGTAGTTTTATAGGTTTAGCAGACTAATATAGAAAGTTTGATTTGAACTTTTCTAAGATTTCCTACCCTATCACTTCTTTGCAGAGAAAAGGAAAATGTTTTGATTGGTCAAAAAAATTCCAAGAAGCATTTGATCAACTAAAAGAGAAGTTGACTACAACTTGGATATTGAAAGTTCCTGATCCAAAAGACCAATTTTTTGTAATCAATGATGATTTAGGGGAAAGACTTGGTGTACTTATGCAAGAAGGACGGGTTATAGCATATGATTCGAGAAAGTTAAAGACATATGAGCAAAATTATGCTTCTCATGATCTTGAATTGGCATAAATTGTTCATGCTTTGTAAATGTGACAAGATTTTTGGTTGGAAAAGCCTTTTGAGCTTAGGCTAGATCATCAAGGTCTTAAGTATTTATTCTCCCAATCACATCTCAATGCTTGAAAAAGAAGATGGTTGGAATTGATATTTGACTATGATTTTGAGGTAAGTTATTGTGCCGTAGAAAAAAGGACCCTTTGCTTGACATGGGATTAATTCATAATAATTGGACTTAATGAGGCCTTGATTTAGGTGTTGTGAGGAATTTTATGCATCCACACTAGGTCTTGGAACCTTGCAAATTAAATAAAATGCATTTAATGACATCTTGTGAAGGTGTTGTGAAGTGTTGTAAGACATTTCTACATTCTTCTAGACTCTATTAATTACAATCCACCCAAAAATCACCTTTTTATTCATCAAAAAGTCCTATTTTGAAGTGTTGTAAAGTCTTGTAACAATTTTTCACGCTCTTCTAGGAATATCTTCACTATTTATCCCTTTCTCGTGCTTTATTTGACCCCTTAATGCTCTCATATGTTTAATTAAGTGTACTTTTGAGTATTATCCCAACAAACAACATTAAATACAACATATTTCCTGACACTTGTTTTTAGGTCCTAGGTGGGACCCATTCACCATGGGTGGCGAATGAGTCCCCCTTGGCCCCAAATTCAAAATATTTTTAAATTTCCTTTCGGGATTTTATTCAAAATCACTTGATGTTGGCCTATGATGAGGTATTAACGAGATACTAAGGCACAAGGTTGTATAAATAAGTGTTTTTCTCCTCATTTCATATCTCCTAATATTTCATTCATCTATTCATCCATTAACTCAATTCACATCCATTCTTCATCATTCATCTATCAAGCAAGTTAGGGCTTTCACATTGCAAGTCATCAATTTAACTTCCTAAGACATTCAAGGGTGGATTCTACACTTTATGTTGCAGAATTTCAAGATCAATCATCATGGCAAGGTAATCTATTCCATTATTTCATGTTTCATTCTATTCTTTCATCATCTTGGTTTAATTACCTAAACAGGGTTTGACCAAGGCAAACCCCCATGCCTTAACAATCAACATCTCTCTTTCTCTTCTTGTGTGTTTGTAGATTTAGGTCCTTTGGAAGCTTGGAAATAATTGAAAATCAAGTTGCAAGGTTGTTAAAGTCTTCTCTTCATTCAACAAGTCAAAGAATCAACAAAAAGTCATTTTTAGACTTGAATCTGACAATTTTAGAAGCAGACACCTGTAGGAAGCAGAAGTGTAGATCTAGCTCCACATAATCAACTCCTAAATTTGAAGATTCCTGTAGGTGGAATAATTCACCATCCATGATGAATGAGTCCCATCTGTAGGCCTGAAAAGTGGTTTTGTCAGAATTCAGCTCCCGATAGTCAGAAACTTGTTTCCTAGACTTTTCATTAGAAGTAGGACTAATTCACCATGCATGGAGAATCAGTCCTAATGGCCATTAACAGTGACTTATAGAACATTACAGAATATTCCAACATCTTGCATTAGGTTAGTTTAAATTCATTTATTTACATTTGTAAGCATTCAAACACATCTACACACACTTCACATTAATATTCCATCCATCCTTACATTAATCTTGAGTGAAACATTGTGTATTTGACCCATCTTTCTCCTTTTAGGTGAAAAACCCTAAAAGTGCTAGAAAGAAAGTAGGTCCCAAAATCCTTCATTTCATTTTAGTGAACCTACTGTTTGAATCCCCTCTTTTCTAATTTTGGAGTCCATTAATCATTCTAGAATTGCTTGCATTACATTTGGAATTAGTTAGCTTGCATTCTAGGGTTTCATTTTTGCATGTGTAAAAGTGCATAATAGGTTGCATTTTTGCATTTTTAATCATTGAAAAGTTCTAAAATCCTACATTTTTAGCTTAGTTCTGCATCTTAGAACTTAGAAAGCATAAAAATCAGTCACAAATTTCTTTTTTTTTTGAAAAAAGTCCATATTGGGACTCATTCACCACCTTGGGCAAATCAGTCCCTTCTAACCCCTGAAACAACATTTTATAAAACTCAAAAATTTATTTTTAGGCTTCTGTTTAGTGTCTTAACTTGTATATATTAGTCAGTTGCATTTCTGTAGCATGCATTTTGTTAAATTTCACTTCAAATAGCTCCTTTAATGCATTGTTTCATTTCACTTCCTCCAATAATACAATATCATTTTCAAATTGTTGCATTTATTTAACCTACCAAAAATTACATTGCATTGTACTTTCTTTCATTTCAGTATGTTTTCTTTCACAAGATGTGCTCTTGATTTGATTAAACATGGATTTTATTAGCATAATATCCCCTTTTATGAGTTTTCTTTTGATTACCATAATAGGGGCTTTAAGAAACAATCCACTAATTCAATCCTTAATCTTACATTACCCATTGGTGAGAATGGTAATATTGACAATCATAACACACATACTTTTTCTTCTTCCGATACCTCTCCTCTTGGTGATGAAAGTATTTTGGTGCAAGAAGTTACAAGCCTTGAAGGTATTGATTGTCCATCTCCTCATTCCCCTTTGGATGACCCTACACAACAAGAGTATGAAACCATAGACACATTCCTCAATGTCACCTTACCAAGTATCCATGGTCATGACAATTAAACTTGTTCCTCTCCTAATATCCCTCCTTGATGTTAAGAGGATAGGTTGGTATTAGAAGACAACCCTCTTAGGAATCATGACACCCTTAATATTCCATTCCCTAATGTCCCTATCCTATGGGAAGATCTATTTGAAAACCATAGTGATTCTTCTCTTGATACCTCCTCCACTTGTGATGAAGCTACTTTACACACCTCAAATTTGCATGACCATATTACAAGCTCTCCTTGTAGGGTAGATAATATGGAACAAGAGAATGAGACCTTAATGGTAATGGACACTCCCCTAACACCCTCTCCTTATAATTCCATCCTTGATCATTCCCCTATTGGCAATGAAGTTACTATGGAAGAACCAAGCCTTCCTTGTCAAGCACATGTAGCTTGTATTTCCCCTAACAAATATCCTCCTAGGGAGAATATCATGGCATTAGACTATGGAGAACAAGTGGTTCTTGATTTCCCTTACTTTGAGATACATCAAAACAAGATTACTGAGGATATGGATGCACAAGTGTCCCTTAAATCCCCTTTGCTCAATGGACCTCATACATATCTCGTAGGACATCCTAACAATCCTCTTATTCTTTACCCACCTTCATTCAACCTCAATAATCTCACATCATCCTTTCAAACTAGTGGTCTTGAACATCATCCTTCCCAAAAAATTCAAACTGTCATCTCACAACACACTCATGATTTGAATTTGTTAGATTTTGTATCCCCCTATAATGAAGAAGACAAAATATCGCAATCTATCGAGTCTTGCGTAGGTATGACATCTAAGCCAAATGTATCTTTGACTCTAATCACAAAACCATTTTCTCCTCTTGATCAAGAAGGTATCTTGTCAATACTTCTCCATGATAATTTGATCACCCTCCCTCCTAGAACTCACAAGAAATGTTAAGATAAGACTTCCTTTTGTGCATATCATAGAATTCATGGTAATTCCACCAATGAATGTTATGCCTTGAGTCATAGAATACATCATTTTCAGGAGTTTGGTATGCTTCCCTACATGGGGGCATCTAATTCCTCTAATTGCTATTTATTTTCACTCTCGCATGCATTCATCAATCGTTTTGGCTCACCTTTGTCTTGCACTAAGTGGGGGAAAGGGGTTCGCTAGCCTTGTCCTCGTATGTCACTTGTGGTTGCCTCCTTTGGCTAGTTGTTAACCTTTCATGAATACATAAGAGAAAGCTTGACATGTGGACAACATGCCTTAAGTTGGCTCACATATGACATACTTTCCCCTTTTCATGATGTAGCTTATCAGAAACATATGAATTGGCATAGGGATTTCTGAGTAAGCTCTCATGTCTTCTTCCTTCTTCTACTTTAAAGCAATTGCTTGCAGTACGGGTGCTCGCAACTTCTTTAAAGTGGGGGCATACATCACCACTCATATTTCATTGTGCGATTTTCTTTTTCTTGCGATTCCCTCTCTTGAAAGAATTAGGTACAATGTTACCCATGATGAGATTGTTTGCACTTATCCTCTCTTGGAGACATTGAGCATGATGTTCCCGAAGATGAGACACTGCAGGAAAAAAGTGAAATCCCTTTAAACAATCCTTAACATTATTTTCCATTAACAATGTTTATAAGTATCAAAATCATTTCATTTTTCTTTTGTAGCGCCTTGTTAAAGTTATCAGTAGGTATAACTTTAATATGGTTGAGCAGGAAGCCCACCTAGTGGCATGACTTTTCCCCATAGCCACCTTTTGTGTTTGTGAGTGCATACCAACTAGCGTATGTATCTTACCTTTTGGGATTTCTCACCCCCCGGACAACTAGTTTTGTGGCCCCAGAGTGAGTATACAGTTGGGCATTCTCACCCCATAGACAACCTAAAGTTTTGTGGCTCCATAGTGAGTACATCTTTTTCACCTCGTCTTTCTTTCTATCTTTCCTTTGCATGATTTTGTATCTTGGGGGCTTGACCTACATGTGGATCTCTCTTGAATGTCTACTTTAGTATGAGTTTGAAGCAAGTTCATCCTCTCACTAAAGTGGGGGCTAAATGTGCCGTAGAAAAAAGGACCCTTTACTTGACATAGGATTAATTCATAATAATTGGACTTAATGAGGCCTTGATTTAGGTGTTGTGAGGCATTTTATACATCCACACTAGGTCTTCGACCCTTGAAAATTAAATAAAAGGCATTTAATGACGTCTTGTGAAGGTGTTGTGAAGTGTTGTAAGACATTTCTACATTCTTCTAGACTCTATTAATTACAATCCACCTAAAAATCACCTTTTTATTCATCAACAAGTCCTATTTTGAAGTGTTGTAAAGTCTTGTAACAAGTTTTCATGCTCTTCTAGGCATATCTTCACTATTTATCCATTTCTCATGCTTTATTTGACCCCTTTATGCTCTCATATGCTTAATTAAGTGTATTTTTGAGTATTATCCCGACAAACAACATTAAATGCAACATATTTCCCGAAATTTGTTTTTAGGTCCTAGGTGGGACCCATTCACCATGGATGGCGAATGAGTCCCCCTTGGCCCCAAATTCAAAATATTTTTAAATTTCCTTTTCGGAATTTTATTCAAAATCACTTGATGTCAGCCTGTGATGAGGTATTAATGGGATACTAAGGCACAAGGTTGTATAAATAAGTGTTTTTCTCCTCATTTCACATTTCCTAATCTTTCATTCATCTATTCATACATTAACTCAATTCACATCCATTCTTCATCATTCGTCTATCAAGCAAGTTAGGGCTTTCACATTGCAAGTAATCAATTTAGCTTCCTAAGACATTCAAGGGTGGATTCTACACGTTATGTTGCAAACTTTCAAGATCAATCATCATGGCAAGGTAATCTATTCCATTATTGCATGTTTCATTCTATTCTTTCATCATTTTGGTTTAATTACCTAAACAGGGTTTGACCAAGGCAAATCCCCATGCCTTAACAATCAACATTTCTCTTTCTCTTCTTGTGTGTTTGTAGATTTAGGTCCTTTGGAAGCTTGGAAATCATTGAAGATCAAGTTGAAAGGTTGTTAAAGTCTTCTCTTCATTCAACAAGTTAGAGAATCAACAAAAAGTCATTTTCAGATCTGAATCCGACAATTTTAGAAGCAGACACCTATAGGAAGCAGAAGTGCAGATCTAGCTCCACAGAATCAACTCCTGAATTTGCAGATTCCTATAGGTGGACTAATTCACCACCCATGGCTTATGAGTCCCATCTGTAGGCCTGAAAAGTGGTCTTGTCAGAATTCAGCTCCCAATAGTTAGAAACCTATTTCTTGGACTTTTCATTAGAAGCAAGACTAATTCTCCATGCATGGCGAATCAGTCCCAGTGGCCATTAACAATGACTTATGGAACATTCCAGAACCCTCCAGTAACAACAATCTGCTTCTAGGTGCACTCTGTTCAGTTTCGTTAATTTCTGTTTTCATTTGTTTAAGTTTTTTACTTCCTATTTGCAATCAACATTATGTTTTCCAACATCTTGCATTAAGTTAGTTTACATTCATTTATTTACATTTGTAAGAATTCAAACACATCTACACACACTTCACATTAATATTCCATCCATCCTTACATTAATCTTGAGTGAAACATTGTGCATTTTGGACTCATCTTTCTCCTTTTAGGTGAAAAACCCTAGAAGTGCTAGAAAGAAAGTAGGTCCCAAAATCCTTCATTTCAGTTATATCAAAGGAAAATAAAATTAATTTGCATATGCTTTGAATTGGAGGAGACACATTTCCTTAATGATCTCTATTCATTCATATTTTAAAGGCTGGGTATTACAAAAGTCTGTGAGAGAATTATTATGAGCAAGACGAGAAATCTCTCTCAATTAATCCTCAAGACTCAACGTATGATGGGTTCTATTTTGAACTAGATGGAAATTTAAGGTTCAAGGGAAGAATGTATGTTACAAAATTTGTGGAGTTATGAAATATTGTGTGGAAAGAGGTTCATTCTGCATCATATTGAGGAAACTCAAGAGTGACAAAACTCCTAGCTAATGTAAAACCACTTTATTTTTGGAAAGGAATGAAGAGTGACACTACAAGATTTATAGCAAGACATCTAGAATGCTAGAGGGTAAAAGATAAACACCATCACCTAAAAAGACTTCTTTATTCTCATGAAATTCCAGAGTGGAAGTGGCAAATCATTAGAATGGATTTTATACAAGATCTTACTATGTCTAGAAATAAACATAATGCTATTCTAGTAGTGGTGGATAGAATCACCAAGGTATCTCAATTTTATAATTAGAAATGTACTGGATGGAGCACAAGTAATAGCTCATAAGTTTGTCTAGGAAGTGTTTATATTGCATAGAGTTTCTGAGAAGATCTCAGATAGAGATGTGCACAAGACATTGAGGTTTTGGAAAACCTTATTTTCTTCACTTGGAAGTCAACTGAATATAAGATCATCTTATCACCCTGGGATAGATGGCCAAATAGAAAGGGTAAACTAAGTTCTTGAAGATTTGTTGAGGATGTATTTCATGGATCAACAATACAAGTGGGAAGATTATCTTTCACTTGTGAAATTTGTACACAGTAACTCCTATCATTCTACAATAAAGATGGCTCCATTTGAAGCATTATACGAAAGAAAGTGCCAAACTCCTATAATCTGGGATAAGCTAGAAGATAGGACGCCTCAGATTGAAAATATTAGATGGAAGAGTAGATCAAATTGATCAAGAAAATATTGCGTAAACTAATGATAGACATAAAAGCTATGCTGATGCAAAGTGTACACCAAGATAATTATCAGTAGGAGAAAAATTTCTTTTGAGAGTCAAACCTCAAAAGAGTTCCATTAAGTTTGGAAAATAATCCAAACTAGCCCCTGGATTTGTGGGTCCCTTCAAAGTTCTCAAAATTATTAACCCAATTTCCTACACAATTACTCTACCTCTAGTTCTTGCTTGGATGCATAATGTGTTTCATGTTTTATACCTTAAGAAATATATAATAGGTATTAATCATATACTTTTTTGGAATGAACTATAGGTACAAGATCCAAGAGCTGTAATGATCGAGCCTCTTAAGGTGCTCAAAGTACACAAGATCCGCTTGCGTAACATAGAGGTTACTCAATGCAAGGTCCAGTTGGAACAATATGTAGAGAAAAATGCTATATGAGAGATTATAATGAATTTTACTAGAAGTTTCCTCATCTATTTACTACTTTTAAATAGCTAAAGAAAACTTGTTATGATTTTATTACAATGCATTGAATCATCGGGGATGATGATCCTTATGAGGGGAGATACAAATTACTTTTAAATTTTACATTAAAAATGTGCTTTCACATCAATAAATGATTCTATGTTATTTGAAATTTTGATGAAATTATAATGCAATTTATTGTGTTTCAATTTTAATGATTATTATTATTAAATCAAGATTATGATGTTGTGACTAATAACAAACCAACTATGTTATTATTTTTCTAAGTGAAATGCAGGATCACATACTTACCCTCCTAGAGGGAGAGGGAGAGTATCACTGAAGGGAGGAGTATAGTCATGGAAAATAAACCGGTTAATGCTAATGAGTCAAACACATATACTCATGTAGGTCTATGTATCTATTTCAAGTGAGTATCCCATTTTTTCATTGATTTTATTTGGTGTTTTGACCAAGTATGGTTGAGTCGTAGGGTTAAGATAAACCTTGTCAGATCTTTGGCCTAGTCTCTTGCATTTGAAAAGGTGTTGTATGGTATTATCATCATTTTCACAATTTATCAATTTTTATAAAGTCTAAATGACTATTATCTAAATATATTAAAAATAATATAATTTTATATATTCGATATTTGAATAGATATATACTTGATAATTTATATATAAATATACAAATAAGATACTAAATGAGCATGAATTCCAATGACCAATGGAAAGTGTCATGGCCTTTTAAGAGACAATTAATCATACATATCAATGCATGTAATGGTGATTAAAGAAGATGGAACCATTCTAACTTCCATGTGAGGCAAAAGCCTCCAATGTGGGCTACAAACCTACCTTGAGTTAATGCTTTCAATGCCTACAAAGAGGAAAAGTGGAGTCAAATCTTTAAGATTTATGTTGGAAGATTTTATTAGCGACAGTTATGTGGTAGATGTTGTGGGATATAGAGAAAGGAAAGGGATTATTATTAAGGATTCTTATGTTTTCTCATGAGCAGCGATGAGTAGGAGAAGAGAAGAGTGTTGGTCTGTGTATCACAGGGAGCTTGTGGTGGATTATATACACCATATACAGTTAGTTTTGCATAAGTTCGATCATGGATATTATATGTTATTGATTAGTAATGAATGTTTAAAGCAATTCAAAGACAACTCATGAAGAATTTTTTCTTGTAATAGCAGATAGAGGTTAGTTGTATTTTTTTGTGGAGAATAGAGACTTCAACTATATCTAGTTGTGAAAAATTGAAGAAGCTAAACAATTCGAATTCAGAAGTGCAAATAGCAGTACATGCATGGTTCTATACTTTTTTTTCATCTTAAAACTTTGGTAGTTTAAATCTAGAGTTTCAAATAGGAAAAGATAGAAGAAATCAAATATGTTAAATAATGTATGTTGAAATAGTGAATGAATAGTCTGATTTTTACAAACTTATGCTTGAAATTATTTAATATTTCTTTTTTAAATTATATTTGATAGTAGAGAAGAGATTTATTACTCAGCTGTGTTGAGCTAAATGAATTATCTTATTTTTCTCTGAAAATTAAATTTGTAATTTGATATATATAGATATGTTCATATATATATATGTAGACACTCAAATTATCAAATTCTTCTATTAATTAAATAAAACAATTTATTAGATTAATTCTCTAATGTTCATCCTGTTTAATTAAATAAATCAATTTATTTAATTAAAATCTTAAAATCCTCTCATCCAATTTAATAAATCAAATTATTCAAATCAAATGTCACAATCCCCCAATCCCTTCAAATTGATTAATTTAGGATTAATTAACTCCTAATCATCATTACCCATTCTCTAGCTTTTGACTCAACCTTGGTCAAACTAAACCCCTAATTAACTGACCAACTTGCACATGAAAATAAATTCTTTTAATTAACTAATTAACCTATTTTCCCTCACAAAGGGATATTCTTTGAGAATATTCCTTCAATAACTCCACTTATTTGACTTTCTTACCCAAATATTAATGCCTCTTACAAAGGAATTAATATATCTTACATATTCACCCACATTCTCTTACATCTCCAACCACATTCATTTAATCCTCTTACACTCTCAACCATGTGCATTAATCTCTCTTACATCCTCTTAACTATGCACATTCCCCAAAATGTGCTCCATCCTCATCTAATAGAATTGTGACAAGTGTCCCAATCCTATCGACTCCCTTTTTAGTCCCACATTCCTCCAATCTTTTCATTCCTCAATCTTTCAACCCTATTTATAGAGGCCTTCTCTTTTGAAGATACATCCACAATCATATGCAAGTTTACTATAGGCACATTCATCACTCATCACTTGCATCTTCATCACATCTTGGAAGCTGCTTATCACAAGGGATTGGGAAAGGGCTCTCTTTTCACATCTAAGGAGCACCACTCCCACTATGGGATAGGGTTTGAACATGCTTTTATATGCTTTCATTTAGTTTCTTTGGTATTTTATCGTTTTGTTTGCATTATCAAGTATGTTTAAATATCTCATAGGAAGGCTTTTATTTCATTGGTTTAATATTGACTAATATGTTGATATTTGTCACTATTTGAGCTAATACATAAAAAATCCTTCACAAACACTATATATATATAGTTTACAAATGATATTGTTTTATAAGCTTGAAGCTTATTCTGATATGATGATAGAAAAAATCAGATTTAAATTCAGAGTTATTGAAAAATTATAAATACCATAAAATCATGCTTATTATTATAAAAGAACTTGGTAATATATATTGTAATTTTAGAATCATTATTAAATGTATTTTTGTACAAGGAGCCAAGAGGAAAACATAGAGAAGTTAAAATTATTTAAAGAAGAAGTTATTTTATTGTTTGTGAATTATATTTTTATTTTACTTGATGAGTCCAAATAATGGCTCAATTTTGATAGGGTTTATCACATTTTTTTGTTGTTACCATAGACTTTAGCACCTGGTTATTGACACTCTCTATGTTATTTCCCTAAAATTATGAACCTTGGGCATGGACTTATCCTTGTGACTTTTGATAATATTAACCTGCTATGTGAAATATTTATGTTAATCTTACATGTGATTGAATGAATGTTATTCTAAGGTGATTATGGATACGTGCAATTGTTTTGTGCACGCTAATGTTATTATAAAGGTTTACATCAAGATGTAGATATAAATGAAGATTGCGAGGTGGAAGGAGTTCATGCCAGCTGGCCGGTTGCTAAAAAAGTAAAAAAGATGGTCATTAAAGAAGTTAATGGAGGGAAAACTTCCAATGGAGGGAAACTCCCAGCTCGTGTGGAAGTTGTAACTTACCTTTAAATGATCATGTCTGTTAGTTGAGCGAATCTAGGAGGTATTGCTGTGCAGGATCCTCGTTGAGGCAAGTCTTCTTTGACTAAATCTGGCACATGCATAACTTCCTCCCCCTTTTTCCATGCTTTCAATAAATGGTGTCCTCCTATTTTGTTGGAGTTAATTGCCTAGTTAGTTAGGAATTATTTAGAAGCTTTTCCTCTATAAATAATGGTTAGATGCCCCTTTTCACAAGGTTGGATGTTCTGAGATTGTACTTGCATTTTCAGTTTCAAGTAATACAGTCATATTGCTGATATGTTGTAATCATGTTTTCAATGAATAAGATGATATTTTGATTTGCTGCATTTGAGTTAGCTTAGGGAAGACTTATTCAAGGGGGCCCACTTGGTGAGAATTCCATCCATTCAGTTTAGTTACTTTTCTGTTCAGTAATTAGTTGCAGTCTTAGCAGTTGTTTGTTCCTGCAGCCATTGGAACTCTATTCTATGACTATTCTTGCAACCAAGGCAAACAGAGTAATTTCTTACATCTGTTTGTTGAGATTTCTATTTTTTTCATCCATTTTTAGTTCAGTTGTTGATGATCAGTTTGGTTGTTGATTCATGCTCAATACTTATCTTAATTCCTTTTCAACATTTTATTTTTAGTACTATTTCCTTTCTAGTTATAGGATAGGGATGACTACAGTTGAGTCCTAATGCACATACAATGCTGACACATTTCAAGTTCACGTCCTTGGGTTGACAATGATATGAACCTTCATGATGAGCAATATAACTACTTAGTGCAAATATCTAATCTCTAAGTTACAACTTTAAGGGCTTAGTTATTGAACCATTAGAGGAGGCCAACATTACTCATATTTTGAGTTGATAAGAACTCATGAGAAAGACAAGGTATCTCGAGTTAGTGTCATTGTTTGAAAAAATTATAACAAGTATTTACATGAAAATAGGAGAGTATTTCACTCTTATATTTAAATGTAAAAACTTAAGAACAAGTGGTAGTAGCCAAGTTCTAAGATGTTGTGAGTGTGCAACACGAGTGGTCATTGTTAGGAAAATATTTCCATGAGGTAGATTAATCATTTATCGACTATAGTAAATTATAAATTAATGATTTTTAAAAAATATTTAACAAAAGTTAGATAAATAGTCAACCAGTGCATCGTGTATTAAACCTTAGGTGCAAGGTCATTTCCAAGTTGAGTTAGAGGTGTGTGAACTCATGACTATATTTCCTATGGAGGTGTTTGTTTTGTTTCAAAACTTTGGCCAAAGTAATGCAAAAATCTCTAATTGCATTAGTCGGTTCATAGTGTTCTAGATTGCATATCCAATCAGATTGGAAATGAGAGTGTCTTGTAGTGCGACCATCCATAATTATTCTTTATCAAATATTTTTTCCATATCTTCCAAGTATCCATTAAGTTTTACCACTCTTGAGTATCGAGATAAATTAATATGTGATATTTCTCTGTATATGTGCCTTACAAATCATGATTTTTAGGGGATAGTAGTAGGAGTATCTTCTTTATTAGATCTCGTGTCTTGTATATTTTCTCTTTCTATGGTATGTTGTAGTAGGATTTTTGGTTGCTTACTTATCATGCATATCTTTCTAAAACAATATAATTTTCAAGGCATCAGTTCAAGTTCCTCATTTAGCCAAGTAGTGAGGAATTCCTCACTATCTATGCTTCCATCCTTACTATCTATTTCTATTTCCCATTGAGTATTATGTTATTCCAAATAACTCAGTTGACAATATTTTTGTGATGGAATAAATTATTCTAGTGTTTTCCTCTTCGTCCTCTTTCAGAGCTACCTATTCAATATATGATTTTTTTGCATGTACACCTAATGAAATATGGACTAATTTGCTTTCATTTGTGAAGCATATTTCCTCCTTTCTTGAATCTATAACTCTATTGGAATTTACAAACCATTAAAGGCCTAGTAGTGTATTGAACCTATTATATGTCTCCTTCATGGCTACACACTCAAAATCAACCATCACTTTTACACCAAGGATATCGACCTCTACCTTTTTCTATGTTCCCAAGGTACCTATGCATGAGCCATCAACCAAACTTATGTTGTATGTAATATTATAGAGTTTATGATTTCCTAGTTTCTCTAGGTTCTTTACAAAATCATAAAAATGTCAGATCCTAAATCAATCATTATTTATTTGATCCTTTTATGGTTAATTTTGGTAGAAATCATTGGTGGTTTATATTTCCATTCCATGTTTGCTTTGGATACTATTTAGATCTATGGTCTTGGTTGCTCTTTTTTATTCCAATATTTGTAGAATTTCTTAAGTTTCTTTAGTAAAATATTCTATTGAACTAGTGTGGTCAACTATTTTATCACAGTGACTTCTTTAGAAAATCAACTTTCTTGTTTCTATTTTTCATTATTTATAATAATTCTATAATTCTCCACTATTTGGTCATGTTGTTTTCTAGGGAAAAATTCCTCTTCTTCTTCTTCACTATTGTCTTCCTCATTTTTTGTATCATATATCAATCCTCTTATTCTTATAGTATTGGTTCCTTGTCTTGTTATCATTGCAACCTTATTTTTATTTTCTTTCCTTTGATGTTTTCTTGTTTGAGTGATTTTCATTCTCTATACTCATCTTCTTAAGTGTCTTCTATCGGTGAGGTGTTTGATTGGATAATTGTTTCCTTTTGGCACTCATTTCCCCTTACAAACTTTCTTTTGGTACTTTCCCAATTACCTTATTTCCTTTAGGTGTGTTGGGCATTTGTTATTCATCAATTTTACTGGGATGACACATTTTGGAAGTAATTTGTTGTGCCTTGTCACAAGTGTATATATTTTTGTCATGCCTTATCCCTTACATCATTTTTATTGTCCAAACCTATCAGAACTAATTTTTTCAACCTATTTTGAGGGGTTGCTAATTCCATCTCCCTCTAAGGTGATGGCATATTCTACATTATTTCATCAGTGGTGACTACAACCTCATCATTAGAATCCAAAGAGTAGTCAACAAGTCTTGTTGCTTCAATTTTCCTCCTTATTAGAGAAGAATCCCTTGGAGGTGAATATAGATCAATGAAATTCTGTGGGGGTGATGGTGGCATATGAGGCATATGGGATAAGGCTCTTGAATCCTCAAATTGGGCATGAGTAGCCTTAGTTTGTTCTTTCATGACAATCCCCTTTGGTCTTCTTGTGAAGATGCATTATTCTTTGGCAGTTGATAAGTGGGCCTCTCCTCAACCATAGGGGCTTTCCCATTATCCTGCTCTTCTCTTTGCTCCTTAAGTTTCCCATCAACTTTGTCAAAATTCTACAAAATAGATTCAATTATGAGAGTAGGGTCCTCAATATTTGCATATGTGCGTTTGAAGGTGGCATCCTTTTTCTCTTTTTCCTTTTCTAATTTCTCAAATGCTAGCCACTTTATTTTTCTATCCTCAACTTTGTTCAAATAAAAATCATTTATGATAATATCCTCTAGATAATAAAAAACATGCCAAAATTTACCTCTATTAATCCTTACCCTTAATGCAACTATAAAACCTTCAGGATCATGTTTCCTAGGTCTAAAAGTCTTCATTTTTAGGAGGGTAACATTTCAAGAGGGTAAAAGTACAAAGTTGTGTCACACTTTTGCCCAACTTATCAACACAACTGAATTTAAGTATTTCTAACAAAAAATCAATTTTGGTCAAATATATGATCTAGTAAGATTAATTCTAGCTAAGTTATATATGTCCACAACTTTTCCAACTAAAATTGTTAGAAAAATGCATATGTAGCACCACTTTGAAGCCAATTTATTGAAAAAATTAAATTATTTGAAAAACTTGATGTTTCGAGAACTCCTAGTCATGTAAATAACATTTTTTTAAAATATAAAAATACCCTTTTGTAGATCTATAAGTATAGTTTTCATATATATATAAAGTAGGTTATGAGCACAAAAATATTAGGTTAATTACCATGCCAAGAAAAATACTAAAGCTTATTAAATTTTTTGAAAAAATATGCACTAGATAAAAGAATCTATATCTTGAGATGACATAATTTGTTTTCTATTTTAGATAAATAACCAATATAAAAGTTGACATCGTATGGAAACAACTGTGCTTCAGTATACACACATTTTAATATTTATTTATCAAAATTGAAAAAAAATATCCATGCACTAAAGTTTCAAGTTATAAATACACAAATTTTTTGAAGGAAAAATAGTAAAATTTACTATATAAAGATTGACGTCTCATGTAACTTAATTTTTTAGCATTTTATTAGCAACAAAATTGTAGTGTAAATTTATTAAAAACTATATTCAAATGTTTTTTTAATTTTTTCAAAAAATACAAACATAAAATTTACTAAAAAATACACATTTTGTTAGTTTACATCATTTCAAAATTCAAAACATATATGCCACTTTTTAGTGATTCAATTTTAAAAGTTGGACCAGTGTTGGTTGTTTCCTTTATAAAGTGAGACACAACTTTATACTTTTACCCAAGAATGTTTTTCCACCCCTCCTTGACCATAACAAAGTCTAAAAACATTGTATACTAAGGGAAAATAGATCCCTTCTTCTGGTTTTCTAGGTTTATGTCCTCCAATGTTCCCAATTACCACATAACCTCAAGAAAACCCACTCTGAGTGGCACAAAACTTGGAAACACATGTGGGCTCTGGTTTGTCCCATACACCCTAAGGAGGGTGCAATCATCATGCACAATGACATCTCCCCAATTGTGGTCAATACATAAATCAAGCCTCCTTTCTTTTGGGCTTAGAAAATCATGTAATACTTTGGGGATTCTTGATACATCTTTTCCCAAGTAACTTTTCAATGTTGCTGAAAGTAAGTTTGTGAATGGCATAAAACTTGATGTTGCATAATGTTTATCTAGTAAGTGGGTCTAAATTTGGACTAGGAGGTTTTCTCCATTCTCAACTTTCATTTTAAGTTGCAATGTTAGGCCCAACTCTCTATATCCACGTGCCAAGAAAACATGGCACAACAAAGAATACCACCAGAACCTTACATCGCTCTTTCCATCCTTGATAGCCACCAGTGCCTTGTGAATAGAATCTAACAAATAAGTTGCAAAATCATACTCCTCATTGACTAAGATAATTAGTATGTTTGTAGCCATAAACATGAAGGCTATGGGTATCCTTTGAGGAGGGTCAAGTCCTAGGATCTGACATAGAGTGAGGTAAGTCCTGACAAAGTAAAACTCAAAATAATCCATTTTGAAAGGTTCATTTTCTTCACGTGTCAGCTTGATTATACTTCTACCATTTCCCTTCACCATGAACCTTGGCAACACTGTCACTCTATATGTGTTTTTGTTCTTTTCATACTCATTCCTTAGTGCTTCTAGGTTGGTTTGTTTGGTCGCATTAGGGTTAAGTTAAAAAACCCCTATAATTCCTTCTCGGGTCAACTTCACCATCTCCACCCCAGCATGTGTCCTCACAACTTGAACATTTGGGTCATAATTTGCAGCAACAACTTTGACTACTTGTCTACATCCAGACATACATTTGGAATTGCTAGCTTTCCCAAGTCTAAGTTCCAACCATTGCAGCTTGGAACTTTGGCATTCTATTTCCCATACCAATATTTGAATAAATCCCAACCAACAACCTTCATACCAACATCTCTAATTGCACAATATTTATCCATAATACCATTTTCTATCCCTGAGCATTGCAACATCAGTTTGCCTATGTTTTTGTCCATAATCAAAATGGGAAGTTCAGCTAACAGGTCTTCATGGAGGGCTCTTTTTGGGCTAGAACCAAAAGCTTGATCTTTTGGGGGCGATATTTTGGCAGCAATCGTGAAAAGTATGATTTCTTATAGTGTGACTAGGGCTTCAAATTAAGTGTAGACTATGCTAGGGAAATTTGCAATTAAATAGGATGCAATAAACACAAACTAGGAAAATTTAAAACATATAGCAACCCTAGAACAAAAATTCAACACTATAACTAGCAAGAGCACAAGATTCTAAATTACAGGTGTTCAGAAAGTGCAAACCCTAATTTTCTTCGTAGAAAGCTCGTTCTACACAAGGTTCAATCTCTAGTCACTTTTGAATACTTTTGTGACTTGGAATTATGCTTTGGAATCTTCTTTTATGGTGAATTGCAATAAATTTAGGATTTTTGGCATCTTGTCTGCCATTACTATTCACTCGCGTAAATCAAAATGGTTGCATCTTGTTTTTCAGTTTTGAATTTGAGTCACTGATACGAGGACAATCTATACCTTTGGATAGCTCAGATCGAGTCAACCAAGTTTGAAACATTTGACCTTTATTCAGATACACACCTTTTACTCTTTAATATGTCTCCTCAATACTGTGTAAAATATTTTATTTGATTTAACTAATCATTCGACGGGCAAGACTTTGCCACTTCACACCATCTTGCACTCCCACAGTCAACTATGGTCTTCAAAGATGACCCCATAGTATTATGGGGAATGATCAAGATGGTGCCAGATAGCACAATAAGGACCTTCAGATCACAGACCTACCATTTATCTTTGCGAAAAAATTGTGGAGTCCATAGGACACGTGGGGCCTTCCTACTTCCCTGTACTAACATTTGAGTGAATATTTTAACCTATATGGGCTTGGAGTAACCAATGAATATTGAAAACATATCAAATGTGGGACCATGTTGTGCCTTACTTGAGGGTTTATTTAGCATGTGCTGAAAGATATAACTTAATTTGGGGCCACTCACTAGCTTGTTACAAGACTTAATACTTAGATTTAATTCATAACTAAGGGACAAAACATTAGAAATAATGCATAATTATTTCATATATTGCAAGGCTTAAGACTTAAATAAATATTTCATAAGGCCTTGTTTCTTCGCTTCTTCAACATACATTTGGAGCTATAACTCAGATGTTCCCTATTAATTATCCTTGCCTCTTTGATCATATGTGAGATGAGAAAAGGTCGATGCACATTTAATTTTTGCTTCTAACTTATATTATATGCAAATGTGCATGAATATCTTCCATGGATGTCAAATTATCATTCCATGTTTATACCTCAATCAAGAATTTGTTGTTGATGATTACATTTGGTTTTAATTAAAATGAGTTTGCACAAAATTTTTGTTGTTTATGTATTTTTTCCTACATAGTCAAAGCAATAGTTAGTAGTGTGATAGGGCGAATTTAGGTGCTATAAAATGAACAACAAACAAAAGAAAGAAAATAACACTAAAAACAACCTACACCTCAAGATTAGCCTGGTTGGATTCAATACAAAATAAAATGGAACTTTTTACCTTGTGTTGAATCGATCCTTTGGTTGGCCCTTCGATCTTCGGTCTTGTATGCTCCTTGGATGGCAAGAGATGCAAGCTAGATGATGGTATGAGGATGAGAAGATGAGTGGAAGTGGATGCAAATGTAAAAATGGCTAAATATAGATTCTAGAAAAAAATTGCAAGAGTTTGGCTACAATGGATGATCTCCCCCAAAATAAGAGAAAAGAGGGGGTATTTATAGAGATTTTGGAATTCTCTAGGGAAATGGATAGTCAAAATTGAGCCACCAAGATCAAGATGTAGGGCTAAGGTGAGTTGAGAACTCACAAGCCCTCACATCTTGACATGTGGCATGTGATATAGTTTAAAAAGGGTGATGTGTACATGAGATGGAAAGATAGTACATGACATGGAGGGAGTACATAGTACCTTGAGACTGGGACAAGATCTCCTCATAAAGGAGGTACTTGTCCCCATGTGGATGAGAAGACATGTGGGGAATTAAAAATTCCTCAAATATTCTCATGGGGATGAGAGAAGGAATTTAAAATTCTTTTAAATGCATTGGGGGATTAAATGTGGGGAATAGAGTGCCTTCTCCAAAAGGAAAAAGTATTTAATAGGGTTGACTCAATTAAGTGATTAAGGTTGTGCAAGTACTTGATTAGACTAATTAATGACATGTTAAAGGCAAGTTAGATTTCACATGTGACTTGATGTGACAAGTCAAAGATCACATGGGGAAGAGAAAAAAGAATTTAATATTATTTGGAAGGATAAAAAGAATTAAAAATTCCTTGAGAGGTTGATTAGGCTAGTTAGTGAAGGATTAGAGGAGGGTTAGGTGGCTAAGAGAGATTAGAGGCCAAATTGCAAAATTTGGAGGATGTGACACATCCTAATCAAGGATTAGGCATGTGCACATCACTAATAAAGAGATTAGGAGAAATAATTAGGATTAGATAAAAATGATGGAGGATGTGACATAAAGAGAATTAAATAAATGGCATATTTATTTAATTCATTTGATGAAAGGGGATAAATTTGGATAAATTAAGTGTCCAAATTTAGGTGTCTATAAGTAGATATACATAGTAATTGCATTCTTGGTTATATATTAATGGTACAAAAATTTAGGAAAAAAAGTAGTTGTTAAGGATAAGAATTGGTAGCATGTTTAATTTTGTTGTTGTAAAAATATATGAATATAAAGTGATATGAAGTGATCTTGGTCATTCATCCTCCTTGATCTACTCTTATGCGTTGATCTCAAGATTTATTCTCCACCGTTGATCTAAATCTTGGAAATATATAAAACAAGCATTATTTCTTCATTATCAACACCTAGAACACCTAGAATTCATGTGATCACATTCATATCATTTGAGTATTGAGCATTTTGAGCAATTTATCATCTTCTAGGTCATCATTTCATGCTTTTGCAATCATGGGAGCCAGTGCAATGAGCAATCCAAATCACCATCAACCATTCAAAATGGAATGATAGGTTTGCACTTATTTGATTTCATGTTTTTGAATTGGGTTTTCATTTTTATGTTTGATTTCTAGCTTGTTTACATTTTATTCCATTTGTAAGTGGGATTTGATTATTTTTTTGAATTGGGTATTGCAAATTCTAACCCTAGATTGAATAATTCATGTTTCATTTCCATTTTCCACTAACCCCACTTCACAGTTACCTACACCAATTTGAATCAAGATTTTTCAAGTGAGTAGCATGATGTGGTGAAGAGAGATCAAGATAATCTAGAATAAGAGGTGATGAAACTCAATGCAACCTATCATCAAAGAGAAGTTTAATGTCCTCAAGACTATCATCAATATCTAAAAGATGAGTGCCCAAAAATTGACATGATATGTCTTGTGAGTAGACCTCCCAACGAAGTGAAACCTATAGACACGAAGAACCTTACTAAAGAGATTTAGTAGAGGATCTTGAAGATGTGACTCATAAAGTAATAGGAGGAGGATCTAGAGTGTCCTCCAAAGTAGTAGATGCATCATCGATGTATTCCAAACCAAATAGGCTAATCATCCCACTAGGATGTGTCTATACAAGAAGAAGCATCAAAAGTTCTTGTATGTGCTTTATCCTTAAAGGAAACATCACTTTCAAATGAAGATCTAAATTCCCCATATAAATTTTGGATGATGGTCCAAATTGAAAAGGCACTCAGTGTTCTTTACCAATGTCCATACAGACTACGCCATTCTAAGTATATATGGGACCAATGTCACCCCACATGTTTTGCCAAGATTTGTACCATTGAGAGTGGGTTTTCTTGAGGTGATGTGGAAGCTCAGATGGACTAAGCAACTTCATTTGGAAAATCAAAAGAAAGGTTCTATCTTCCCTTTAGTCATAGTATTTTTAGATTTTTCTATGGGAAAAGAGGCATGGAGATAAATCCTTGATTTATTCAATCCTCTCAACATGAAACCTTGCAGGGCTTGAGCTTTTCATATTGAAGGATTCATTAGTGCTTTAAGAATGAGGATTAACAAGTCAAAATATTTGCATGGAGTTGATTATACTGAGGATGTGATAAGAAATAGACTTGAATTGAAAGAAATACATGACACGAGAATGAAGTGGATTTTTTTTGAGAAACTTGAGAAGGCTAAACAAAAAAGGAATCCCAATTTCAAGAGGATTTATGCTAACATTGATGATCCACTTCTCAAAATTAAGACAATATTGCAAAGCTTTGATAAAGTGGTTGGACAACTTAAAGAGCAGGAACAACATAAGGGGAAAGCCCCATGATAGAAGAAAAGCCCACTGACCAAACAAAAACTCATATGTCTTCACCAGAAGACCCAAGGGGATTGCCTTTCCTTTGATGTATGTTCTTATTTTACCTCCAATTTAAAGAATAAGTTAAATGTTTAAATAAGAAAATAGATTTGTATGAAGTAATGCAAAAAGTTTGAATTAGAGTTGATTAGCAGTCTCTGACTACAATAGTATTAGGCATTGTTCCAAACCTCTTTGATATTTGGATAAAACACTGTTAAGAAACTTTGATTACTTTTGTTCTAACTCCATGCCCCACATTAAGAACACTCACAATCTTTCAATTCATTTGAAGTTAATTGTTGAAGTTTCTTGTCTTTTTTGTAAAGTCCAAAGCGTAGAGGAAAATTTATCTCAAACTTTCACCTGTTCGTTTCCCAATCCCTCCAAATTATTCATAATTAGGAATAAAAATCATATAGATTAGTTATGACTTATGGTTCAGAATTAACAACCAACAACACATTGGAAAGACTTTATTTCAACAAAATAATTTTTAGTGTTAAACCATGTTACATATACTATCAATTTGAAAAATAGAATCAAACAAAATCTAACACAAATATGCTTCTGCGAGAAACAATCCTCTCTAACCTACACCCTGAGAAGAAGACTACAAAGACAGGAAAATAATGAGTAGTTTTAAGAATTATTTCTAGTTTAAGATAAATATGTTTGGATGGCAACATTAAATGAAAGAAAATGTCAATTATGAATAAGGCCAATTATCATAGTTTTGTATGTGTAACTGTTAAAGAAAATCCAAAACTCTTTCAAAAAGAAAAATATCTTATCAAGCATAAAAAATAATCTATAACTATTTTCATTTAAGCAAAGTCAAAATAATTATTACAATGTAGTAACTTAAGATTGCAAATGCCAAATCAGAAATAACATTTCGACAAACCACAACAAGAGTCCCAACATTTTCTGAAAGCTTGGAAACATTGACATTTTACTTGTTTAATGGTAAACCTCCTACCATTTAATCATAAAAGCTTCCAAAATATCAAGTATAAATATTTAATTGACAACATTTTATTTATATTTTTAATGTTTTTTGTCAAATTGATGCCAACTCTCTTCTTTCACCTATATTGCTTTATGTTTTAAATCTGCATGCAAATATTTTATAAATAGACCATATTTAATTTCTTGAACTAAAAATATCTAATAATTTTTCTAAGTTTATTTCTTTCCATTATTTAGCACTTATTGTTACTTTCAACTTGCACCCTATGCATGCACAAACACATACTTAGTAACATATCAGTGTAGCCATTCACACTCATTTAAAGTTTAAGTGCAACTGCTACTGCTCCAAACATTAATACTATTGCTAATCACTTGTATAATTTGAAATGACATTCAACACACAAAATAATTCTTTACTGCACAAATGAATTACAAGGTTACATTATTACATAGCATTTTCAACATCAGTAGAGAATGCAAGCTCTTGATTTGTATAAATGACACATGCCACTTTACATCAGACATAATTGATTCCAAGTTCATAGTGATGTTATGATAGCTCCAAGCCACCACTATGGCTTTGCATTTATAATTGTAGTTGACAATGAGGATAGGTACATTTTCTATATTTACAACCCCCATTTCCTTAGCATTATAGGCAAGCTCTATGGGTTTTCAAAGTCATTTTACACTGTTTTGATGGATTAGATTGAGCATATTATGCAATATATTTGGTATTCAATGTTTTAACTATTGGCTTGTACTTTACCATAGTGCAACAATCATTTGGCAGTTTTACTCTTTTGTCTAAAAAAATTTAATAAATTTTTTATTACATGCACCCATGAATTTAGTGTTTGATGAATGTAATTTTATAATCTCTAAAATAGCAAGCTATAGAAGTACAAAAAAAAGTACTTAGAAATGAGCGGAGAGGAACTTTGGGAATTTCTACACAAATTATTCAACATTGTTAAAGCTACTGAACAGTACTCTAGCAAGCTTTAGAGGTAGAGAGGAGTGCTTACAAATGAGTGAAGGGGGACTTTAGACATTTTTACTTACCTCCTAGATTTTTAGATTCTAGATCCCATGAAAATGGAAATGAAAGAAGATATTTTTTTAAAGATAAGTATGAATTTTTAATTTTATTGATTTGGATCGACTTATTTAGTGTAAAGCTAAGTAATTAGAAATGAGGGTTCTCATGATTTTTTCACTATTGGAAAGACATAGTTAAAGAGGACATACTTGTAGGTAGATGAAGATAATAAAATTTTTTACCTGTAGAATTTTAGATAGAATAAATCACAAAGAATATATTATAAATCTAATCAAATTTGATTGTGATAGAATATTTTAAATTGTTTCATCACATGGAAGGCATATTAAGTAGAGCTAAATCAGAAAATAAAGAGTTGGTTGAAATAAATAAGAAGCAAAAGGAGAAGGTCCATAAGATTAAAGAACAAGACATCTTTAGCAAACAAACTTTCAACCAGATAGGAAACAAGTTCTAGGAGCTATGTACAACATTCCTTGCAATGAAAGAATAATGTGATGAAGTATGTAAGCAACAAGAGTATGCAGTAGTTGCTCCACAATTCTTCTAAGAAGACAAAATATGGTTTTAAGGTTTACAACAATAATGATTGCTTGCAAGCACCCAATTTTTTTTTTAACCTTTGATTGAATCTAGAGAGACATTGATGCTTGGCATGTTGTGGATGCAAATGGATTTGAATTAGCATTAATTTTATGCTTTTTTTGGGGTTTTCAGACATAAAGACGTATAATTGTTTATTATCAATAAAATGATTCAATAATATTCTCAATATCTTTTATCAATATTCAAAGAAATATTGAAAGTATTAATGGATTATTGTATTAATAATGAGAAATTGTATGCCAAGTGTCATTTGAAAAGAAAAAAAGACAACATAAAAATTAATGATAAATCAAACCCATTTGCATTTACAACATACTAGACATTATACTATCTGGATTCGTACCATGGTTCCAAGCAAATTGGACAATTCATGCAATCATTAACCTTGTAAACTTAAAGTTCATATTTTCTCTTCTAAAAAATTTATGGAGTAGCTTCTACATACACTTGTTACTTACATACTTTATCACATTCTTCTTCCATTAAAGTGAATGTTATACACAACTCTTACAACTTGTTTTTTGTTTGGTTGAATTTTTTTGTTGTTGAATTTTTATCATTGTTTAGTCTTCTAGAGTATCTCGTATAGTTTTTTGTTTCTTTCAGCCAATTCCTTATTTTATGATTTATCTCTGCTTAATACAACTTTCATGCCATGAAACAATTTAGAATACTCATTAAAGCCAAATTTGACTAGATTTTGAATATATTCTTTAAAATTTATCTCGACTGAAATTCTACTAGAAGTAAAGTGTTTATTGTCTTCATCTACATATATGTCCTCTTTATCTACATCTTTCCAATAAATAAAAAATTCATCAATCACCATCATTTCTAATTACTCAACACTCTACTAAAACATAACTCTAGGAAGTAAAAATGCCCAAAGTTCCTCTTTGCTCATTTTTAAGAACCTTTCTTTGTACCTCTATAGCCTACTATTTTAAAGATTACAAAATTACATTCAACAAACACTAAATTCATGAATGCATGCAATAACAATTCATTAATTTTTTTAATAGAAAAGAGTAAAAAATCTCAAATGATTGTTCTACTGTGGTAAAGTACAAGCCAATAGTTAACACATTTAATACCAAATATATTGCATAATATGCTCAATATGATACACCAAAATAGTCCAAAATGACTTTGAAAATCCATAGAGATTGCTTGCAATGTTGGGTAAATGAGATTTATAAATATAGAAACTGTACCTATCCTAATTACCAACTACAATTATGCAGAAGATAAGGAATAGAGAAGTTTCTACCACTCTTTGCAGAAAGGTTCAACACACCAGAATAGCACAAAATAAATTTCAAACTCCACAGTTCCTCTTTCTCGACCTTTGTCAAAATGGAGTCTCACAAGTTGACAACTTTCAATGCAAGCAAGATTAAAATACTTATGTGGCCACACTCTCTGTGAAAGCACTTATCTCGATCAAGTTTCCTCATCCTCGTTCAAATCTTGTCTTAGAAGCTAGGTAAACTAGATCAACTTCTTTCCAATTCCACCCATTTTGAACTTGAAGAAAATTGGTCTTTTACTCTATTACTACATTACTTGAGGCACCAAAATTTAGAGTATCCCCAACAACAAAAAAAACATCACCTTATTCCTTATTCACATTGCAAAATGAAAATGCTTATAAAAATTCAGAACATTGCACTCAATAGCGAAGCCTTCGACTATCCCTATTTTGCGCTAACCGAGTAACCAACTTTAATCCTGTGAAAGCCACTTGGACTTACAATGTTTATTTTGAATGAATCCTAGCTACATGTAGACCATACCTCAATCTAACAAGCACCCCACTCAAATGATATGGAATCTATCACAAATCTTATTTTGATTCATAACTAGATCCATGACATCGTCATGTACAATACGGTGTATAGTTTTCAATACCAAGTTATCAAATAACCATAGTAATAGTGACAACATTTTACCAAACCCTAGCAAGAGCAACAGAATTTAAAAATCCCTAGCAAAAGTCACTTTTAATGTCTATTCTCAAATTGATGTCAACTTCCTTTTTTCACTTGTATTGCTTTATGTTTTAAATATGCATATACTATCAATATTTGATATCACAAATAACAAATGTTCTAATTTTTCTATGTCATAACGTGACAAATGAATCCAATACTATCTTTTGAATAATTTATGGATTTTAGTTTGCATTATTCAAATATGAATTATCATATTTATGATATGGATAATTACATTGGAAATCATTTTTAGTATTAAACAATAACTGCATACATTGTCAATTTCAAAAGTATAATGAAACAAAATTTAACAAAAAATGCTTCTACCACAAATATCCATCTCCAACCCTACACCCTCAGAACAACACTAAAAAAACATCCTACACAACAATATTTGCACTTCTAAATGGATATTACACCAACTTCTAAAATACAATCCAATAAAATAATGCATTGGATACTTATATAACAAGAAAATAACAAAACACAATTATATAATTACATCCTTGAGAAACATTTTTAGTCTTAAAACTTCTACATAGAAAATATATTTGGATTACAACTACCATCAAAGAAATTCACGTGCAATAAATATACCACCCCACTGGTAACATTAAATAAAACAAAAGGTCAATTAAAGGTCAATTAAAGGTCAATTACATGCATAGGTCCAATTGTTATAGTTTTGTATGGGTATCTATAACAGAAAATGACCAATCAAAATAATCATTTGCAAGTGTTTACATTTAAGACAAGTTAAAATAATTATCACAATCTACTAAGAACAATGAAATATATTGTCCTTCAACTTCCCTTATATGATTCACACCAAATGCCCCTTGCAAAGTAGGTGTGCTTACTAAAATTAGGCAGATATATTGGTTACACAAGAATACTTACAACTAAACATACAATCCACTGTCAAATGTCTCCACTATACAAGATAATTAAAAATAAGAAACCACCAAAAGGCTTCATTCCACCAAAATAATTTATAGTCTTAAACTATGTTCCATATATTATCAATTTTAAAAGTATAATCAAACAAAGTTTAAGACAAGAACGCTTCTTGCAAAACCATGCCTTTGTAACCCTCCAACCTAAAATAATACTATAATTTTCTATCCTAGTTCCTATATATCTAAAAAATACAAACCAAAAAATGTCCATTACAGAGATCCAGGCCCAAAACACAAGTTCCTTATCTGTTCACTTGAGCAAATGCAAAACTTGCAATCACACCCAAGGCCCATAATTTTCCTCCATTTACAAACAATAGTCGTTAACAAGCCTTACCACAAGCATCATTATATCCCTCCTTGAAGCATATTTATTAAACATATGCACACCGGTAAAGCAATAATTATAAAAGATATATAATCTAATTTCACACACTCTAGCATTAAATAAACGTACTACACAATAAATACACATTGATTAAATTAATATAGTCATAATTTTATTCGATATATACATACATACATACATACATACATACATACATGCTGATATATTATATATTATCTACATTTATATAGTAACATATCAAAAAAATCAATAAATACAAACTCTCTATTTCATTATATAACATAATAACAATAGTATATTGAAAATATCATAAATAATAATAATCATCAACTCTATTATTATATATATAATATTATTTTCAAAATTTAAAATTTCTCTCATCAACCATTTCTTCACCAATCGTGCAATGCACAAAACCTAACAAACCTATTATTCTCAAAAATCTTGCGCACATGTAGCAAAAATGATCGACTTGCTTTTTCCCAAACAAAAAAGCTCCCAATCTTATTTATTATTCATTCATAATAAATCTATAATCTATCATGAATAGTAATATTAATCAACTTATTATATATAATAATAAAATATATATACTATAATAATATTATTTTCCCCCCAAAAAAAGGATTCCACTATGGACCCGCTATTGCTTAGATTGAGCCAACCAAGTTTGAAATGTCTGACCTTTATTAGATACGCACCTTTTACTCTTCAATATGTCACCTCAATACTATGTAAAATATTTCATTTGATTTAACTGATTATCCAATGGTTGAGACTTTGCCACTTGGCATCATCCCACACTCCTGTAGTCAACCAAGGTCTTCAAAGACGCCCCCCTGTGGGATTGCGAGGAATAGTCAAGATGCTGCTAGATGGAACAATAAGGACCTTTTGATCGCGGGCTTGCTATTTAGCTTTAAAAAGAACCACATACCCCACATGACACGTGGCACCTTCTTGCTTCCCTGCACTAATATTTCAGTGAGTATTTTAATCTATGGAAGCTTGCAAGCAACAATGAATATTGAAAACGTATCAAATATGAGACCAAAATAATTCTAATGAATGAATGAAGGAAATCTTCCCAAACAAGAAAGCTCTCAATCTGCCACCACATCAACAAGCACAAAGCTACTATGGATTTAAAAACCTCGCATATTTTTAATCCAAACTAAAGAAATGACACCTACCACTCAATAATTATAACATCCCATTAGTCGAAACAACACCTACAAACTCCCTTTTTAACCACTTTACATTAATACCTTGTAATAATTTTACATCCTTAAATAGTACTGTAAAACATACTAAACAACCCTCATCTAATACAAAATTATTAAAGACTCGAATAAATTATTACTTAAAAACCACTTGATATTGCATAGCATAGCGAAAAAAGTATTTTTTTATTGTTGAAAAGTACATGCCTCTCTCAAACTACGTGAAAGTTGCAAAAATGACTCAAACCTTCGCAACCAATCACATCCTCAATAAATACCCTTTAAAATATGTTTTGTTAAAAAAATTGCATCTTTTCCCCTCAAAACATAACCAAACCCACAAATTTCACTCCCACAAAAACATTCGCGTACATCATTTGTTGAAAGGTACACCGATTATGAAAATGATAGTTCTTGCCTATTAGCAGGTACTTAAAAAAAGTGCAAGCACTTTCCATGGAACCCGTCACTCCAAAAAATAATAGAACTTCAGAATTAACGATGTAAAAATGTTGGTTGGTTAGGGTGATATTAGGGTTGGGATTGTTGTGAAAATAATTTATAAGATGATTGC
The DNA here is from genome assembly GCA_007258455.2 of Sequoia sempervirens. Taxonomy (NCBI): domain Eukaryota; kingdom Viridiplantae; phylum Streptophyta; class Pinopsida; order Cupressales; family Cupressaceae; genus Sequoia; species Sequoia sempervirens. Next base: position 413,706,195 of record VDFB02353493.1, on the reverse strand, counting down.
TCGATGGAAAGTACAATTCATTACTTGATCTTATCTGAGCGGTTGCAGCTAGCCCCTTTGTCTTCTTGGTTGTGTTAGGTATTGATAAACGTGTCTGTTGCTGCTCTTGGATATGGCAGCTTGGTGACATATGTTTTTCCCATTGGAAACACTAACCCTAGTCAAGGGCAATACAAAGGGGCTGTTGAAAGCTGTAGTGTAGATTGCCTACAGAATGAGTCCTTATATCCATGGGCTATGTGTCATAACCCCTCAATACCTTGATAATTATTTTGCATGACCCCTAGCCCCAATGTAATTTGGACTAGGGGTGGAACTTTAGACTCCAATGTGCGGATATATGTATCAGTGTGTGTGTGTGAGTTAATGTGAACCTTGATGCTACTATTATTAAATGTGATTGTCAATCTTATTATGTCGTTTAAAGTTAAAGTATGAAATGTTTGGATTAATGTGGACTAATGTTTTGGCTGTTGTATTTGTGTGAGGATTGTCGTTGGATGCAGGTACCAGGGGTGCAAAGTGAGGTGGATTATGTGGTTCCGTTGGTTGAGAGAAAGATAACGGTATGTCATTCTAGAGTTAGACTTTTCCTGTGGTTTTCGTCACCCTGAGGTTCAATCTACCTAGGATTTTGATATATATATTATTGCTATAGTTATTTGTTCCAACTAAGTAAAGATAATAGGTTCACTTAAATATTTATGACTATTTGACTATGCATAAGTGGTAAATTTATTAAAGTTCTATGATGAAAAGGAAAATTAAAAATAAATAAATAAATACATAAAAGTAAAAAAGAAAAAAGAAAGAGAGAGATAAATAAGTTAAATAAGAAAAAAAAAACTATATTGGGATAGCTACAACTAATAAAATAAAATTAATTTGTGGCAAGCACGTCATGGTATTTTCCATACACTTGAAATAAAAATATAGGGTGATTAAAACAATCCCCATCAAACTAT
>VDFB02353493.1:413559559-413705130 GCA_007258455.2 Sequoia sempervirens | reverse complement strand
ATGTCCTAGATTCAACCGTGAGGTCCTTGAAACCCAAAAATACACCCAAAAAACACTTCAAGCCAACATGAAACCCTCAAATCCAGGAAGGAATCTGCAACACTAGAGCTCTAATACCATGTGGGAGTTAATGGTGACTCCCTAACACCCCCAAGAATAGTTGCTAGACAAAACTATCTTCTACAAGAGAGAAAATGACAAGAAAGCTTGCTTTAACAATACAAGATTGAATATTGGTTGAATATGAAAATGTACATGAGATGTCTTGCAAGGAAAGGTAGAGAGATAGGATTAGATAAGATCATGACAAGTGTCTTAATCTTATAACATGTGACAAATAACAAATAACTACCTAGGATAAGATAAAGTCTAGACATGACAACTAAGACTTCTAGAAGGAACCTTTTATCCTATGTGAACTTAACACGTGAATATGTCCCCTAATTACCTAGTGAGTGAATTAGCTAGGTACAAGGTATTTATTCACACCAACATAGATAGTTCAATATCTATAGAGGGAGTGGGGAGAGGGTAAGATAAAGGGAAGTAGAGGTAGGAAAATAGAGATGGAGAAAGAGGGGTAGAGACATGGAGAGATAAGGAGATAAAGATAAAGAGAGGGATAGATAGAAGGAGAAATATGGAGATATATATATAGAAATGAAAATTAGAGATATGGACCGTATAGAGGTGTATTAAGAGGGAGATGGGGAGAGAGAGAGAGAGGAAGATATAGGTAGGGATGAAGATAAAGGGAAAGAGGGAGAGAAATAGATAAAGAGAGGTAGACGGAGAGATAAAGATAGGTAGATGGAGAGATAAATATAGAAATATATAGGGGAGTAGGAATAGAGAGATAGAGAGATAAAGAGGAAGAGATACAGATATATAAAAGCATTATACTTGAGACTACGCCCAGGACTTCATCATGAGCTGGGATCCGGGCAAGCAGCCAGCCAGTCAGGAGGCTGCGGACTGGACCGCGCCCGAGTCAGGCGGACTCGCGGACTGCCAGAACCGCCCAGTTCTGAGAGGAGTCCCGACCCTGTGACCCGGCCGCGGCAGCAAGAAGTTAAAACACTAAAAAAACATAAAACTAAAAGTTAAAGTTAGTTTTTTTTTTGTTCTATATGTTCTCTCCAACCCTAAAAGCAACTTCATTTCACTCTTTTGGCAAAATAGGAGGAGAAGAGAGAGTTGTAAAGAAAAATAGGAGGAGAAGAGAGGGCAACCAGCAAATTGTTTAAAACAAAAGCAAGGTCATATATCATTTGGGAAGCTTCATACTGCTAAGGAGGTGCATTGAAAGTTCATTGCTAGTGATTGGGAGGAGTTTGCATTGCATTTCAAGCCAAATCTAAGAGGTAAGTTTGATTTTAATGGTTTTTTTTGTGTTTTTTTAACTAATAATTCATTGTAATTTGTAAAATCATTGTTTTTAAATTATTATAGTTTGCATTTTTATTTACAAACCCTACTTGCAACTTAAATAATTTTACAAACCCTACTTGTTATTGCAGCCACATTCATTTGCAAATCAAACCATATTATTATTTTCACAATGTCTCGAACCCCAGTCAGAAAAGACCCTGCTTGGAAACATGCTGAAATCTTTCCCGGAATGAAAAGAGGAGAAGCAAAATGTAAATACTGCAAAACAATATATCATGGAGGCATAAATAGATTGAAATACCACCTTGCACGCATACCCATCCATGATGCAGTGGGCTGCACCCTAGCACCTATTAAGGCTGTTCGTGAAGTGCAAGTGCAATTAGAAAATTTTGAAAGGCAAAAAGAAATTAGAAAGAGACAGAGGGAGGAGTTGGCAGGTGTTGGAGTTGGACAGGGACTTGGTGCTGTTGGAGATGCTTCTTCCATGCCTCCATACCGTCCTAGTGCTAGTGCATGTGCTAGTGCTTCTGCTTCTGCACCATCTATTCCTATGCGTACTCCTAGTGCTGGTGGCACTGCTACTGCTAGTGGTAGTGGCAATATTAGCATTGGCCCTAGAGTTCGTAAATCTAGGGTGGACTCATATTTTGTACCACGCACTACTAGTTCCCAACCGTCGCTTGAGAGCATGGGTTGGAACAAGGATGCACACGATGCAACAAAAAAAACAATTGCAGACTTTTGGTAGTACTGCACCATTCCCTTCCATGTAGCCAGGTAATTCTTTTTTCGTTTAATTGTTTTAAAATTTATATTTAAATTTTATTGTTTTAGAATTTAGATGTATCTCACTATCGAATTCAAATTTAAAGTTAAAAACTTAAATCTTTTCATTTTATGACATGTTTTAGGTCTCCTTTTTGGCAAAACATGGTTGATGCAATAACCATACGTGGGGCAGGGTTCAAAGCCCCCAACGAAGATGAATTAAAGGGCCCACTTTTGACTCAAAAGGTGGCGGATGTGAAAGCACAATTAGAGGAGCAGCGTGTGCAATGGAGGAGGATTGGTTGCACCATCATGACTGATGGTTGGACCGATAGGAGAAATAGGACGCTATTGAACTTTCTAGTTTCCTCTGGAGGTAATTGTACTTACCTTAATACATTGATATTTGAGTTTGATTTAGTGATTAATAATTTAATAAGGCTGATTTATGTTTTTAATTTATTGAATAATTGGTAATTTGGTTTTGCTTATTTTTTCAGGTGACACTGTCTTCATAAAGTCCATTGATGCTTCCGCCGAATTCAAAAATGCCACATACTTATGTGAGGCTATAGAGGAGGTGATAGCCGATGTGGGGGAAGAAAATGTAGTTCAAGTGGTGACAGATAATGCAGCAAATTGTGTTGCTGCTGGTAGATTATTGATGGAGAGGCACCCAACTATATTTTGGACTGCATGTGCCGCCCATTGCATTGACCTCATGATGGAGGATCTTGGCAAGCTCCCATGGATAAAAACATGTATGGAATCAGCAAGAAACATTTGCAAATTTGTTTACAATCATGCATGGGTGCTTAACCTTATGAGGCAATACACGGGGTTGAGGGAGTTGGCTCGTCCTGGCATCACTCGGTTTGCATCAAATTTTATCATGTTGCAATCCTTGATTCGGTCAAGGGCACCTTTGAGGCGCATGTTTGCTAGTGAGGAGTGGTCTTCCTCATACTTTTCTACAAGCACTGCAGGGATTGCTGTGGCTGATTGCATATTTGATGAGGCAGGGTTTTGGACACCAGCAGATGAGATTGTGAAGGTAACATTTAATTCTTTATTATGTTTTAATTTTTAATCCTATCTTACTTTTATTTGTTCATTTTCATTGACAGTCACACTTACTTATTTGTGAAACATGTTTGCACTTTGCAGTTTATTGAGTCCTTGCTAGTTCTCCTACGAGTTGCAGATGGGGAGAAGCCCGCAATGGGCTACATATATGAGGGCATGGATAGGGCCAAAGAGGCCATTAGATCAGTCTATGGTGGAGTTGATGATAAGTATCGTCCCATTTGGGAGATCATTGATAGGAGATGGAAAAACCAACTCCATAGGCCCATCCATGCAGCCGCATGTCTCCTAAATCCGACCTTCCACTTCCGCTGTGATCTCCGTGCAGATAGAGAAATGCTTAGTGGGCTCTACTCGACGATAGAGAGAATGTTGCCCGCTGTTACTACACAGATAGTGCAGGAGATAGATGCCTTCACTAAGGCACGAGGAGACTTCTTTGCACGTCAAATGTGCAAAGATAGTAGGACAACATTAATGCCAGGTAAAAATATATTTAAGGCAATAATTTTCATCTTTTTATATTATAATTTATTATTAAATGTTGAACTTGAACTTGAAACTTGAAATGAGATTGATTTTGTTTCTTTTTCTCATCTGAGATGGATGGTGGGAGATGTTTGGTTCTGATACACTGAACCTACAAAATGTTGCCATACGAATATTGAGCCAGCCATGCAGTTCATCCGGTTGTGAGCGCAATTGGAGTATGTTTGAGCACATACACTCCAAGAAGCGCAATAGATTGACAGTGGAGAGGATGAATGACCTGGTATATGTTCATTACAACCTTCGGCTCAGATACAGGAAGGCTTTTGACCACGACAACACCCCGATCTGTTTAGAGGAGGTTGATCCACAGTCTGAGTGGATCACTGAGGCTACAGACGCAGTCTTTAGTGACGAGGACCTTGATTGGGTGGACCAGGCAGAGAGAGGGGCTGAGGTTGTAGCCATGGCTGAGGAGGAGGCTAGAGCACGAGGAGACATAGCTACTGGTGGTGAGAGTGGTATGGGGACTCAGACACAGGCAGAGACTATGGCTGCAACTGCAACATCATCCAGGACCTTTAGACGCCTTCGTAGGAAGGATGCTGGCTCCACTGTGCCATAGGCATAGAGTGATAGACTTATAGCTATTGTTTTGAATCTTTTGATATTTCATATTTGTATGGAACATTTGATGTCATGGATTTCATTTTCCATGAGTTTTGTATACATTTGACTAATTTTATATATCAAAGTATGTTATTTCCTTCAGCAGCGCAACTACAATTTGTGTACTTTATACTTATGTGATCATTGTATATTTGTGTATGTGATCAAATTTGCTTTTATTTGTGTTGTATTCAATAAAGGGTGCTTGAAACAAGTTTTAAATCTTTAGAAATCTCTAATAGGATTACAAAATCACGCAAAATCGGAAGTCGAATCCGAAATCAAACAAAAATCCGGCTCGTCAAATCCTCTTTCAAAGACAAAATCGAAAGACAAAATCAATCATCGATCTCAAGAGGGGAGAAAGGGAGGGATGGAGATATATCCTAATATCTATATCTCACTCTTTCAAGTTCTAAATATTCAAGTTATTTTATTACTTACTAAGTCAAACTTTGTAATTCCTCCTTTTTAGTCTATGAAATTAGGGAGTTGGGCAAGAAGAAATTCTACATGCTTTACTTACTTTGAGTGATGTTCAATCAGTTGTCTTTGTAATACATCCCACATAGCTAAAATATGTGTGGGAGGAAAAAACCTTAATATTAGAGTCAAGATGGATGATTATTCTAAGGTGAGACTAGTTGAGACATTGCAACTGAGCTTAGCTGAATTTGCTAGTTATAGTAAGATTGCTTGATCCTACATTTAATACATCAAATAGATTTGTATTTGTGTAACAACCCACTAACAAGTAACTACAAACATGCCTCTCTAGGTCTAGAAACATATCATGGAACTTACAACAACAATCCAAAACATAGATTAGAATATTCCACATCATCAAAATATTCGCCACTACTACTGCAACCACCTAAAAATCAAGAACACCTTTATTCTGTGCAACCAGGCATACTAGCACCGACATCCAACTTACCAGAAAACCTTACAAAATACTTTAGAACACTAAGGACAACATAGTGCAACAATCTCCTTGTATACATCAATGACAATACTAATCTCCAAAATTCTCCCCTTTTTCCATTGATGGCAACACCATCTCTAAAAAACCATCAACAAAAGCAATCTTGCAATGGCAACACTAGCTCACAAAAGCAACCCTACATCAAGAAGTACTCCCCCTTACTTGGATAACTATTACATTTCAATCTTCAGTCTTCTCTCCCCCTTTGAGATGGTAGATAGGGACAGTAGGAATCTTGTTAATCCATTCATGTGTGTCACTAATTAGATGACGAGGCATTTGGCTACCTTAAGAGAGTCATAGTTACTCCTGTTGTTTATTCACACTTGGTTGAATTTATTCACTTTGACATTTAGAGACCTGGGTAGAAATCACATTGCGTCAGCATCTGTAGGGACCATCACAATGCTTTGTTTTAATTAAATAGTCAGATTCCCCTTGTCCATACTAGTTTCGAGTCAACTATTTGCCACCTAGGGAAAGCCCCCACAAAGGAGCGTCCTACATATGTCGCTTGATCGACATGTGACAACCCGCCCTTGCCGCGGTAGTAGCTCAGGCAGGCCGCCAAGAGCACATGGGTTCGAGGTGCAAACCCCTAGGCCCAACCCTCAGAGCCAATCCCTTTCCTAAAGTTACAGATCCATTTTGCCGACTTCCCTTACCTGCATTGTTCTATTGACTAGAGGTTGTTCACCTTGGAGACTTGATGCGGTTATGAGTACAATCGGGCATGAACGGTACTCGGTCCAAACCTAAACCTATCTCAATATGGTCAAAACTGTAAGAGATGAGCCATTCTAAACCTATCTCAAATCAACTATGCATCCACTTATAAGGATCCAAACATGACTAAAACAAAACCTTTAAATTAAGAAGATTATAGATTCATGTTATGTTTGCAATAGAGAGAGAGGGAGAGATAGATGGGGGGAGACCAAGAGAGAGAGGGATAAGGAGATAGAGATAGAGATGGAGGTGGAGATGGAGGAATCGAAGGATGGAAAGGATCCGCAAGATAAGAAGGATCGTCGAACCATCTCTCTCTCTCTCTCTCTCTCTCGAAAGATAAAGGAGTAGAGATCCGGAATAAATGTAGAGATCGTCGAACCGTCATCGATCGTCCTCGGGGTCCAGTTATTCCGGAAGTCGTCGTTCAAAGTCATATCTTCCACACACACACACACATGTCCACATATTAAAATATGAGTTCACCTCTAGTCCAAATTACATGAGACTAGAGGTCATACCAAAATAAGTGTGCTCTGGCTCTTTTAAATTTTTCAATTAAATTTTCTATTATAATAGAATGATATAGACTAATCACTACACACTTTTATCCCCATTTAAATTATAAATTTTGGAATTGCTTTTTCCAAACAAATCTTCACATCTACCCAAAAGAAAATGACTTTTAACGCAAGGCCTGGTCCATACTATCCGTCACTTTCCACTGTCCCACAAAATTATTCAGAATTTGATGGAGACACTAATGGTTTATACTACACAGTTTGTAAACTTATCTTTACAATATTTTTGGTGGTCTGAAGGTGTGATATCTGAGAGCCTATGTAAACTTATACTTCCTTTTCTCGCATCAGAGTATCAGGTACTACTATTCCTCCCTGTTTGGGAAATCTCTTTTATATTGAGTCTTTATATTTAACTGCAAATAGCATTAGTGGGTTTATCCGAGAAGTGTATATATACCATCTGGAGTCCATAATCTTGGCTGGGATTAAACATCACACATTTCTATGTAATTGGTAAGAATGTATTAAGTTGTTATCAATTTAGTATCAAATTAGTTGAGTTTTAAAAATGCTTTGAAAGCATATAATTTATGGATAACGTCTTAACTTTAATTTTTTCTGCACTCTCTGCCCTGAGATTTAAGCTGGACTACAAATTAATGGATATATTTAACAAATTATGTAGAGCATGAAATTCTCTGAAAGCTATATTTCGCCCTTTCATATTTTGTACAGTGTGACAAACATGGCACTGTAGCTAAGATTATGGAAGGTTATGAAGATTAATTGCTCTATTTTTAACATAGAATAGCTGAAAACAAGAAGAAAATAGGATCTATATGACTGAACCGCAATTATATTCTCTTATTTTGTTTTCTTTCTTCAATTCCCATCACTTCTACTGAACAATTTGAATTTGCTGTGGAACCCAGATGAATTAACTACCTAAATGAATCTATAAAAAAGAACAATTCAAGATAACTGCTTTATCTGATTTTCTCGCAACTGAATTTGATTTAATGTAGACCATTACGTCACATTCTTAAAGAAACTCTGTATTCTCTCTGCCAGTTCTTAAGATTGTGGCCATCTCTATTGGCAGGGCATAGCCCCACAGAATTACAGAGCTGTAAAAAGCACAGAGAATTGTTTTATTTCTATTTTTGAATAAATATTTGAATGGGTTTATTATTAGGGTAAGTGACTTCTTTTTTATAAATATTGAGTCATATGAAGGATCACCATGCATGATCCCAAATATCCATCTTCAAAATTATTTTACAAGATATTGTTCTAACTTCTCACCATGTATGTTCAGAATCATTTTATAAAGTTTTATCTAGAAAAATTATTAAATATGAACTATGAACTGTGGAAACATCATATTTCTGATTGATCCATCTTGTTAAAAATTTATAGACAGAAAAGATCTAATCCACCTGTGCCACTAGGTTTCACGAATAGAAACAGTGTAATGACATAGTAAAGTAATTCCCTAATGAATATGAAAGAAACAGTTGTAGAATTGGACTTGATATTTTAAAACTTGTTCTGATTGAATTTGGCAAGTAATACCTTAATCAATATGAAAGAAACAGTTCTAGAATTGGACTTGATATTTTAAAACTTGTTCTGATTTGGCTTGATCTTTGGAACCTTCAACAGTCAGTAATTCACCTCAAAAAATTCACCACCAGCAATTCACCACCGAGGATAATCCCATTAACATTTTTTAATATATATTTCCAAAACCTTGAGATTGTTTTTCGCAAAAGAATAATTTCCACCACATTAATAATAGAGATGACTGATATTGTATAATTGGTTTACTAGAATAAAATAAAATATATTGAAAAATGTTTTCATTTTTATTATCATAAATCAATTTTTCTAATTGTATATAGGATGAATTGCTGGTGGTCAAATTTCCACAAGATGATTTTGTCATGACGATAAATTGTTGAACAGTAAATTTTCTGATGATGAATTGTTACAGTGAATTTTCCTATAGAACACAATAAATGACATACCTATTTCGACAGGAGGCGTCATATATACATTTATCTTATCAAATTTCTCTCATTTTTAGATAATCTTTGTCGTATGTTCCATAACTAAACATGGAGGAAAGAGCTTCAACAGTCACCTAATTAGTTGCAGCAAGCATAGAGTATCGACTTTGGAATGACCGCCCAGTCTCAGATCCACACCTGTTTGAACCCACGATCTCTGTTTTCAAGTCAACACCTTTACAGACTGGACTATAGATACGTTCATAACTATTTGACTTTTGACACAATCAAATCCAAAAGCTACACAGATTTATGATATGGATTGTGGAAACTTATTATCATTATTTGACTTTTTTCACTTCTATTTCAACTTACTACTCACGGAATATTTATACTCTTTAAGAGTTCTTAACTCACTCTAGAATTAAATAGTTTTCTTATCAATGAACATTTCAAGCAGGTAATGCAATGACTTAAAGTTAGTTAATAATAATTTAATACGAAAGACTTAATTAGTAAAGAGTTTGGATTAAGACATGTTTGTAATGAGGAAATTCACATATCCATGTTTTCAATTTATTTTGAGAGATTGTCTTAATAATTATATATATTTAAAAATAATATAAATCTTGCTTAATATTGAACTCATAAATATGGTCTTTATTTATCTCTATATACACATTCCCAGTTTTTTAACTTCTATTTTATCTTCATATGCATATATTTTGATACATTCATCTAAATCTTGCATTCCTACAATTATCTTTGTAATTGTTTTTTAACTTCTTATATTTTATCTTCATATACATATATTTTGATACATTCATATACATATATTTTGATACATTCATCTAAGTCTTGCATTCCTACAATTATCTTTGTAAATTTTTTTGGCGGTCTCGCAGCTACTAAACCACTGTATAGACAGTACATAGTGCATGGTGAAGGACAAATGATGCCTCCTTTGCATGCAGTAGTTGTGTCGTCTCCTGGACAAGGTCATGTCAAACCACTGATGAATCTTGCAGAGCGGTTGGCCATGCGAGGATTTTTCATAACCTTTGTTACTACTGAATGGATGGATCAGCGCCTCTTAAAAGCAGCTTGCAAAGATGCAGCTGCACGTGACCTTGAGGTTCAAGAAAGGGGTTTAAATTTTCGGTTTTTATCTATCCCAGACGGCTTACCGCCGGAACATGGCCGAACTTCTGATGTCGGTGAGCTTTTGCTTGCGCTGCAAAGTTTGGGACCTGCTTTGGAAAGTATGTTAACTGCAGCAGACAAATCTGTACCGCCAATCACTTGCATTATTTCAGATAACCATTTATCTTGCACAACAGAGGTAGCTAAAAATCTTGGGGTGCCCAGAATTCTGTTCTGGACTACTTGTACTGCATATGCCATTATTCAGACACACGCTAACTTTCTTCTTTCTCAGGGCCATATTCCTGTCACAGGTATTTATATTACAATTTTTCCTTTTTAGTACTACTGAAGTTGGAAAGGTTTGAATAGATTTGTTAAGCATATTATTTATGAATCTAAACATTTTAAATAGATAAAATATGCAGATAGATGTATTTCTGTATGATAAATATAATTCTATGTGACAAATGTTTAAGGATTGCAATTAATTAGTCTTTATATTTTTTATTCTTGCATATAAATGTTATTTCATTACACAATGCAATTAGATGATGAAGACCACCTACAATAAATAGATTTATTAGCTATTTATGTGCATATGAAGAACATTTAACACCACTGTCTTCTGAAAAAGTACATGAACGTATCTTTATTCAAAGGTTCAGTGAAGAGATCTGGTTGGTGTATAGACTAGTTTAATTTCTTTAGTTGGGGCATGTTTGCAAATGAAGTGATGATGTACTTTAATATGCTTTGTGTGAACATGAAATACTAGAATCTTTGACATCTACAACACTTTGATATTCACAATACATAAATGTGAGATCAGGTTGAATATGTCGAAAATCCTCAATAAATTGTCTAATCATATTCCTTCATAGGTTATTGTAGCAACTACCTTGTACTCTACTTCAATGGATGACAATGCAATAATAGATTTTTTTTTACATCTCCATGAAATAATGGCAGATCCAAGATTGAAGAGATGACCAAAGGTTGAATTCCTAGAGAATATGTAACCTAGGAAACCAACAAGATTGAAATTTTCATTCTTCAAATATTTCAGTCTAAAAATTTATGTTCCTTGAAGATACCTTAAAACTTGCTTTGTAGCTTACCAGTAATTGTGTTTTGAATGAATCATGAATCAAGACAAGATTCCAACTGCATAAGATATGTCTAAATAAGTTATAGTCAAGTAAAACAAATTTCCTATCAAATTCCTATATAGTTTTTCATTACTAGCTTTTCCATTTAATTTTCCAACCTAGTTCATATCTTCATGGGTGTTGGTGAAACTTTGCACATTTGCATTTTAGTATACTTCATTGTAAAGATAAATATTTTCCCAAGTGTTTTTCACACTTAATTCCAAGAAGGTAATGAAGTAATCCAAGATCAAATATTTCACAATTAGAGCTGTTACTAATGTCCTACTTTGCTTTGTTTCCCTGTATCGCTTATGTCCTTTTTATTTCTCATTTTACTTGTTTCGATCGGTCTGTGATATATTATATTGAGCTTAATTCAGTTGGTTTTGTTTCATGTCTAATCTTTGAAATACAATTCCTATCGGATAAGTGATCTCTTATAATATGATGAGTATTGTTATTGCAGAGGAGGACTTAAAATCTAAAGAGAAACTCATCACATGCCTTCCCGGAAAAATCCCACCTATCAGGCCAACAGACTTACCCAACTTCTACAGAGAACAATACATCTCTGAGAGCATTTACAGTGCCTTACTCTATGAGTCTCGCATTCAAAACATAGCAGATTACATACTAGTAAACACTTTTGATGAGCTGGAAGGAGGTAAAGATGCACAAATGGGTCTCAGCGTTAATGGATGCCCAGCTCTGGCAATTGGCCCTGTGTTTCTTCCAAATTTCTTACAAGGTAGGAATTCCATGTACAACAGCATGTGGGAAGAGGATAAAACTTGCCTTCAATGGCTAGATACCAAACCGCAGGGGTCTGTGTTATATGTTTCCTTTGGTAGCATTGCTGTAAAATCTGAAAGGCAATTGCATGAGCTGGCTCTTGGACTAGAGGCTAGTGGGTATCCATTCTTGTGGGTTCTTAGATCAGATATAGCAGAAGGCAAGTCTCTGGAATTACCCGAAGGCTTTAAGGAAAGAACCAAGGATCGAGGCCTGATTGTTAGTTGGACGAACCAATTGAAGGTAAGGCGGTTTCATGCCCTGTTATTTTCCTTAGACAAAGATATTATAATTCCCTAATTCAAAGACAACTGCATTTTCTATAAATATCAGATCTCGTGATTTAAATGAGTAAATTTTGAATAAGAGGCTGCATTGTTGTCTGACATTGTTATGTGAGATTGAGATTTAAAATCCATGATTATAAGAGTCCATATAATTGATATATGTAATTGTTTGGAATCACTGGACAAGAAATTTAAATATTTCACTGTTCCATTCAAACACATCTTCATGGATGACATATTTCAATGTTAACAAATTTCTCTCTGAGAATTAGGTTGGAATTTGAAAATTTTCAATAAAAAGTCGGCACACCAATATACAATATTTAAATATCTTGTAATACATGTAGCTTTTGATCTTGTGGTGCACCAGTATGCTTAAGTCAGAAGGCTGTAGTAAACTAACAAGATGAAAAAATAGCGCATAACCATGGAAAAGGAAGAGTTGCTATTGGTAGTTTTATTTTTTAAACTTATAGAACTTTCAATTATTGTAACTTTAACTATGTTTCTAATTTTTTATTTTTGTTTTAAATGGATGTAGGTGCTTTCACATCTATCAGTTGGAGGATTCCTTACACATAATGGGTGGAACTCTACTTTGGAGGCAATTAGCATGGGAATTCCTATGATTGGATGGCCATATTTTTTTGATCAATTTATTGATTGTCGATTTGTAAAAGATGTTTGGAATGTTGGCTTGGACTTTGAGGGTGTTGATGTAGATGAATTTAAATTAGTGACAAAAGAGATGGTTGAGAGTAAAATTAGAAGTATGATGGAAGGTTATATTGGAATGAAGCTACATGAAAATGTTGTGAGGTTAAAAGAGGCTGCAAACAAGGCAGTGATGGAAGGAGGAACTTCTTATACAAACTTGAACACCTTTATAGAGGATATGCAAAAGATAGCAAAATCAAGGGTCTAAGGACTAAGGAGTTTCCAAATTTATGACATTCTATCTAGTGAAATTACTTCATTTTAACATTTTAATCAATTCAATATAAGAGATATTATATATTATTAATAATGTTAAGGAGCCTTTAAAATGATATTAATGTAAATTTCATATTATTTTTCATTAGCATATTGCTATATGTACATTTAGATACTTATTTCTTTCTATTGTGCTACTACTTTGACTTCAACATTCAAAATTTCAAATTTGTGTTATTCTTCATTATATCTTTGACCCCACTTCTCTTATTCAACTTTCAACCTTCAACTTTATTAATGTTTTTTCTTGACACAATCCTTAGAACATAAAATGAAAATTGAACTATACTACTGCATAAATTTATAGGGATATTAGGGCCTTAGTATCTACCACCTCATCTCAAGGTGAATTCCAAGTCAATGTCAATGGTCCTGCTATCTATAATCATACAATAGAAAGAATCAAAAATGAGAAATTTTTTCTTCATGTTAAAATTGTATGCGATTTTTCTACATTGAAAGGTTGGAGGGACCTACTATCACATTTTGTGGTCAAAGACAAGGAACAAGAGAAGAGATAGGGAGGTAAGCATGAGTATGGTGTTGCATATCAACCATTAAATGTTGGGAACAACACAAGTCAAAGGACGAAGATGTTTCATTTAGGGAGGCATGGAACCCTTGTCATTTTCCTTCAATATTCACGTGAAGGTATGGGACTCCACAACCTTTTTCAATATCTTCCCTACCTATGATGAAAGGGAACTTGTTCAAAAGGCTTGAGAAAGTTTGAGAAAATATGATTGGTAGGTGCAAAGCCAAATTACACAACCTTTATTCACATTGTCCTTGTTTAATGAGAGCCATTGAATAGGTGATGGACTCCCCATCAAACCTTAAAGGAGAGAGGAATTTCATCATATGTGTGGAAGACGACGCACATAGGGGAGAAAGAAAAGGAGGAATCACGTGGGAGAAAGAATAAGAAATGTGGTTTTAAGGAAAAAGGAGAGGGATATAGAGTATGGCATGAAAGAGAAAAGTGTTACACCTCGAAAATCTATAATTTTGAGCCTTGTTTGTGGAGAAAAATTTAGAGGGAAGGCATGGATAGAAGTGACTAGATTTGAGGTACTTTGTAGAGGCATTTTTAGAGGGTAGACAACATAGAACATATGACAAAGGGTTGACTTATGTGTGGCGAGATAACATGGGCATGAGAAGCAATGCACTCATTTGAAGGAAGCTCCCCAGTTATATTTCCATCTACAGCAACGAACATTTTAATTGAATTTATACACAATGGTGAGCTTCATGAGGATCTTGAATTTTCACAAGAGGAATTGGCATGAAGAGGAGAAGAAAATGTACCATAATTGTGAAGTATTTAGAGTTCTTGTAAGAATCATAATATAGGCTCATGGGATCTTTATGTAAAACTTCATGAAAGTACCAAATGAATTTTAATTTATAAAATATAATTTACTATAACAAGTTTATGTTTTCCTTAAAGTAAGGCTTTGTAATTTATTTTCATTTGGATATGCTTAGCAATCACACTATTAGGAGTTCTTGAAATAACAGAAAAATGACATCTAGTTGGAAGTATAGTTAGGATTTTTTCTCCAAGATTAACTAAATAGGTAAGTTGTAAGTCAAATATCTGATCAAGATTTCAGGGTTGTTTAAACTAGGAGTTTAAATATTTTCTTATAGTAGGTAATGCACTATTGTTAATAGAACAATATGAAAGGAACCGAGTTAAAAATATTAATGCCAAAGCTTCTTTGAAAAGTTGTATAAGGGTTTAGATCGCTATTATTAGAAATATGGGGACATCATTTGGTAACATACAAATTGTTTAAAATTTAGAAGTTGAACAATAAGGAGGGAACTGTGGTCATAATGATTATCAAATGAATTTTATTAAGAGACCTAAGAATTTGGGTTTTTTTTATCTCTATAAACCATTCCATATTTATATGGCTATAGAATATCCTTCAAAAGGCTTGAACTTTTGACTATAAAAAAGGGGAGGGTGACATATATTCTTACCTTAAAATGAGGTAGAATTGTATAGACCTCTTTATATATTATGAACTAGGAACACGATTAACTAATCTTAGAAGTTTTGGATTATGGTTGAATAATAATGTAAGTGATGATGCCTTGTTTTAGTGGCACTATAACCACATTAAATTAAACATATTTTTATTGTTGCAAGTTCATACTCTTGGTAACCCACTTTTTATTTTGAGGGTTAAGGCTTAATATGACTACATGATGTCTACTGACTTCCTAAATATGAGAACCTTGATATGAGAATTGTCATGTAAATGAAGGAACCTGATATTAGAGATGTAGGGAATTACAATGATTACATACTAAATGGAAAACAACTATCATTTAATTTGATTGTGATGTTGTGATTGAGTTAAGAGATAAACCCTATGAGATCATGCTACCTAATATCTCTTGAGGCCTTAATTTTGACGATCAAGGTCATATTTAGTTTAAATGGAAAGCATGAATAAATTATCTATTATATGAACTAGACTATTATAAGAATATGGTGTTACACCATAGGGCAAAGAAAATTAGAAGATCAATAATATTATTAGTAATTTTATTATTGCTTATATATATTTTCATATACATTGGTCAAATGGATAGTGTTTATTGGCAAGAAAATTTGGGGATATACACAAATCAAAGTTTTGTGCCCAAAGTTATTCTTATAGTGTTGTGTTTATATCCCAATGACAACAATAGGGGAAGAATCAAACCTTGACAAGAAAGTGGCATATTAGAGTAACTCCATAAGAACTATCTAAGCTAAACACCATACACTCATAGAATTCATATCAATCATATATGCACAATAATTTTGATACTCAACAATCATATTTTACTCATTATATATCATATCCTTTAGTACATCTATTCATATTCATTCTTTATATCTTCCTTTCTATCTATATATCTCTATTCCATCTCTCATATACTTCTATTATCTATTATTCTACATTCATTTATATTCCTTACATATATATTTACTTGGGGACATATCCCTTAAAAAGTACAACATTTTCCTTCAAGCCCTAGTTGGACATATGTTTGGCATTCTATTGGTAGAAGTTTGTGGTATGGTTTATTGTTGTACTAAGATCTATCTCTAGTTTCTTACCCTACTAGCATCTTCCCCAATTTAAAAACTATGGATTGTTCTCAAGACACTAATTAGATGGAAAAATATTACTATATAGATTATCTTTAGTTGCATGAGCATTGCATCCCATTGAGTGGCTTTCTATATGAGCAACTATACACGTCCGTTTAAATTTTGCCTAGTGTTACTTATGCTTCTATTATACTACTAGGGATTTGTATGTTTTGTCTAATTTTCTTGGATTCCCATAGTATTCCTATCATGTGTGTCAATCAAAGAGTAATCACTTCCATTAATTTTATAGTTTGTGATTTGATTTTTTCTCTCTAGTCTTGTAGCTATTGGAGTTGTGTATGTATTGCCGAGCTACTTGCACTCTTATTGATCTATCTATATCTCAAGTATTAGATCATAACTACTAGCCATATGTACTATTTGTGCCTCCAATTGATATGTTTGATCTTTGAGGTTCTCGGTTGTGGTTAGCCATTGTAGGAAAGACTGATATATAATATTTACACCCCCAATTGTCTATTGGAACTTTGTAATATGTTCTTCCATTTGGATGTGGGATGTTGCACATTTCTTTCTCCCTTCCTCCATTCCATTTGTACCCATCTTTGCAATGGTTTGGTTTTAGATGCTGATGGACCTATTATCCATCTCTTTTTGTACCCCTTCTACCAAATATTTTAATTGTTTAGTTAGAGGTTGAGAAGTGTTTATTTAAAATTCTAGAATGATGCTTTGTATTACTACAATGGAATCTTCCAACTACTATGTACTCTCTACATGTTGTCTCAAGACTTCCTCTATAGTGGTATTGTGAAATTTTTTCCCTACTTGATACTTCTAAAGAGGGGATATTTTGGTTAGATCCACCTATGTACCTAACAATAGAAGTTACAATAATTACAACATAGGGATTGGCTAGATCTTTTTTTATGCTAAAAAATATTTAATGGATTGTAACGAGGAGGTTGCAAGGGGTGGGGATGATCTCACTGAAGAAGGCAATGGATTATGTGATGTTTATTGTCCTTTAAATTATATGAATGATATCTTTTGTTCTTTTTGTGTCTTATCTTCCACCCTTTTGATCTTTTTGTGATGAGGGCCACATCGCTTGAAACCCACACAAATCACAACAATAGATACCAACATAGAAGATGCAAGACAAAGAAATAACTTACTTTCAATCAATTTTAGAAAATAAAATTACAGATTCAAAACTTACATGCTACAACTTCATGGGCTAGATTCATTACAACAAAATCAACTCCGAAAACAAAATATATTATTTGGAGCCACAATCTGCACTAATGGAGCCACCTTCTACAACCCCCACTTATCCCTTTTTATTTTCCCAATAACTGCACTAGAATGTTCTAAAAAGTGTAACTTTCCCTTTTGTTTTCACGCCAAAAGTCTTGTCCTTTGATTTCTTTCCTAGGAAGATATTTTAATACCATTTTATCCGAGTGTCCAATTTGAGCTATTATAACATATCGTTGGAAAGCTCTCGAAGAGATCTACAACATCAAACCATCAGAGATTAGTTTGCCCACTTTTCGAGCTATTTCGAGGCCTCTAAGGTTTTCATATCTAAATTTGAAGTTACATTAGAGAAATTTCTCAGGATAAAAAATTTAATATCTCCCAAACCATGTAGGGTATTGAGATGATTCTTTTACGACTAGAAATGTTTTTTTAGTTCTTCTCCTTGTGGTAAATTTTTAGGTTCATATGAGCCCGTGTAGACCGACTTACTAAAAATAGTAAGTGATCATTTTTTTCCTTTTCTAACTTCTGACTATCTTACACCCCTTAAGTGCCATCATAGAACTCAAAACAACTAAAGAAATTAAGGAAAAAACATTTTTTTTGGGTGATGCAATATTTCCCTACACCACTGGATGCTCCTACATCAGACACCAAGGTAATTTGAAAAGCGACGGGCTGCCACTTCTCAGGAGTTAGAGGAAAACCAAGATAGTTATCCATAGCTTTAGACAACCACGATGAATCTTCAATAGGCCTTCCTCTCCATTTCACCAAGTACTCTTCATATTGCCTATTTCTTGTGCTTCTACCCACATTAGTATCCAAGATTTTTCTATCTCCTTTTTTGAAGTACGTGCTAGTATATTCCATTGTGCTTCTATTATTTCTTCATCAATTCCTCCTTCATGATATTATGTTAAATCTAAAATGTTAAACATTGGTGAAATATGAATTTCATCAAACAACTGTACCTCATATACATTTCCTGAATCATGCTTCTTTAGGATCTTGCATGGTCCAAACTTCTTCATCTTTAACTTGTTGTATGTACCAACTAGAAACCTTTCCTTTCAAAAATGAACCACGACTTTATCTCCTACTTGGAACTCATTATACCTCCTTTTCTGATCTACCTTAGCCTTATATTGTGATTTCATCTTATTGATATGTTTCTTCACGTCTTCATGCAAATTCTTTAGGTGCTTAGCAAAATCTTTAGCCTCAACACTACTCTTCTCCCCCTTATCCATATTTCTTAGTTCAGAAGCAGTTCTTGGACTACTCCCATACACAATCTGGAATGATGATTTACCAGTGCTCCTATTGATAGAATTGTTATAAGAAATTCTTCATGTGGTATAATAAAATTCCATCCCTTGGGCTTATCTCCTATTAAGCATCTTAGTAGGTTACCCAAACTCCTATTCAACACCTCTATTTGTCCATCAATTTGTGGATGGTGCGAAAAACTAAACTTCAAATCTATCTTGAACTTCTTTGATAACGTCCTCTAGAAATAACCAACAAATTTGGTATCTTTTTCTGAAAATATACTCTTTGGTAGATCATGTAGTCTCACCACCTCTCTGAAAAAAAACTCTGCAATATGATCATCACTGGTCTTATGACATGGAATGAAATGTGCCATCTTTGAAAATCTATCCACCACCACAAATATGGAATCATGCCCTCTTTGTGTCCTTGGCAAGCCAATAACAAAATCCATGGTATTGTATTTTGATTTGTTCCTTTCGCCATCTGACATACTCTGCAACTTTATACAAACTTCTTCACATCTTGTTGTAACTGTGACCAGTAATAATTCTCGCTAACAAGAGAAATGGTTTTATCATAACCAGAATGTCCAGCCAATCCTCCACTATGCTTCTCCTTGATTGGATCCTCTCCCATAGAACTCCTTGGAATGGACAATTGGATTCCTCTAAACAACTACCCATCTTGGATTAAGAAATCCAACCATCTTGTCCTATCTAATGTAACAGGTTCCAAACAAGCCTTCCAAGCTTCTGCAAAGTCTAGATCTTTAGGATACAAACTCTTGAATTAATTGAACCCAACAACCTCTATAATATTCATCTCTATCAACAAATTTTTGCCTCTACTCAAGGCATTTGAAATTCTGTTTGACCTTCCACTCCCATGCTTTAAAACAAAAGTACAACTCTGTAAAAACTCAACCCATTTTAAGTTCCTTTGATTTGACTTTTCTTGACTATTGAGATACTGCAAAGCCAGGTGAGTAGTATATAAAACAAATTCTTTTGGCAACAAATAGTGTCTCCATTTATTCAAAGCCTAAACTATAGCATAAAACTCATGATTATAGACATAATATTTCTTCTTAGCATCATTTTTCTCACTAAAATAGGAAATAGGTTTACCTTCTTGACTAAAAAAAACTCCTATGGCATGTCACTAGCATCATAATCTACCTGAAAGACCTTATTGAAATCTGGAAGTGCCAAAATAGGTTGCTCTATAAATTTCTTCTTCAACATAGCAAAACTTTTAGTTGCTCTTGTAGTCCACTTAAACTCTTTTCTATCCACTCCCATTGCTTCAATTAGAGTTGCACAAATACTATTGAAATTCTTAATAAAATTTCTATAAAAACTTGCTAGACCATGAAATGACCTTACCTTTGTAATATTCATCAGGGTAGGCCAGTCAATGATAGCTCTCACCTTCTCTAGATCCATTTTAAGACCCTCTATTGAGACAAAAAATCTCAGATACACCAACTCTCTCTTCACAAAACTACATTTCTTCAAATTAATCAATAACTTATCCCTCCTCAGCTTCTCAAAAACTCTTTGGATATGCATCAAGTGCACCTCCAATGTCTTATTGAAAATAAAAGTATTATCCAAATAAATAACAACAAATCTTCCTAAAAATTCTTTCAATACCTCATTCATAAGTCGAATAAATGTGCTTGGTGCATTGGTTAGCCCAAAAGGCATGCATAACCACTCATACAAGCTCTCCTTGGTTTTAAAGGTTGTCTTTCATTCATCTCGTTCTCTAATCCAGATTTGGTGATATCCACTCTTCAAATCTATCTTTGTGAAGTACTTAGCTCCACTCAAACATTCTATAATGTCATCCATTCTTAGCAAGGGAATTCTATACTTGATGGTGATCTTGTTGATGGCTCTAGAATCAGTACACATCTACCATTCCCCATCCTTCTTTGGTGCTAGTACTATAGGTGTTGCACATGGACTCAAACTCTCTCTGATCAATCCCTTCCACAACAACTCTTTCACTTTTTTTTTTCAACTCTTCACTCTCCACTGGAGTCATACAATGAGCTTCCTTATTTAGAAAACTAGCTCCAGGAATCAGGTCCATCTGATGACTAATATTTCTTATTGGAGGAAAAACTTCAGGCACATTATAAAAAATAATAGCTTGAAACTCATTCAAAAAATTTGAAACCTCCACAGGTACCTCAATAGTATCTTCTTTATCAACTCTAGGGATCAATGCAAAACACATATGCTTATGCCTCATACCTTCAAGGAACTTTCTTCCATCAACCAAATAAATTATTGCATTACTACATACCTTTTCCTCTACCTCTTTCAAGGGATTCAACTTATGATGAACCCCATCCTTTGTCAAAGAATAGGTGTTGACATTCCCATCATGTACTACTCGTCGATCAAACTGCCACATTCTACCTAACAACATATGACTACGAAAACTATGCTGGTTGGGGAGTCCTCTATTCTGGGCCAGAATACTAGGCTGACAGGGGAGTTTTCTGTTTCTGGTGAGGCTCTCAGGGGTGCTGGAGCAGGTGTTGGCGTCGGGGCTGGGGTTGGTGCTGGCGCTGGGGTTGGAACTGGTGCTAGTGTCGGGGATGGATCTGGTAAGGGTATCAAGGGTGTTGGCTCTTCTATGCATGCACCTAGATCATATATGAATATTAAGCAGAGTTTTGATGGTTTCATCCCTGTGAAAAACCCCATCACAGTGAAGATTAAGGATGAGTTAGCAGAAGAAATAAATGATAGTGTAGCAGAGCTTTTAAGGGGTGATATGTCGGTTTAGGGGCTTTTGGCCAAGCCTTCCTCAGCTGCACTCTTGGATCACCAATAAATGGGAGCCCCTCATCACTGGTAAAGTCCAAATCTTCCCTATGGCCAAAGGTTTTTTTGTTGCTAAGTTCGATAACACTTTAGATAGAGACAAAATCTTGTATGAAAATTTCTTTTGCTGGGAGGACAAATACCATTTGATGGTTAAACCTTGGCACACCAACTTTAACCCAGCTTCTGAAACCTTCAATAAATTCCCGATTTGTGTCCGGTTGCCTAATCTCCCTCTTCACCTTTGGAGTGACTCTCTCTTGGAGGAGGTTGGGGAAGCCCTAGGTATTTTTTAACTGTGGACAATGAATTTTATAATCTTTATCACTCTACCTTTGCCTGAATACTTGTTAAAATTGATGTCTTAAAAGGACTGCCTGCTGAGGTTCTCTTAAAATCTTCTAGGGGGTCTTGGATCCAATCGTTGGATTATGAGGGGGTCCCTTTCTGCTGTAGAAGATGCTTCAAAATAGGACATGCTGCTGCTCAATGTGGATTTGAGAAGTCTAAGTCAGCTACTTGGTGGAATGGTGCTTCACAACAACATTACATGGTGGAGAAGAAATCTGATCCGCTTCGGAGCTTCTCTGAGGTGGTGGCTTTTGATTCACATGCTGCTGGGGCTTCTGACTCACAGGCTGCTAGGGTTTCTGATTCACTTGCTGCTGGGGCTTCTGATTCATAGGTTGCTGGGGTTTCGTCTGCTGGGGTTTCTCCTTCCTCCGTTGGGGAAGCTACCATGATAAATCATATTGTGAATACTACTAAACCGGTTTCAAAAACATATGAAGAACATCCGTAGGCATAATATCACACAATACCTCATCATGGTAATTTTCAATCTTGAACTTTACCAGACATTTTTCATTTACCAAGGATTTATGGTCCTTTTGTAACCAAGCAATCTGATATGGGTTTGGATTCCTTATTCTCTCCAATCGCAACTCACTAACCATCTCTTCTGAAACAAGGTTATCAGTACTGCCTCCATCAATAATAACATTGCAAACTTTATCTTCACACTTACATCTGGTGTAAAACAAATTCTTCCTTTGATTTAGTTCCTTCTCCTCATTCAACAAGGCTCTTCTAGTAACGAGAACCTCTCCTCTTTTTTCATCCTCAAAATGTGAAGACTCAACATCTTCACCTACTTTGTGCAACTTGTGCATTTCCCTCAGGTCTTATATTTTTCCTTCCTTGATGTTGAGGACACTCATAGGAACTATATCCTTCTCCACACTAGAAACAGGTTCCACGAAAACCTCCTCTTCCCGGTCCTTGTCTAGATCTTCCTCTTCATCTTTGGTCTCCATTATTTTGATCATGAGGAAGATAGGTGTTATCTTCTTTCTGGTTCTGGATATTGCTATATCCTTCACCCTTCTTTTGATCTTCATTTCGACCTCCATATGACTATCCACTAGTATTTCTATCACAACCCCCACCTCTTTACTTGCTTTCAAATCTTCTATTCAACTTTTCTTCTACCTTTAAAGAAAATTGATATGCATCTTCAATTGTAGACATTCTTACCATACCGAACTCGTCTTGAATACTTGGCTTCAACCCATTTATGTAATGAGCAACTTTCTCATTATTGGCCTCAGAATGGCCTGTTCTGATCAAGACATGGTAGAATTCTTCTATATACTCCTTGACGTATTTTCTCGCTTGTTTCAACCCTTGCATCTTCTTCAACAAATCTAGCTCATAATCCACAAGAATGAACTATATTTTTAATTTTTCCACCATATGATCCCATCTTGTTATTTTATCTTTTCCTCTTTGATTTCATTATAGTTGTACCTCTTTCAACCAAATATTTGCATGACCCTTTAGCTTGGTCTTTGCAAATTTGACCCTCTCAGGATCTTCCACCTCCTCATACTCAAAGTACTCCTCCACATCCTTGATCCAATCAATCAACTCTTCCAAGTTAAGATATCTAGAAAATGTAGAAACATCGATCTTTGGCCTTTTCCCAATCTTAGAGACATGGCCTTAAATAATTTGACTTGCTCTGGATCTTCTGCTTCTTGTTCTTCTTTGAACTGTTCCTCATTTTCAACTTCATCTTCACTTTCATCTACTCTTCTTGGCTCAAACCCTCTTGTAGTTCTTGAACTTGTCTCTACAGGGCTCTAAAACCCTCTTCTAGTATAATAGCATTTCTTCCACCACCACAGTTTCTTTGCGGAGGCACTTTGATCACTTTTAGTAGAAACCCACAACTACAAGTCCTGGTGCAAACTTCCTCACATTCCGTGCTTTGTTTACACAATCAAGAAAAATTGATTTGATACCACTTGAAGAGGGGCACAACACCCAAAACCCACACAAATCACAATAATAGATACCAACATAGAAGATGCGAGATAGAAAAATAACTCACTTTCAATTATTAAAAAAAAAGAATTACAAATTCAAAAATTACATGCTACAGCCTCATGGGCTTGATTCATTACAACAAAATCAACTTTGAAAACAAAATATATTATTCAGAGCTACAATCTGCACTAATGGAGCCACCTTCTACAACCACCACTTATCCCTTTTTATTTTACCCAATAACCACACTAGAATGTTCAGGAAAGTGTAACTTTCCCTTTTGTTTTGGTGCCAAAAATCCCACCATTTGATTTCTTGCCTAGGAAGATATTTTAATGAAATTCACTTTTTAGAGGGACAATTTCATGGGGCCATAACATTTGATCCAGGTGTTTGATTTGCTTTTATAACATATTGTTGGAAAGCTCTTGAAGAGATCTACAATGTCAAACCATCGAAGATTGGTTTGTCCACTTTTTGAGATGTTTCAGGGCCTCTAAGGTTTTCATAATTGAATTTGAAGCTGCATTGGAGAAATTTCTTGGCATGAAAACTTTAATATCTCCCAAATTGTGTAGGGTATTGAGACGATTCTTTCGCGACCAGAAATGTTTTTCAATTCTGCTCCTTGGGATAAATTTTTAGGTCCATACGACCTTGTTTAGGATAAAATACTAAAAATAGTAAGTGACCATTTTTTTCATTTTCTAACTTTTGTCTATCTTACACCCCTTAAGTGTCATCATGGAACTCAAAACAACTAAATAAATTAAGGAAAAACATTTTTTTTGGGTGATGCAAGATTGCCCTACACCGCTGGATGCTCTACATCAGTTTGTATACCATTTTAGTAACCTCCTTTGTCTCCTAAATTTTAGATTTTTTTTCCTCTATTAGTTACATCAATGTATCTACCCTCTTCTTTGTACTCAAACAAAATTTCAATTACATTGCTTACCACCTATTCATCCAAATAATCTCCAAGTTTTTCCAATTTTGGATTGACTATGGTAGGAATTTATTTGCTTTCTTTATTCTTAAAGGTTGATCATAATACTTGTCTTTAGATTCATTATTCATTTGTACATGTGTTACACCCCATTGTGCTATTAGCTATTTAGTGTACTTTGATGAGTTAAATTTTTTTAAATACATGATTGTGTTTTGTATATTTTGATGAAAAATGTGATGAATGGATGTGCAATTGAATATGACATTTTAAATGTTTTGAAGATGAAAATATATGATGCATATGAATTCAATGTTCTCAGATAACTTCTATTGTGATGCACTAAGTTGGATGTAGGGAAAGAATCAATCCTTCGAAAGAGAGGGGGAGTATCACTCAGGAGAAGAGCTTGGTTT
The DNA here is from genome assembly GCA_007258455.2 of Sequoia sempervirens. Taxonomy (NCBI): domain Eukaryota; kingdom Viridiplantae; phylum Streptophyta; class Pinopsida; order Cupressales; family Cupressaceae; genus Sequoia; species Sequoia sempervirens. Next base: position 413,679,897 of record VDFB02353493.1, on the reverse strand, counting down.
GGTAAATGTGCCTATTTGAGCTATCACACACTCACATCTTAGTTTGGTCAAGTTCAATTGAGTAAGTTTGAGAATTGGTAAGTTAACCTTCGATCATTGCTTGGGGATGATTTGTTATGGTTTTGATTTTGGTCTTTGATTTCATGATTGTTTCTTAGTTTGGATTATGTGACTAAATTTCTGTATTGAATATAAGTTCTTCATTTATTTATATTTATGTATTATTCGATGAGTATATACATAGAATGTAAATATGTATATATGTATGTGATTAAAATAACTCATACATGTGAATATATACATACATGCATATATGTAGGTAGAAGTACTTACGCATAATTATGTGCAGATATATCATATGCATGCAAATATTGATTGGACATATAGGACACACACACACATATATATAGATTTTATATATATATCGATCGATGAATATGTAAATATATGTGTTTATTATGGATACTTAAATAATGATATATGTATATGATATATATATAGATATATGTATATGATATATATATATATATATGAGTAAGTTAATGTAATCATATATACATACATATTAATATATATATTTATAATTATTAATATATTTAAATGACAACCAATGATTTGAATATGCATATATAATAATGATTGCATTATAATATTATATTGATATATAACGCTTATATATGTTAGTGTAATTAATTAATTATTTATTACATTAGCATAAGTTAACTTAGGTCATGCATCATTTAGTCCTAGGTTAGTTTTTAATAAATTATTTAATAATGGGGAATTCCCCCTTCCTTGTTTGTAGGGATAAGATTCCTTCTATAAGATGAATTGTCCTTCTAGAACTTATCTATTGCAGGAGCACCTAGGTTGACCTCCATTTTGGTTTGACAACAATTTTGGCTTGTACCTGATCTTGGCCAAATCAGGATTTCAGTGTGTTTGTTTTGACCTCAGAAGGTCTTGGGTGTGTATGATGAGTTGGTCATTAGGACTACAATCATACTAATGTTGTTATGTTGTTAAGTTTTGCTTTATTAAGATTTGGACAACTTATGATTAGAATACAATGCATTAAGTGTGTCATAACCACATCTAATTGTTAGAAGATGCCAAGGAACGATTAAGGGATATGCTGATTGCTTGAGATCAAGGTGTTAGAGGTCCTATGTTTGAGGATCATGACACAATCATGGCATAATGGAAGTTACAAAATGTTGGTAAAAGTTGCATGACCGTAGTTAAGAAGTTGCATGTAACTTACTTGGCATTGGGAATCCCTTGAAATCGGGGAAAATGCTTGAGCAACTGCCCTTGAATGATGGAGAAGGCATCAAAATAGGTGTGTGACTCATAGTTAAGAGTTAGATACTTTTGTAATCAAGTTTTGGTGTGAATGAATAGGGATAATTCTGCATTTTTCTGTATCTGCCCGTGTATTTTGAGAAACAGTGAACTTGAAGGCATTGTACATGTTGATTTAGCACTGTGTTTATATTTATTAGATAGTACAGAGCAATTTTCATCTGTTATTCAAGTTACTTAATGTAGATTTACTGTTTCAAATTCATAGATTAGAGTATAGTGTGTTTGTTTCCCTTGTTTTGAACAGTCAAGTAAATAAATGGCTCCCCTCTAAACTCTGTCCATGGTATTTCCCTAAGACTAGTAGAATATGGAAGGGGAGCCACAATTTTTTAAGTATATAGCAATAGGTAGTTTAGGGAATGCAACAAAAATTTGATATCTCAAACCCTAGGCGAGCTAGGAATGCATGGTTAGGTGTTTGAGAGTGAAAAGTTGGGAACTTAGGCAGGGGAAAAGACTATTGTATGGAATCCGTACGGTTCTAGGTGGGGCAAGGTAAGGTATTTATATGCCAAAGGGATTGAGACTTCAAACAATCCATTAGAAACAGATTTGAAGGAGAAAGCACATAAACCCTAAGAAATAGGTCAATTAGCCCTTTTGTCCCTGATTATAGGAATGCACTATACGACAGTGAAAGAGGCCTAAAAAATACTGGAAGATTTAAATCTCTAAAAAGGGTGCTTGAAAGTGTCTTTTGTTTGATAGGTTGTTTGTCAAGTTTGAGAGAGATAAGCCAAAAACTGACTGGTAAGGGCTACTAGGGAATAGGCCTCACCAAGGAAATTTCTTGAGATCAGGTGCATTGAAACCTAAAGAACCTCCAAAATGTATCCCCTTGGCATTGAAATGCATGGAAACAGAGTTCCTAACTCCCCTGCAAAGAGTTCAAGTCAGATGATGATGTTGGCATCTAGGCCCTTCTAGGTGCAGTGAGAAAGATTACAATTTCAATTGGTGTTTGTCTACCCAAGGTAAAGCACAAGGTAGGAAACTCTTTGATAAGAGTTGGAGCAGGGTTTGGTCAATCTCCAAGCTCAAGAGGAACCCATTGGAGTCAGGTTTCAGGAAGGAGACAGTGAGAAAGGTCTTCTTGGAGTTGTGCAAGCAACCTTGGGAATATCATACACCATATTGGTATCAGAGCACAGATTGATTCAAGGCTTGTGATTGATGTTTCAGCCCACTGAGTTAGTAGGAGAGAACAAACCAGAGGAAAGAACCATGGCGACAAATGCAGAGCTAGCTAGAAAGGTAGAAGAGTAAGAGGAGGATAACCGGTTGCTAAGAGAGAGGTTATCTCAAGTGGAGAAGCTCTTGGATGAAGTCCAAGAGACAACAGATAATGTGAAGGACAAGATAAAGAAGAAAGAAGAACAGGAAGCCAAGGAAAAAGAAGAGGATTTGGAGGAGGAAGCTCTAAAGCCTGACCCTATTCTTGCTGAAGAACCATTCTTGAAGGCATTGCAGGCCTTGAGTGGTAAAGCATTGGAGGGTGTGCCACTTTTCAGTGGACAAATGGACCCTAATTCAGTTGTAGACTGGATTGAGAGCATTGAAAATCACTTTGAGTGTGATGGTATAACAGAGGCCCAAAAGGTAAAGGTGGCCAAGTCAAGGTTGAGAGGAGCAACTCTCACATGGTGGAAGTTTGTACAATCTGAAAGAGAGAAAGAAGGTAAAGGTCCCATAGTTTCATGGAAAGGGATGGTAACCAAGATAAGGCAGACCTATCTCCCTGATGATTATGAAGTCCAGTTGCATAGGAGAAGACACAATCTGAGGCAAAAAGATATGGATGTCCAAACATATACAGAGGAGTTTCAAAAATTGTGCCTAAGATCAAAGGTGGTTGAAGATGAGAGCATTAAGCTAGCAAGATACCTAAATGGACTCAAATGGTCTATTCAAGAAGACACGAGTTTAGTAAATTTCAAAACAATCTGCCAATGCTATCAAATGGATTTGAAGATAGAGGAGAAAGGAAAAAAGAAACAAGAACAAAACCCTAAAAGTAGAGGTAAAGGGAAAGACAACAGAGGACAAAGAGGAAGTTATAGTGGAAGAAGTTTAGAACCAAGAGCCCAAGGAGAAGTCAGATTTTCTGAACAGCAAGAAGGAAGCTCTAGTAGAGGTGGTAGAGGAAGAGGTTTCAGCTCCAGAGGAAGAAATGGCGGACAAGGAAGAGGCAGCTACTTCACCAACATGAAATGTTATCATTGCAACCAATTGGGACACCCGGCCTATAGATGTCCTAAGAAAGGTAGCACTTCTCATGGAGGAGATAAGAGAACCAATCTGATTCAAGATGAGACAGTTGCAGCAAATAAACAACCTGAAGTGCCATTGAACTTAGAGGAAGGTGAGAACCTCATGATGAGAAGGACTTTAATCAAAGAACCGGTGAAAGAAGAGCCAAGCCAAAGGAGGTCCTTGTTTAGGATAAAGTGCAAGATGATGGGGAAAGTGTGCATGGTCATTATAGACTTAGGTTCTACTAACAATATTGTGTTAGAGGAGGCAATCAGCAAGCTGAAATTGACAAGGATACCTCACAATAATCCTTACAAGGTCACATGGCTCAATAAGGGTCAGCATGTCTTGGTGAATGAACAAGCATGGGTGGAGTTTTCAATTGGCAAGTACAAAGACAAAGTTTTGTGTGATGTGTTACCTATGGATGCATGCCACTTGCTCCTAGGTAGACCATGGAAATTTGACTGCCAAGCTGTGCATGATGGAGCAAAGAACTCATATACCTTCAAGAAAGACAATATAACCTTCAAGATTCAGTCTTTGTTAGAAGACACAAAGGTGCAGACAACAGGTTCTAAACTACTCATAGCTAGTGAAAAAGAGTTCTTAAAAGCCTTGGAAGAAGGAGAAGGAGTTGGATATGCAGTGATGATCAAGCCAAGAGAGGTGAGCAAAGAGAAAGCAGCTGAAAAGTAAGAGTTACCTGAGGAGATACAAAGATTGTTGTAGACCTATGAAGGTATAGTAAGTAGTGGTCAACCAGCAACATTACCTCCTAAAAGAGCCATAAGTCATAGGATATACTTGATACTAGGAGCCACCCTTCCAAACAAGGAAGCTTATAAGATGACACCTCGACAAAATGAGGAAATAGCCAGGCAGATTCAAGAACTTCTTGACCAAGGTCTCATTAGGAAAAGCATTAGTCCATGTGCAGTACCCACTGTCTTAGCACCTAAGAAAGGAGGAGAATGGAGGCTTTGTACTGATTCTAGGGAAATAAACAAGATAACCATCAGGTATAGGTTCCCTATCCCTAGGATTGAAGATCTCATGGATTTTCTAGGTGAAGCTAGGTACTATACCAAGATAGATTTAAAGAGTGGTTATCACCAAATTAGGATACATGAGGGAGATGAGTGGAAAATAGCCTTCAAAACCAATGAGGGTCTTTATGAGTGGCTAGTTATGCCATTTGGATTATCTAATGCACCCTCCACATTCATGAGACTCATGAATGAAATCCTCAAAGACTACATTGGAGAGTTTGTAGTATTGTATCTTGATGACATACTAATCTATAGAAAAACAAGAAAAGAGCACCTCCAACATATTGAGTTGATTTTCAAGAAGCTGCAGGAGGAGAAGCTGATGATCAATCTAGAAAAGTGTGAGTTCATCAAAACAGAGCTGGTGTACCTTGGATTTGTGCTATCACATGGCAACTTGAAGATGGACAGCAACAAAGTGGAAGCCATCCTCAATTGGCCTACTCCAAAGACAGCAACAAAGGTAAGAAGCTTCCATGGTCTTGCTCAGTATTATAGGAAATTCATAAGGTAGTTTAGTGCTATTTGTGCTCCTATGTTGGATACCATTAAAGGAGGGATGAAAACCAAGTTTGTATGGAATGAGCAAGCTAACAAGAGTTTTGAGTTGCTGAAGGAAAAGATAGCTACCCAACCTGTTTTGGTGTTGCCAAGCTTTGAGAAGCTATTCACCATTGAATGTGATGCAAGCAATGTAGCTATTGGAGCTGTTCTCAGTCAAGAGGGAAGACCGGTGGCTTTTCATTCAGAGAAGTTAAGTGAAGCCAAGAAGAAGTACTCTTCTTATGACCTTGAGATGTATGCATTGGTCCAAGCACTAAGGAAATGGAGGCACTACTTGCTTCCCAAGGAATTCATTGTGTACTTAGACAATCAAGCACTCAGTTTCCTGAATTCACAAGAGAAGTTGAGTCATAGGCACATGAAATGGGTGGAGTATTTGCAAGCTTACACCTTCAATATCAAGCACAAGAAAGGAGCTCTCAATAAAGTGGCTGATGCATTGAGTAGAAGAGTTCTCACAATTCAAGAAATTCAGTTGAAAAGCATTGGGATAGATCATTTCAAAGATCTATATGTAGATGATGAAGACTGCAGATATTTATAAGGTATGTCTTGAGTACAAGAATCATTTCCATAGCAAATATGTTGAATATACCTTGCAAAGTGATTTATTGTTTAAAGGGAATCAACTTTGTGTTCCTAAAGGTTCTATTAGGGAGAACTTGATACAAGAGAAACATAATGGTGCATTGAGTGGTCATTTTGGGATCACCAAAACTCAGGAACTGGTTCAAATATTTTACTTTTGGCCAAGAATGAACTTAGATGTCAAGAGGTATGTGGAGAGTTGTGTGGTGTGTCAAAAGGAAAAAGGCACTTCTTCAAATGCAGGCCTATACTAGCCATTGCCTATCCCTTCTAGGCCATGGGAATGCTTGAGCATGGACTTTGTAGTTGTTTGCCCAAGACAAGGCAAGGTATGGATAGTGTTTATGTTGTTGTAGATAGATTCAACAAAATGGCTCACTTTGTGCCTTGCAAAACAACCAATGATGCCAGTCAAATAGCCTCTCTTTTCTTTAAGGAGATAGTCAGGATTCATGGCTTACCAATCAGCATTGTATCAGACATGGATACTAAGTTTATGAGTGATTTTAGGAAGAATCTTTGGAAAAGGATGGGAACCAATTTGTCCTTTGGATCTGCATACCATCCCCAAACTGATGGTCAGACCGAAGTTGTGAATAGAACACTTGGAAATCTTTTGAGATGCTTGACCAAGGAGTATGGTCAACAATGGGATCAGATTATTGGGCAAGCTGAATATGCCTATAATGATATAGTGAATAGATCCACAGGGAAGAGTCCCTTTGAAATTGTCTATGGACTGCATCCTAGAGGTGTTTATGAGCTGAGAGAGTTGAAGGATGGAGTCAAGGGAAGTGGATATGCTGATGACTTTGCTTGTGCAATGCAGGAGATTCATGAGACAGTTAGAAAAACCTTGGCAGAAAATACTATGAAACATAAAACTAAGGTGGATGAGCATAGGAAAGATGTTCACTTTAATGTTGGTGACCTAGTGATGGTGCATTTGAACAAGTCTAGATTGCAGAAAGGAGTCCCTAACAAGTTACAAATGAAGAGGATAGGTCCCTATCCTATCTTGGAGAAGTATGGCAACAATGCTTTCAAAGTGCAATTGCTAGATGATAGTGGACTGTCCCCTATTTTTAATGTTGCAAACCTAGTCCGTTACAAAGGACCACCACTAAACTTGGATTAGACCATCCAGGAAGTCAGTCAAGATGTGGAGGAACTCAAACTGCCCCCTGTCACAGTCAAACAAGCTAATAAAATATTGGATACTAGGGTCTACAAGAAGACTAGGACCAAAGAATATAAAGAACACCTAATGAAAAGGCATGGACAACCTGATGCAGATGCAGTATGGATCAAGGAGGTAGAGTTCAAGAAGTTGGGCGTTGATCTCAACTTGCTCAATCCAAGGATGGATTGAAGTTTTCTATTTTGGGGAGGATGGTGCAGGAGCACCTAGGTTGACCTCCATTTTGGTTTGACAACAATTTTGGCTTGTACCTGATCTTGGCCAAATCAGGATTTCAGTGTGTTTGTTTTGACCTTAGAAGGTCTTGGGTGTGTATGATGAGTTGGTCATTAGGACTACAATCATACTAATGTTGTTAAGTTTTGCTTTATTAAGCTTTGGACAACTTAGGATTAGAATACAATGCATTAAGTGTGTCATAACCACATCTAATTGTTAGAAGATGCCAAGGAACGGTTAAGGGAGATGCTGATTGCTCGAGATCAAGGTGTTAGAGGTCCTATGTTTGAGGATCATGACACAATCATGGCATAATGGAAGTTACAAAATGTTGGTAAAAGTTGCATGACTACAGTTAAGAAGTTGCATGTAACTTACTTGGCATTGGGAATCCCTTGAAATCAGGGAAAATGCTTGAGCAACTGCCCTTGAATGATGGAGAAGGCATCAAAATAGGTGTGTGACTCGTAGTTAAGAGTTAGATACTTTTGTAATCAAGTTTTGGTGTGAATGAATAGGGATAATTCTGCATTTTTCTGTATCTTCCCATGTATGTTGAGAAACAGTGAACTTGAAGGCATTGTACATGTTGATTTAGCACTGTGTTTATATTTATTAGATAGTACAGAGCAATTTTCATCTGTTATTCAAGTTACTTAGTGTAGATTTACTGTTTCAAATTCATAGATTAGAGTATAGTGTGTTTGTTTCCCTTGTTTTGAACAGTCAAGTAAATAAATGGCTCCCCTCTTGAAGGTATTTATATGCCAAAGGGATTGAGACTTCAAACAATCCATTAGAAACAGATTTGAAGGAGAAAGCATAGAAACCCTAAGAAATAGGTCAATTAGCCCTTTTGTCCCTGATTATAGGAATGCACTGTAGGGCAGTGACAGAGGCCTGAAACCTACTGGAAGATTTAAAGCTCTAAAAAGGGTGCTTGAAAGTCTCTTTTGTTTGATAGGTTGTTTGTCAAGTTTGAGAGAGATAAGCCAAAAATTGACTGGTAAGGGCTACTAGGGAACATGCCTCACCAAGGAAATTTCTTGAGATCAGGTGCATTGAAACCTAAAGAACCTCCAAAATGTATCCCATTGGTGTTGAAATGCATGGAAACATAGTTCCTAACTCCCCTACAAAGAGTTCAAGTTAGATGATGATGTTGGCATCTAGACCCTTCTAGGTGGAGTGAGAAAGATTACAATTTCAATCGGTGTTTGTCTACCCAAGGTAAAGCACAAGGTAGGAAACTCTTTGATAAGAGTTGGAGCAGGGTTTGGTCAATCTCCAAGCTCAAGAGGAACCCATTGGAGTCAGGTTTCAGGAAGGAGACAACGAGAAAGGTCTTCTTGGAGTTGTGCAAGCAACCTTGGGAATATCATACACCATTATCTCAACATTTAATAATTTCCTAGCTAGGGTTCACATGTTGTCACATGTTGTTAGATCATGACACATGGCAATATCTCTTGCATCTTAGGTTTTCTCTCATACCTATATATATTCAAAGCATTTTGTACATTTGTAATTAATCCAATTTCATAATGTAGATCAATTAATCATAATCAATAGAATCTCTATTGTGCATGCCTAGTTGCAACACTTTCTTTGTGGTTGATCATCTTTCCTGGCAAAGGTCCTCCATTGAAGACTGCAGCTTCAAGGACCCTGTGCATCCATAATCTCAACATGGTATCAGAGCTAGGTTTTTTTCCCACAGTGCTATAATTTTGCACCTATTTAGCCTGCTAAGTGCCAAATCAAGGCATTTTTTTTTCATTTCATCATAACTTTTCACCAGTGTATCGAAAATCAACAAACGAGATATCGTCAAAAAGAGAATTTCATCTACTTTCTAGTAGTGGAATCTGTTCTATGAAATTTTTCTTATAGAAAATTCTACAGTCAACTGAAGTCCAAACCCTAATTTGGAGATAAAGGCTCATAACTTTGCAACCGTTCATCGGATTTCGGTGATTCCAGCGGCATCAGAAAATTTTTTCAAATCTTTTTTCATTAGTCCAGACCCCTTGATCAATTTTAGCTCTAGGTACTCTTGCATGATATTTTTTTAGTTTGGTGCATTTTTTCAATAACTTGGATATTCTGAAGCTTGTGAAAATAATTTTTTGATTCAGGTAGCATCACTTCAGTTGCACATTATCCTTGTAAGTCTTTCTCTGTTGTTAAAGATCATTTGTCTTTGTATTTTTTTGGAGAAAGTTCATTATGGGGCTTACATATACTCCTTCTTTGGTTATGTTGCACATGGGTAACTATAAACAATGGCGAGATGGGATCAACCACCATCTCCAATCACTTGATCTATTGCCTCATGTATGGTATAGTTCCGCATCCGAGTGAAGGTATTCATGAACTTTCTTGGAGTTGCAGCAAATACATTGTTTTAGAGATCATTTCTATGCAAGTTGATTGTGATGTTTTGAGATCTATTGATCATTGTGATTGTCCTCACATTATTTGGACTAAGCTTTGGGAGATCTATGGAGATTCAAATACTCCACCATTCCCCGATGGTCATGAATCAAAATGTCATTCTTCAAATTAGGTACCCCAATACGATGATATTATTGTGCAGGAAGTTGATTGCCTTGAATCTTCTGAAGAGGTTGACAAGGTTCCTTCTGGTGCTTCTTCTCCATCAGAGACACAGTTTGGTATTCCTTCACTTTCAGTGATTCCTTGTCCAGATTCATTGATTGAGGCTTCCATCATCTCTATCCATCGAGACACCTTCAGTTTTCCAAACTTGACATCAAGGGATGGCTTCATTTCAGGTATCACTGACTTGGCTACTTCTACAGGTTTGGAGGACATTTTTGAGGGGATATCACTCTATTCAGATCTCCCTTTGGAGAGTTTTCTTGAGTCTCCTCATCCTTTTGACTCGACCTTGATTAAGAATATAGAGACTATCTTGGAGGCACTTGGTTTCTCTTTAGAGACTTAATGCATGACACTTCTTCCCTGTCATTCCATTCAGGACTTGAGGTTTCTTTAGTTTCTACCATTGGATTTGCTTCTTCCTATCGGGAGACTTGTGGTTTGGACACATTTGTTGCTTCAGACTTCTTTCAGTGGTCTTGGAGACACTTCATTTAGGGGGTGCAATCAAGTCTCCATCATATTCATCACATCTCTGTCTTTGGATATTGTTCAACATCAGTTTTTGCATCATCTTGATTTGTCACCTTCTTCATTGAGTGTGGCATCTTCATCTTTAGTCAAGGAGACATTTGAGTAGAGTTCAAAGACATCATTCATCCACCTTCATCCTTCCTTCCTTCATTTCCTATTTGGAATGGGAAGCATCCCTACACTTGCACTTGGTTCTTTTTCTTCTGAAAGGGAGACAAGTTGTTTGTCAACATTGGATCATGTTTTGTCTTTAGACACTTACCATTTTTGCAAGTGATCATATCTTCTGGGGGGGGCTATATAGTATCTCTATTTCCTCCTTATGGGGGGTCTAATATATTGTATCCATGTGAAAGATGGTGTCCTTGGGGGTATTTGGGAGTCCTCCATCCTTCCCATCCTATCTCACATTTTTTCTTTTTCATCTCCTTTTTGGAGAGGGGTTTTGTTCCCACTGGGTTTTCCCCTTTTCTCCGGTTGTGGGAGATTTTTTGTATCTTCATGTACATGGGTACCTAACATGGCCTTGTAGTGAGGACCCATTATCATCATCATCATATTCTTGCATAATCATTGCATTTTCCTCCCTAAGTTGAAATTATTGGGGGGTGTTAGTGTAATTACTTAATTAATTAATTATTACACTAGCATAAGTTAACTTAGGTCATGCATCATTTAGTCCTAGGTTAGTTTTTAATAAATCATTTAATAATGGGGTAATTTCCCCTTCCTTGTTTGTAGGGATAAGATTCCTTCTAGAAGATGAGTTGTCCTTCTAGAACTTATCTCAACATTTAATAATTTCCTAGATAGGGTTCACATATTGTCACATGTTGTTAGATCATGACACATGTTAACATCTCTTCCATCTTAGGTTTTCTCTCATGCCTATATATTCAAGGAATTTTGTACATTTGTGATTAATCCAAATTCATAATGTAGATCAATTAATCATAATCAATAGAATCTCTATTGTGCATATCTAGTTGCAATACTTTCTTTGTGGTTGATCATCTTTCCTGGCAAAGGTCCTCCATTGAAGACTGTAGCTTCAAGGACCTTGTGCATCCATAATCTCAACAATATATATTTGAAATGTTACTAAGTAAAATTTAGTGCATATGTAATTGGGAGAATTTAATGGTGAATGAATTGTATAATTTATCCAACAACTTAATAATTATATGTTGCGTACAAAGGCTTATGCATACATGAGAATAGTATTACTATTAGCACATAAAATGTGGATTGTTTATTATTGCAAATAAAGCACATAAGTTGGTAGCGCATGGAAAAAATTTGTAAGGAATTTTAATAGATAAAGTGCTATGCCATGTCAAGATATTGAATGTAAATGAAAGTATATGAGCTATGTTGAAAAGCCACACACAACATTAATAGAGCATTTAAGTCTTTTTCAAAAGCCACAAGCTAGCTAAAGCTTGGAAGAAGTTGACTTGCTATGCAAATAGGAAACCTGTAGCTAAACATATCTATGTTTGACTCAGTAAAATAGTAGTTATTGTCAGTTAAACAGGGTGACTTAGCCATATTTGAGAGACTAAAAATGCAGGGACTATTTATGCATTTGCATTGTAATTGTTTGAGTAGCCACATTTCACTTCATTTGTCTTAGTTGACTCATTTAGAGGAAAAGTTAGTTTTTTTTGTTAAGTCATGGCAGTTGGGAGGTAAAATATGGTGGATTGTAGAGCTTGTTTGTAGCAATAAGTTTCTCATATTTTAGTATAAGTAAAGGAATCTTCTTAGCCTTTTGTCCATTCATTTATTTTCAATCATTCTTTTGAAGTTCATTGCTATAGTTTTTGTGCAAATAAGTTATTGAGAGCATTAGTGAGGAAAGAGAGATTGTTTTGAGAGAAGGCTATGATTGGAAATAGATTTAACATAGAAGGAGCAGTAATCGTGACTGTGGAATTAAGCTTAGGGAGTAGTATCTTCATTGGGAGCTATAATTCTAGGCATGTTGATTTTACTTCTTTATTCTTTGTGTTGAAATCATATTCAAATACAAGTGTTGGAGAAAAGATGAATTATATGTTATGTTGAGCTTTCTTGCATGAACCTTCAATTATTTCTTATTTTGGTGAGCTTGCATGGTCATTGGTGAACTCTTATTTTGGTGAGCTTGTATGGTCCTTGGTGAATTCTTATTTAGATGAGACCTTATTGGTTGAAAATTATATATATTTTTAATCCTTAAGTTGGAATTGAGTGGTTGTGTTTACTAGACAAGATAATCATTGTGTATTAGTATAATACCTAGGTTTTGATAAACCATATGTATGCTCTCATAGATTATGAAATGTAAGAAATGATGTTAATTGTAGTACTATGTTGAAGATGTCAATTTGCAATACTCTATGTACATGTGTGGTTAACTTGGTTGTTCCTAGGGTTAGGTTAATCCATGGATGGGAGTAACCTAGTTGGTCACTTAGTTATTCCATCACCTTTTAGGTTGAAATTATGTTTTGATTGAAAAGAGTATGTGTGGTCATTTACCAAATCGAGCTAAGGGGTGGGTGAATATACAACTTTTCTTTCAAGTGAATGATTATATCAGAACTTTGGCCAAAGTAGTGTAAGTAGCTACTATTTACACTTGTTGGTTCACTGTGAACTAGGATTGCATAACTAGGTTGGGAACATCATGCATGTAGGTTGTAGTCAATGTATGGTAGCTCTAGTTATGTAGGACACAACACCATGCTCAAGAAGGCTAGTATTATGAGTTTAATAAACCAATCTCTTTGTCGAAGGGTGGGGCCATCTAACAAGTTAGGTAGATGTGTGGGGGACTACAATAAGTCCATGTTGGTGGAAAAGTGCTTGAGCTATACTCTCCCTCATACAGTTGGAAACCAAGGTTTGAGGATTTATGCACCAGTATTGGGGACATCTAGGATGTATGCACTAGTATTGGGGACATCCAAGATGTATGCACCAACATTGGGGAAATCTAGACCATTTGTATTATGTTTTCATTAAGCTCTTGGAAGCTATGTATGTATTCATGTATCTCTATCTTTATGGAAAATGTAGGGTATGTGCAGGATCGTGATGGAAAAGACAACCCCTTAAGTGGCAAAAAATTCAGAAAAATTAGAGTTAGACAACTTGACATAAAAATTTGAATAAGTTATCTATATTATTTCAAAAATAAGTAAGAATAGAATTTGTAGAAAATTGAATGTAGTTTCTAAAGGGTGATCCCACAATAGTGGTTTACAATTTTTGGCCAAACTCGACACTAAAATTATTTTTTTAAACTAAATCTTTACATTCGAGCACCTATAGCAGCTAAACCGTGAAGAATTTGAAGATGATGCAAACTAGAGTCTCATCACATTTTTTCTACAGATTCTAAAAATATTTTTTTCAAAATTTTTGGAATCAGTTCCACTTAACTTTTCCATCTCCCATGGCTGGTTTTCAAAAAACAACATTTTTAAAGTGGCCACCGTATAATGCATAACTTTTTTTTCCATGAAGGATAAAATTCTAATTCTTTCGAATTTAGATTTGTAACTCTGATATCTAGTACTTCCAATTGGTTAGATAAATTTTTATTGAATATTTTTTCTTTAATCAAGTTTCAAAGTCAAACCAATTACAATTCAGACATAGTGCAACCATATAACACATTTTTTTTGTATATATCGAAATTCAAATTTTTCCTATTGGATCAAGGACTTCAATATCTGGTGCACTCTCATTTTTTATTTTTTGATAATATGCTATTTTTCCACATGTGCAGAACATAGACCTTCATTTTCGATGAAAAATCTATGTTTAATAAAACTAAAATATCAAATACATAATAAAACCATAACATATTAAAATTATATTCATTGGATAGCTCGTTCGGAGGATTACCTGATTCCAGTTGGGTTTGTGAATATTCCTCCATTTTTATCCTCAAACTGAGCTTTGAAGTGCCAAAATTCAAGTTTTTTTCTGTCTCGGGGATGAGGAATAAAGGGGGTTCGAACGAACCCTAGGGGTTCAAGCGAACCACTAGGGGTTTCAACCCCTTCTATAAGGGGTTTTGATGGATTTTTTGGTGGGAAAGTATTAAGAGGGTTCAGCCGAACCTAGGTTCTACGAACCCCTAATTGGTTCGGTCGAACCAATAGGTTTGTACGAACCCCTAAAATTAAGTTTTTTCCATGCATTCATTTTTTGTGAGTTTTCCTTCCTCACTTCAATTGTAAACCACTATTGTGGCTTCAACCTAAACTACTAGGTTTATTTAAAATATATATATATATATATATATATATATATATATATATATATATATATATATATATATATATATATGGTGAAAATTTAAAATTTCAATCATTACTTAAATTTCAAGGAAAAAATAAGAAGTAGGTGTTTGTCTAACCACCCTAACCACAATAAAATGATAATAATTTTTTATAATATTTTAGATATAAGTAGAGGACTCATGTCCAAATGTGATGTATATTTTTTGTAATTTTTTTCCAAGTAAAAAATTAATTATAATTTTTTTATTACAACTTTTAAAAAATAAAAAAATTGTATGTCTGACCACCTTAACTTGGTCAAAAATTCATGAAATTCAATTGTTTACTTTTTAATCCAATATTATGAAAAGCATAGAATGTGACACATGTTTTGGATTCAAAAAATGTGATACCATTTGAAAGCTATAGATGTTTTTCAATCAACCTATCAATAAGGACTTTAATCGTAATTCAAATAGAAAATGAATAATAATTATTTATTAAATTCAAAGTAAGGAATAATTTATATTGGTGGAAAGCTAAGAGTCTCCTTTAAAAACCCTTTTCGTTTCATAGATTTTGGCTAAAAAAAAAGTTGTTAGCCACATAACCTACACATACCATCATATTGCCACTTTTTAGCCCATCATGATCTTGCACATACCGTGTAATTGGAAAAATGTTATCAATACATGGGATATTTAATACAAAATTGTCACTTGGATTATGTAATGTTTCTTTATGAATGCATGAGAGTTTGAAATGGGTTTATTTCTAATGTGCATTTTGTTATTTGAATTATAAAAGAATTTTTTTATTGCTTTATGTTGGTAAATGTGAACTATTCACATGTGGATAAAAACCTAGGTAAATTCAAAGGATAGAACATTGGGAATTTTACAATACAGATCTCTTTCTTCTTTAGTTAAGTATTGAATTTCTAATCTTGGTTTATCTTCTTTCTTTTATTGTGCTAGATATCATCTTTTTCTCATAAACTTGTTCTCTTTTTATATCCATTCTATTAATTTCCATAAACCTTCTATTTTTCGTGGTGGGTGGGTATTTTCATATACTATGATACTATTTTATTCTTCCAAATTGAATATTATCTCTTTCATTTGCAATAATGCATTACGAATGTCTTGATTGTGATCATAGAAAGAGAAGGTTATGAATAATATTTTGTTGGAGTTCCCCCCAATTTTTGGTATCTATTTTCCTTTCTAGGTTTACATACCAAATATGGACTACCCAATGTCCTTTTCCAACCTAGAGATGAACCATTAAACTTTTATTTTTCTATTAGGAGTTTTAGTTTGTGGGAGGCCTTAAATATTTTTCATACTCCTATATTGTTTCTCCTCTCTTCTATACTAGGTCCCTCATTTTTCTCACACTGTCGAATGGGACTTCTGGAGTTCCAAAGCTTATTAATAATTATTTCTTTAATTCATCCCAATCCTTATCATGTTTTTGGTAACTCTTCCTATACTAGTCTAGAGCATCCTTTCTACGGGATCTTACCAAGTAAAATAGTTTACTTTTATCCTCATCAATTCCCTTTCTTTGCTAGAGGGATTGTAATATTAATATGTGTTTCATAGCTTTTGTAGTGCCATTTATGAATAACTAGAGCTTAGTTTGAGGGTCCATGTTCTTTATAGCTTGGTTCTTTTCTACTTTGAAATAACTTTCTACTATCTTTTACTTATTTTTATAGCTTCTTTGTGCTATGGATTTATCCTCTCCCCCTTTATCTCTTGGTAACTTAATTTCAAAGTATTCCCTTTCTAACACTATGTCACAATCTTCTATAAATTTTTGATGTAGATATTCTCCAAGTTCTTCTTCTGGTGTTCTTTCTAATTAAATTCTTCTTGTTTTATATGGCATGTGGTATGGGTCTTGGTTTGGGGTATGTGCCTCTTCAAAGTGACGTTTTAAATTTTTGATGGAAACCTTTCATTTGTTAAATACATTTATTAGTTATTGTTGACAAATCCTTTCTCAAATTGAACATTATTATTTTTTGTTCCTCTATGTCCACTTCCCTTAGTTTTCTAATACTACTATTAACTAATGGAAATCCAAGTTACAATCTTCATTAATGCATAAGATTTTTTGGGGGTCTTTAAAAATTCCATGAATTTTTTATCCAAATTAATTTTTATGTTAGATAGATCTAGTTGTATTATAGGTGATTTAGTTAAATATGTAGTAATGTTGGAGCTTGGAGACTTCTACAAATCCCTTCTAATTCTTGTCTTGATACAACATATTCTTTGATGTTTCCTGCTATTTTTGTCAACATCTCATTTGAAGTTTTCATATGTATTGTTACTTGCTGAAGGTTTTCATATCTCTTTATCTTATTGTCTTTAGTTTTGTTTTCATCTCTTCAACAACAACCACATTAGCACATTCAACATCACCTACCTCGATGAGCTTTTCCTTTTTCCTTGTAGTAGCACACACCTTGGCGCATCCATTTTCTCTTTTTTTGCATTTTCCATCCTTTTGTGGTATCTTTCTTATCTTTCCCTTGTTTGTTGTTGTTGATTATCCTTGTTTAGTCATGGGTGTTTATGGTTTGGTATTGCATTACTCATTATGTTTCCCATAGTCTTATTATTTGTTCACATTAAAGGTTACATATTTTCAAGGATCTCCTTTGGATATCCCCCCTTTCCATCCCCCCCTAGATGCCTAACCCCCTCCCATAGAGTTAGTTTCTAGAGATTTATACCATAGTTTTTAAAAGAAAAAATTCATGAATTTTATGTTATCCTTCTTATTGTTCTTATTCCACAAATGTTCTGATTAACTCTTCTATTTAAACAATTTCTCAACAATGAAACCAATGTTAGCAAGAAAAGTGTGGGATACATAGAATGAAGTTTTGTGCCCAAGGTTCTTCTTATAGTGTTGTATTTATACCCCAGTTACAACAATAGGGGAAGAACCGTACCTTGACAAGAATGTAACAAACTAAGTAACATCATAAGAAATTTATAAGATAAACACCATGGGATTATATAATTCATATCAATCACATATACATAATAATTTTGGTTCTTAACAATCAAACTTTACATGTTAAATATATCATATCATTTACTAAATATGTTTATATACTTTCTTCATATCTTTCTTTCTATCTAGCTATCTCTATTATGTCTCTTCTATTCTTTTATTGTCATCTATTCTACATTCATCTATCTTCTTTACATATATATTTAGTTGGGGACATGTCCCTTACAAAGTACAACATTTTCCTTCAAAGCCTAGCTGGCCATATGTTTTGAATTCTACTAGTGGAACTCTATGGTACATGGTTTGATACTATGCTGAGTTCTATCTCTAGTTGCTTACCCTACCAACAATGTTGCTAGCTTTCTTAAGTAGGATTTAGACATTGATTATACTTAAAATAAGCTTATAAATAGTATTCTATGTCCTTCAAAGATACCTATTGTTAACTAGGAAAGAGATCTAAGATCCAATAAGTGAATTAACCTAGATCTAGCTTTACATGCTTGAACTCAACGTTAGAACACAAACCAACTAGGGTTTGATAATTGACTAGTTGCCTCAAAGAAGAGCCAAACTACTAGGGTTTGGCTCTTTTGTGTTGCAAAGAGGGGAAATTTGATGTGCAATTTAATTAATCTATTTATGCAATTTGTTACATGCCTCTTATCATTCTATAACTCTGGTTTTGCTTTATCCAATACAAAAAATGTATAATTGTTCCAACTATAATCATTCAAGATGATATGCTTTATCAAAAATAAAATACTATATTTAACAAAACACACATTTAATTATATTATAATTAAGAAAACTTGCATTTATTTTTTAAAAATAAAAAATATTATAATTGCAATACTATAAGTATATGTTTTGTATTTTCTATTATTTTTATTTTCTAAAAATAAGTTATGTCTACAATAATTAGTTTATTTATTTAATTTAATCAAATTTAGTGTTTAAAGTATATGATTAAAATTTATATTTTTAATTAATTTTTTTATATTAAAATAAAATTATTTTTAAGAAATGTTCTTAATGAAATATCTAATAATTTATATTTATATAATATTATTTAATAAATCTAAAATACACAATTATAAAATCAATATATTATAATAGCAAAAATTAAAGTACTTACACCTCTCAATATACAAGATAAATAAAAAAATAGAGTAAAAATTACCACATAGCATTCAAAATAAATAAAAAATATACGACAAAAATTACCACATAACAACCATCAAGTTGGATACTTCGCAGAAAATGGATATCACCATCCATTAATTTTGAATACTTTGTAGAAAATAGATATGACTATCTATTAATTTTGTACTATGTTATATCAAAACAACAAATGAGTGATTGTTTTTATATAGTGAGACAAATTAAAATAACAAACTAGAAAAGCTATAAAAATCCTTTAAAAAAACATCCACATCTTACATACATGTCTATGAGAGCACTTGCAACTATAAATTTTGATAAAAAATCCCCTTCCTTTTGATGGATGTCCTTACTCTATTCCAAAGCTCCTATTTTGGCACAGGTAGGGAGGATGTCGGAAAAGGTTGTCGAGTCTGGCTTTACACCTACTAGTTGCATTCACTTGAATGTTTCTAAATATTTTAGCAAATCTATTCTATGCATATATGTAGTCATTGCATTCCATAAACTTTCCACCTACAAAAAAAACACAAAAGAGTCCATGACATTGCATTAATTGAGCGGGAAGATAGAGATTTAAACTAAAATCATTCGCAATTTAAAAGTAACCATGGGTGCTGGCAAGTGGAGTAGTCATGGTTAAGTTGAATCCAACAGTTAATATATTAACAATAGACAAAACCCTGACAAAACGAAGTTACAAAGGCCAAAAAGTCAAAAGAGCTTAGTGTGTGATGTTTAAGGCTAGTCCTTATGGAAATGACTTTTGTAAATAATGAAGAGTGAAAAAACAAAGATGCATAAAAAAAGAGTAATTAAAGATAAGAAAAACACAATCAGAAAAGGACACCAGTATTTATTTTGGTTCACCAAAATATGGCTACATCCACATTGAGCAGAGGAATTATATTATTCTTAACAACAACCCTTACAATGAAAATTGTAGCATATATAATGTTACATTTCATACCAACAAGAGGAATGTGAATAGACAAATAATTGGAGGGAAAAGCAATGTGTCTGTTGGGATTCAGCTCTCAACAATCTCCCACTTGAAGTCCAACGGATGCTGCAACTCACCAAACATTCCCCTGCTCTAAGCTTTATTTCATTTCTTCTTAACCAGACCAAGAGAAGTCCTGGCGCATTTGAACTTCTCTTTGGTAACAACCTTGGTCAAGATATCCACCAGATTGACCTTTGTGTCAATTTTTGCAACTTGTAACTTGCCCTCTTCAACCACATAATGAATGAAATGAGCATGAATGTCAATAAGTTTAAAATGACACTAAGATGAATGATTGTGAGCCATAAAAATGGTGTTGCGACTATCAAAAAATAGAACATAATCACTTTGTTGGCATCTCAAATCACTAAACAATCGCTGTAACCAAAGCATCTCCCTAGCACCTTCAGAAAGAGCTATATACTTAGCTTCAACGGAAGAAAGAGCAACAAAATGTTGCAACCTCGAGACCCAACTAATGGAAGCTCCAAAAAACATGAAAACATAGCCAGTAGTAGATCTCCGTTTATCTAAATCTCCACCAAAATCAAAATCAGTGAAACCTTGAAGCTGTACATTATTGCCACCAAAACATAAGCATAATCAAAAGTGCCTTTAAGATACCTTAATATCCATTTGACCACTTCCCAATGAGGCTTCCCGGGATTACTCACGAACCTACTCACAACTCCCATTGCATGAGCAATATCGGGATGAGTGGAGACCATAGCATACATAATACTGCCAACTACAGATCTATAAGGAATGCCTTCCATAAACTCTTTATCCTCTTGTGTTTTCGGAAACAAATCAAAAGATAAATGGAAATGGGTAGCAAGAGGAATAAAAACAACTTCCACATCATCTATACCAAATATTTCTACAACCTTTTCAATGTATTCCTTTTGTGACAACATGATCTCCTTCTTTTGTCTATCTCTATTGATTGTCATTCCAAGAATCTTCTTGGCTATGCCTAAGTCTTTCATAGAAAATCTCTTAGCTAATTGTGCCTTCAACTCAGAAACAATCCTCTTACTACTACCGACTACCAACATCTCATCAACATAGAGCAAGAGAATAAAAATCTCAAAAGTAGGAAGCTGCTTGTAATAAACACAAGGATCTGACTCACACCTTAAGAAGTTAGGCTCAATTATGAAGTGATTAAACTTGAGATACCATTGTCGTGGGGCTTGCTTGAGCCCATACAAGCTACGCTTCAACCTGCAATAAAGATGTTCTTGTCCCTGTTGTTTAAATCCTTCTGGATGCTCCATGTATAGCTCTTCATCAACATCACCATGTAGAAAGGTTGTCTTGACATCCAACTGGTCAAGTTCAAGATCCCAAGCTGTAGCCAATCCCAAAATTACATGGATTTTTTTCATTCTTACAACTAGGGAGAAATTTTTATTGAAATCTATGCCTTTTCTGTTGATCATACCCCTTTACAACCAGTCTGACATGATAATGTTTCTTGTCTACATCCTCTTCTTTTAACTTGTATACCCAACAATTCTTTAAGGGTCTTCGTTTAGGCGGAAGCGACACTAAATCCCAAGTATTATTAGCTTACAACAAACTCATTTCATCTTGATTTTCCTCTTGCCAGTTTTCAGAATCAATTGCCTTGCAAGCCTCTTTGAAAGTAGTTGGTTCAGGTTGATCAGAAATTTAAAGTTTAGGCTTAGCCTCCTCTGAATACAACAATTCATAATCTGAAAACTTAGAGGGACGTCTCCTCTCCCAAGTAGACCTCCTTAACTGAGGATCCTCTTGTTGTAAATTAGAATCATCTAGATTCATTCTCTGTAATTGATTTTGAATATTTGCTATCTCATTTTGCAAATTACCTCTATTCTGAACATTTTCTTGATGAATTTGCATCTATATGTCTTCAAGTTGCACAATCCCCTGCATTTGCACATTTAATTTTACTTGTGAAAAGTCTCCAATGTTGTGCCCCTACACACCAATTGAATGAGGCAATAAAATTCTAGCAGACTGCAATGGACCAAATGAAGAAGTTGCACATCTCCATGTTTAGGCACACCAAGTTGATGAAATAACTCAGTTCATATATTTTTTGATGAAATAAATTATTCTAGTGTTTTCCTCTTCATCCACTTTTAGAGCTACTTCTTCAATATATGTTTTTTCTACATGTACATGCTATGGACTAATTTGTTTTCATCTTTAAAGGATATTTCCTTCTTTCTTGAATCTATAACTCTATTGGCATTTACAAACTATTTAAGGCCTAGTAGTGGGTTGAATCTATCATAGGTTTCCTTCATGGGTACATCCTCAAAATTAATAATCGATTTTATGACAAGGATATTGGCCTCTACCTTTTTCTATGTTCCCAAGGTTCCCATGGATGATCCATAAGCCAAAATTATATTATATGGAATATTATAGAGTTTAGGATTTCCTAGTTTCTCCTAGGTCCTTTATGGAATCATATAAATGTTAGATCATTTAAATCAATCATTATTTGTTTGATCCATTTATGGTTAATGTAGGTGGAAATCATTAGTGGTTTATATTTCCATTCCCTGTCTTCTTTGGATAATTTTTGGATCTATGGTCTTGGTTGCTCTTGTTTATTCCAGTATTTTTAGAATTGATTAAGTTTCTCCAATAAAATATTTTATTGAACCAGGGTATGTGTAGGATCACGATGGGCCAAAAAGTGGTGATATAATGGGTATGGGTATGTGCATGATCATCATGGAAAAAATAGGCCCTTAAGTGGCAAAAAATTTAGGAAAATCAGTGTTACGCAACTTGACGTAAAAATTTGAATAAGTTATTTATATTATTTCAAAAATATGTAAATAGAATTTGTAGAAAATTGAATGTAGTTTACTAAACTCTGAGTTTATTTAAAATAATCTAAAATCTGGTGAAATTTGAAATTTCAATGCGATTAGCTTAAATTTCGGAAAAAAATAAGAAGTAGGTGCTGTCTAACCACTTCTAACCATAATAAAATGATAAT
The DNA here is from genome assembly GCA_007258455.2 of Sequoia sempervirens. Lineage (NCBI taxonomy): Eukaryota > Viridiplantae > Streptophyta > Pinopsida > Cupressales > Cupressaceae > Sequoia > Sequoia sempervirens. Next base: position 413,657,000 of record VDFB02353493.1, on the reverse strand, counting down.
ATTTTTTTATAAGATTTTATATATAAGTAGAGGACTCATGGGATGTGATGCATATTTTTTGTGTTTTTTTCCTAGTAAATAATTAATTATGAATTTTTATTACAGCTTTTAAAATTATAAAAACTTCATTAATGTCGACCATTAACTTGGTAAAACTTCATGAAGTAATTTTTTCTTTTTTTTAATCATATAGTATGTGCATAGAGATGTGACACATGTTTGATTTAAAATGTGATACCATTGAAAGTTATAGATGTTTTCAATTAGCTCTATTGGTCGAGACTTTAGTCGAGAATTAGATAATAGAAAATAAATAATAATTATTTATTAAATTCAAATTAAAGCATAATTTATATTGGTGGAAAGCTGAGAATATCCTCTAAAACCCTTTTTGTTTCATCAATTTTGGGTAAAAAAGGTGTCACCACATACCCTACAAATACCCATAATATTGCCACTTTTGGCCCATCATGATCCTGCGCATACCCGTATGTGGCTGATGACTTTTTTTTCACCCAAAATTGATGAAACAAAAAGGGTTTTTAAAGGAGATTCTTAGATTTCTTCCAATATAAATTATGATTTAATTTGAATTTATTAAATTATTATTATTCATTTTCTATTTGAATTCTAACTAAAGTCCTGATTGATAGGCTGATTGAAAAACATCTATAGCTTTCAAACGATATCACTTTTTTAAAATCCGAAACATGTATCACATTCTATGCTTCGCATAATATAGGATTAAAAAAAAAAAGAAATGAATTTCATGAAGTTTTGACCAAGTTAAGGTGGTCAGACAAACAAGTTTTTATTTTTTGAAAATGTTGTAATAAAAAATTAATAATTAATAATTTACTTGAAACAAATTACAAAAATATGCATCACATCGAGACATGAGTCCTCTACTTATATCAAAATATTATAAAAAAATATTATCATTTTATTGTGGTTAGGGTGGTTAGATAGACACCTACTTCTTATTTTTTCCCTAAAATTTAAGTACTACTGCATTGAAATTTCAAATTTTCACCAAATAGATTATTTCCTTTCTAAATAAACCTAGTAGTTTAGAAAATTCATTCAATTTTATACAAATTCTATTCTTACATGTTTTTGAAATAATATAGATAACTTATTCAAATTTTTATGTCAAGTTTCCTAACTCTGATTTTTCTGAATTTTTTGCAATTTAAGGGCCTGTTTTTTCCATGATGATCATGCACATACCCACCAATGTGGTCAACTATTTTATAGTAATGACTTCTCTAGAAAATAAAATTTCTCATTTTTATTTTTCATTATTTATAATCATTCTATAATTCTCCACTATTTGGTCATGTTGTTATTTTATTGGGAAGAATTCATCTTCCTCTTCTTCTTCGTTATTGTTTTCCTCATTTTTGTATCATATATTGATCCTCTTAATCTTACGATTCCTTGTATTGTTATCACCACAACCTTATTTTTCTTTATTATTATTTCCTTTGATGTTTTCTTATTTAGTGGTTTCCATTCTCAATACTCATCTTCTTAAAAGTGTCTTCCTTTGGGGAGGTGTTTGATTGGATGTTGGTTCCTTGTGGCACTCTTGCCCCTTACAAAAGTTCTTTTGGTACTTTTTTAATTACCCTATCACCTTTCTAGGTGTGTTGGGCCTCTATTATTCATCACTTTTAGACTAAGGTGGCACATTTTGGAAGTAATGTTATATTTTTTTACAATTTAATATATTGTGGTCCAGATTATCACAAAAAGAACATTGATTCTTTTTATCAGCCAAGTAGTCACTAGAATAGTGTCCTTTTTTGCCACACTTGTAGTAGTTAGCATCTTCACATCTATGATTTCCATGACGTCATCCTCTTCCTCCCATATGGCTAATAAGGACCTTTGATCCTCATTTGGGTTGTGTGGAGGATTATTTTTCATTTCATTGATATTTCTTTGATTTCTCTACATTGGAATTCTATACCCATGGTCTTAAGTGTAGAAGGGATGTTCCAGAAGTCCTTTGACGTATGTTATCTTTTAATCTTTGTTTTGATCATAGATGTAGTTCTTGGGGCGTTGGGTTTCATTTTCTTCTTCTTCATCCCTCTTTTGAAACCTTCTTGAGATATATTCATCTATTTTGTGGTCGTCCCATTCACCATATAGTCCATAAAATACCAATTGAATATATTGTAATATCACCTAGAAGTCTACCCTCAGTATGAAAGCCCTCTTCTCTCCTCTTGCTTCCAAGAAATCATTCTCGGTATGGCCCTCTTGTGAGAAATATGAACACCAAATATTTTTCTTATATGTGGGTATGTGCAGGATCATGGTATGCCAAAAAGTGGCAATATTTGTAGGGTATGTGGCTGACGACTTTTTTTTCACTCAAAATTAATGAAACGAAAAGGGTTTTTAGAGGAGATTCTCAGCTTTCCAAAAATATAAATTATGATTTAATTTGAATTTAATAAATAATTATTATTCATTTTCTATTAGAATTACATTTAAAAGTCCGATCGATAGGTTTGATTGAAAAACTATAACTTTCAAAGCGGTATCATTATCAAAACATGTGTCACATTCTATCTTTACATACTATCGGATTAAAAAAAGAAAAATTAAATTTCATGAATTTTGACCAAGTTAAGGTGGTCAGACAGACGAGTTTTTATATTTTCTAAAAGTTGTAATAAAAAATTCATAATTAATTATTTACTTGGAAAAAATTTAAAAATATGCATCACATCCGGACATGGAGTCCTCTACTTATATATAACATATTAAAAATATTATTATCATTTATTATGGTTAGGGTGAATTAAATGACACCTACTTCTTATTTTTCCCGAAATTTAGATTACTCTTGCATTGAAATTTCAAATTTTCACCAAATAGATTTTATTTATTTTTAAATAAACCTAGTATTTTAGAAACTACATTCAATTTTCTACAAATTCTATTCTTACATATTTTTGAAATAATATAGATAACTTATTCAAATATTTACGTCAAGTTGCCTAACACTGATTTTTCTGAATTTTTTGCCACTTAAGGGCCTGTTTGGCATACCATGATCCTGCACATGCCCATGTTTGTTATTTTATTATGTTACTTGATCTTCTTTGGCCATTATTTCTTAGCACAATGTTAATTGTTTTATTTCTAATCTCATCTTTTCCAATTCATAATTTTCTCTTTCCTTATTTGTTCTTCTTCAAGATTGTGCCTCAATGTGGTAGGAAAAAGTTTTTTCTTCTAATTATGTGTCAAATATTCTTCTATATAATGCTACCCTGTCCAACCTAGAGATGAACCATTCAAATTTTTCTTGTTAGGGGTTCTATTTTTCAGGAGGGTATGTGTAGGATCATGATGGGCCAAAAAGTGGTGACATGATGGGTATGTGTAGGGTATGTGGTTGACGACTTTTTTTTACCCAAAATTGATGAAACGAAAAGAGTTTTTAAAGGAGATTCTCATCTTTCCACCAATATAAATCATGCTTTACTTTGAATTTAATAAATAATTATTATTCATTTTCTATTTGAATTACGATTAAAGTCCTGATTGATAGGCTGATTGAAAAACATCTATAGCTTTCAAGGTATCGCATTTTTGAATCCAAAACATGCATCACATCTATCTTCACATACTATAGGATTAAAAAAAGAAGTTGAATTTCATGAAGTTTTGACCAAGTTAAGGTGGTAGACATACAGTTTTATTTTTTTTAAAAGTTGTAATAAAAAATTCATAATTAATTATTTACTTGGAAAAAATTACAAAAAAAATGCATCACATCGAGATATGAGTCTCTACTTATATATAAAATCTTATAAAAAATATTATTATTTTATTGTGATTAGGGTGGTCAAATAGACACCTACTTATTTTTTCCCTGAAATTTAAGAACTACTACATTGAAATTTCAAATTTTCACCAAATAGATTTTTTTTTGTTTTAAATAAACCTAGTAGTTTAGAAACTACATTCAATTTTCTACAAATTCTATTCTTATATATTTTTGAGATAATATAAATAGCTTATTCAAATTTTTACGTCAAGTTGCCTAACTCTGATTTTTTTGAATTTTTTGCCAGTTAAGGGCCTATTTTTTCCATGATGATCCTACACATACCTAGGAGGCCTCCTTAATTTTTTTTTCATACCCTTTATTGTTTTCTCCTCTCTTCTATATACTAGGTCCCTCATTTTTCTCACACTCTTGAATGAGACTTCTAGAGTGTCAAAGTTTATTGAAACAATTCATTAAAGTTACTTCATCACAATCCTTATCATGTTTTGAGTAACTCTTCCTATACCAATCTAAAGCACCCTTTCTAAGGGATACTACAAAGTAAAATAATTTAATTTTTTCTCATCAATTCTCTTTATTTTTCTAGATGGATTCTAATATTAATATGTGATTTATAGATTTTATAGTGTCATTTATGAATAACCAACTTGCTTAGTCTAAGGGTCTATGTTCTTTCTAGCTTGGTACTTTTCTACTTTGCAATTATAAGTTATCTTTACTTCTTTTTATAACTTCTTTGTGGTATGTGTTTATACTCTCTCCCTTTATCTCTTGGTAACTTAATTTCAAAGTATTCCCTTCCTAACACTATGTCACAATTTGTTATAAATTGTTGATGTAGATATTTCCCTCTTTGTTTGGTGTTCTTTCTAATGAAATTCTTCTTGTTTTGTATGACATGAAGAATATGTGATGGGAAAGGTCGTTGATGTCACAACTTGCATCATTTAGTCAATTATTTATTGAACTCGGTGTGTCTTAGAGCTATATGAGATAAGGATATTGTCACAGACTTTCTTGGGGGGTTTCGCACTGTAAATAGTGAATTCAGGTGTTGATTTTGCTCCTTCAGGAGCTGAACTGTAGCGATTAATTCCTAACGATTAATTCTATATTATTTCCTAAATTAAAGTTCTGTTGACTTATTTCTAACTTCATTGGACTTGATTGAGACTGACTCATGGAAAAGACTAACATTTATCTTAATTCTTAATCTAAAGTACGAATCCAAATTAATTCTACTTTGCTTTAAAATAAATCTATTTTAAGATTTGTTGGAAATTAAATGTTATTTTAAGAACATAAATATACTACAAGGAAATGACAATTAATCTAGAAAACATAAATACTAATTTCCATGAATAGATTTCCAACAAACTTCAATTCCATCTTTCCATAAGTTCCCATCATTGCTTCTAATTAAACTCCACAAATAATTATCAAACTTAATTCCTACAAACAACATCTAAATTCGATTAATTTAATGAACCTTACAACAAATCTAAATAACCATTCTAACCATGATGAACTAAACTTAAAAGCGATTCAGGAAAAATTGACTATCCAGTTTTAACATCCAATAAACTGAAAATGATTCAACATACTCAAAATTCTAGATTTAACATCTATTACTCCAAATTTAATATCAAAGAACATAAATAACACGACTCACTAAAATACCAACACAAGATTGATCCCTTTGGTTGAGTGGGCCCTGCTCTTCCTTAGGTAAGATCTCTTAACACAGTGATTCAAGTTAACTTCTTGCTTTCATTCAAATTGATCAAAGTGGGACATAGAACAAAGTATTGCCATCAATTACAAAATTCTGATTGAAATTATCTAACTCCTATCTAAAACGGAAACATGGATATTTATAGCCATATCCTTATTGAATTCACAACATGGCATTTAACTGCCAAGATTCAAGGCATCTAAACTAATTTAGATTAAAGCAGAACTTAAAATGGAACTAAAATAGGACTAAGAATAGATAGAGAAATATGCCAGATCAGCACTGGGAATAGAAGTTCCAAAACCGACTATAAAGAATCAGATTTGGACTTGAGTGATTCATCATCCAATTGGGTCGATCAATGGCATGATTATCTTCCTTGATTAAATGGGGATTTTAACTTCATCACTAGTCTTTCAAATACCCTAAATAAAACCCTTAAGAAAAGGATAACAATTATGGCAGTAAAAGATTAACACTGCATAATTAACTCATTAATATCATCATAAAGCAACACATTTAACATAAATAATTAATTCAAATATATCTACCAAATTAGCCAAACATAAAGCAAAATAAGTAAATGTATTAGTCTATAGTCTACCGCCAGTCATGTTAATTAACAAAAATAATAAGTCTTTTAAACATAAATTGATTTATATGAAAGTATCACTGAGCCTCTCATCAATGTGTCTTGGTTTGGATCATGTGCCTCTTCAAAGTGATGTTTTGTTAAATTGATGCCAACCTTTCATTTCTTAAGGGCACTTTATTAGTTATTGTTGACAAATCCTTTCCTAGATTGAACATTATTGTGTTTTGTTCCTCTATGTCCCTTTCCCTTAGTTCTCTAATACTTTTATTAACTAACTGAACTATAAGCAATCTTCATTAATGCATAAGATATTTTTTGGGGCTCTTTAATAATTTTATGAAATTATTATCCCTATTAATTGCTATATTAGATAGATCTAGTTGTATTATGGTTATGTGTAGGATCATGATGGGCCAAAAAGTGGTGATATGATGGGTATGTGTAGGGTATGTGGTTGATGACTTCTTGTTTACCCAAAATTGATGAAACGAAAAAGGTTTTTAAGGGAGATTCTCAACTTTCCACCAATATAAATTATGCTTTACTTTTAATTTAATAAATAATTATTATTCATTTTCTATTTGAATTACGACTAAAGTCCTGACTGATAGGTTGATTGAAAAACATTTATAGCTTTCAAATGGTATCACATTTTTTGAATCTAAAACATGCGTCACATTCTATGCTTCACATACTATAGGATTAAAAAAAAAGTGAATTTCATGAAGTTTTGACCAAGTTAAGGTGGTTAGACATATGAGTTTTTATATTTTTTTAAAGTTGTAATAAAAAAATCATAATTAATTATTTACTTAGAAAAAAATTACAAAAAAATATGCATTACATTGGAACATGAGTCCTCTACTTATATCCAAAATCTTATAAAAAAATATTATCATTTTATTGTGGTTAGGGTGGTCAGACAGACACCTACTTCTTATTTTTTCTCTGAAATTTATGTACTATGCATTGAAATTTCAAATTTTCACCATTTATAGATTTTTTTTTTTTAATAAACCTAGTAGTTTAGAAACTACATTCAATTTATTCTTACATATTTTTGAAATAATATAGATAAATTATTCAAATTTTTATGTCAAGTTGCCCAACTCTGATCTTTACAAAATTTTCACCACTTAAGGAACTGTTTTTTCCATGATGATCCTGCACATACCCTTATAGGTGATTTAGTGAAATATAGAAACTTTGGAGCCAGAGTCTTGTACAACTTCCTTCTAATTATTCTCTTGATACCCAATATTCTTTGATGTTTCCTACTATTTTTGTCAATAGCTTAATTGATTTGTCTAAATGGATTGTTATTTGCTGAGGGGTTTCATAACTCTTTATCTCATTGTCTCTAGCTTTTGTTTCCTTTATCTCTTCAACAAAACCCACATTGGCATGCTCAACAACACCCACATTGACACACTTTTTCTTTTTCCTTCTAGTAGCACCCACCTTGGTGCACTCATTTTCTCTCCTTTTTGCATTTTCCATCCTTTTGTGGTATCTTTCCTATCTTTCCTTTATTTTTTGTTGTTGGTCATCCTTGTTTTCTATTGTTACTTGGTTAATTTCTTCAAACTTGTCTTAATATCTTGTTATCATGTTTAGTCATGGGTGTTTATGGTTTGGTATTGCATTACTCATTTATGCTTCCCATGGTCTTATTATTTGTTCACATTGAAGGTTACATATTTTTTATGGATTTCCTTTGGATATCCCCTCCTTTCCATTCACCATCCCCAAATGCCTAACCCCCTCACACATAGTTAGTTTCTAGAGATTTAAACCATAGTTTTTAAAAGAAAATTTTAACGTATTTTATGTTAACGTTCTTATTGTTTTGATTTGATAATTTTTTTGATTAATTCGTACAACTTAACCAAGGTCTCAACAAAAAAACCAATAAAATAAACTATGTTCGAATAGTTTTTTAATTTTTTTTAAGAGTATAAACATGAAATGAACTAAAAAAAATATATTTTATTAATATACATCATTTTAAAATTCAAAACATTTATGCCACTTTTTCATGATTCATGTTAAAAATTTGGATTAGTGTTGACAAATTCCTTTATAAAAATATGACATATCTTTGTGCTTTTACCCCCACATAGTTATATTAATTATTTATTCACACATTATCCATGAATAAATTAATTTAATGTTAATTTCCACCTCATATGAACTTATAACTCAATTTATTAATTATTAAATTAATTAATTCCACCCCACCTAGTTGACTACTTAGTCTAATCAATTCACTCAAACTTACTCCCAGTCCCACTCATCAAACAAATGCACTTCAATCATCCATGCAATAAATTAATTATTCCATACTCCCCTTAATTCTCTCATGCACTTATTTTCCTCCTCCATGCAAGAAATTGATTCATTAATCAAATCTCTTAACTCCCCAATCACATTGAGCTGTGAAATTCTAATTATGTTAATTTAAAATTGAAATAATTCTCCACTATTTTATGCATGCCACATCTCCTCATTTGTCCCCCAAATCATGGATTAGATCTCATATTTTGTATTCAATCCTAGCCCTTCATTAACTTCTCTTGATAATCTATAAATCAAACTCATCTCTCATCAAAAATCACACATTCATTTTGTACCCAAGATTTATTAATTTGATATCTAGAGAATGCTATTGCTATGCCAACAAATTGAGAACTCACATTGCAATGAAATTTTTTTCACATAAGCTCGATCCAAGCTTTGCTTTTCATTAATGAGTGTTGAATTGGTTTTAATTTGATTATTTTTTAGTTGTTCCATTTACATGCATACAAATTTATCCAAGTTAGCAAATTCTTGCCATAAAATTTACACATAACCACCTTTAGTATCAATTTTCTATATCCCTATAGTATTTACATTTGGATCTTGATTTGATCACCTAGATGATCCACCTTGGTAGCTTGAAATATCTAGTTATAATCTTAGTTGAGATATAATCATTAATATTTTCCAATGTGGAGACCAAATATATCTCCTTGTCTAGTATCTAATTTTACTTGCAATTTTTTCATATCCTCCTTCATCCTATTGGTTTCATCCATTCATTCCATGGATATGGTCTATTTCTCCTCAATTTATGGATAATCTAGAGTCTTATGAGGAGTGTCAAAATTATTACCCTTACCTCTAGTTTTTGGTCTAACCATATGGGTAAAAGTACAACGCTGTGTCACACTTTATAAAGGAAATAACCAATGTTGATCCAAATTTTAAAATTGAATCAATAAAAAGTGGAATATGTTTTTGAATTTTAAAAGGATGTAAACTAATAAAATGTGTATTTTTTAGTATATTTTAACTTTTTATATTTTTGTAAAAATGAAAATAAAAATTGAATATAGTTTTTTATAAATTTACACTATGATTTTGTTGCTCATAAAATGCTAAAAAATGAAGTTATACGAGACGTTAATCTTTATATAGTATTTAAATTTTATTTTTTTCCTTCAATTTTTTTGTGTGTTTTTAAAACTTGAAACTTTAGTACATGTATATTTTTTTTTCAATTTTGATATATATATATATATATATAATGTGCCTGTACTAAAACATAGTTGTTTTCATTCTACATCAACTTTCATATTTACTATTTATCTAAAATAGAAAAAATATACCATCTTGATATAGATTCTTTCATCTAGTGCATCTTATGTTTTCAAATTTTTTTAATAAGTTTTAGTATTTTTCTTGACATGATAATCAACATAATATTTTTGTGTTGATAACCTAGTTTTAGTGAAAAATAAAATATAAAATATAAATAATAGTTAAACTATTAAAATATATATATTTTTAAAAATTACACTTATAGATCTAGAAAAGTGTATTTTCATATTTTTTAATAAAGTTATTTATGTGACCAGGAGTTCTTGAAACATCATGTCTTTTAAATATATTTTTTTTTTATTAAATTGGCTTCAAAGTGGTGTTACATATGCGTTTATCTAACAATTTTAGTTGGAAAAGTTGTGGACATATCTACCTTAGCTAGAATGAATCTTACTAGATCATATGTTTGACCAAAATTCATTTTTAGTTAGAAATACTTAAATTTAGTTGTGTTGATAAGTTGGTAGAAAGTGTGACACAACTTTGTACTTTTACCCATATCTCATGCAAAATCTTTTTTTTTGCTGATTAAAACTAGATTGGATTGTTTTAGAAAATTTCATTGCCAAAATTATAATTTCAAATAGTATTATCATGTTATTTTTTTCCAACATATTCAAAGAAAAATGTAGTCTATAGAGTGAATTTATAGAAAATCCCTAAAATTAAAAAAAAAAAACTCAAAAAATCCAATTTCCTCCAAATTAATGCACGTGGATCAATAAACCATTTTAAAATCCCACATAATTTAGGAAGTAATTAGTTGATTTATGACTTAGAGAATGAGTTTAGTGGAAAACCTAATTCTCTAATAACTCATTAAATTCTACTCTAACTAACCTCAAAACTAAATTGTAGTAGCTTCAATATAGCCTTGAAAAACTCTATAATATTCAAGAAAAAAATCCCCCAAATGAGAGAGATATGCTTCCCAAAATGATCTCCAAAATAAACTAAAAATCATCTTATTTCTCATGTTTTGATACCACTTGTACTGACATAACTTACAAAAGAGAAGAGTATAATAGAATATATGTTACAATTACTTGATAATTCTTGAGAATAATAAGCCAAAAACTTTAGATGGAGCAAACCTTCAACTATCTCTAAAGATCTAACATAATTGGAAAATGATAATGATAAAAAAAAAACCTCCCATATACCCTACTTATTCCTTGTTTGTCACTCGAGAAAACTTAGATACTTAAAATAAGACTATATGAATGATGATTAAATTAAATAAAAGTTAATATAACCACAAGCCAACTACTCATATCCCTATGCATGCTATAAAATTAAGGGTGTATCGAGATTTGTGTGTGTATTATACTTATATGGAATAATACTAAATATTGTGTAAGCTAACATCTGTTGTCTTTTTATCACTAATACTCCATAGTTACCAACAACAATATATGTAATGTGCACTTGAATATATGGATGAAATCAAGTGTATAAATCAAAAATTTGATCCAATAGAATTCTTCTAACTAAAAATTGTTTACTACTTCACAAATGTTTTTAATCTAATAAGGAACAAACAATGCTGAGAAAAATTCTATTAAACTTGTTGAATCATGAGGGTCATGTTCTCTTTACTTAAACCCTTAGATGGTTCAATTTAATGGTTGTCAACTAAGGCTAAGAACAATAACCAAGTATGTAGAATGTCCTTAAGGTAATGAACAATGTTGATGTAATCCTTTTTATCCTTTTGCAAACAAATTTATTTGTTAGTAGATTCTTTTTTCAATCTTAGATGATTTTTTTGAAATGGGGCTAGTCTATAAATATGCTACCCTAAGTGCAAATGAAACTAAGTTGGGTTTTAGTTGGCTCATGACAACTAGTAAGGGATGTATACATAAGCCTAGATTAAGAAAATCATATTTTTTATGTTTAGGTTTGAAATGTGTGGTCATGGAAATGATCTAGACGAATTCTACACTTGCTAGTCTGAATCAAGGTGATTAATGACTAGTTGTGGAGATCTAACCTAGATCTTACAATTAGATTATGATAATGATATTTGATAATTTTTACATAAAATTCATCTTCGCGTGCACTAATCAATACATAAAAGACAACCTTGAACTGCCATGTAAACTCAAAACATCAATGAAAAAACATGCATAAACAATTTTCACTATAACTCTATGTAAAATTGAAAAAAAATAAAATAAAAAGCATTGAATTTTCTAGAATATTTCCAATATGAAATTTGTAAAATCTGTTGGAATATACTTTAGAAAAGTCTAGTTACTTTTGTGGTATGGAGTTATATTTGGAGACCACCTAAGCTTGCTATGTAAAAGAGAAGAAAAAAGACTTTTGAGGTCCAGGATTCTTCTTTGATTTTTATAAATCTGCGTACTTTTCAGGAGATAGAGACAACATCATCGATTCTTTCTACTAATTAATCAATTTTCTTAAGAAATGGAAAGATAAGTACCTAAGGATGTCGAAAGACATTCTTATTTTCAAATGATATAGCCATTTGTGAATGCTTTTTGAGATTCAAATTGTAGATTATCTCTCTGACACATTTGAAATTGGGTACTCCTGAGTCCAAGGCAAGGGCGCTTCTGCCTCTGTCCCACATCCCCACCATCATCCCCACCATCACACCACTCTCGTTCAGAAAACAAGATGCACGACATTTTTTCTGAATGTGTCTTTCTCAGAAAATAATATCTTAGATTTATACGGTTGACTTTAGTTTTGTCTTTCTAACTCTGTGTTAGCACCTACTCTAAAGACTCAACATGCCCAGCTGTATCGAAACGTTAGTGACAAATACAATTTTGTCTTAGAAAATTATTGATAGTTTGATCCAGACACTTACGGTATATTCTTTGCAGTTGTCACACCATTTTTTTGGAAATATATGCTGGTTATACAAAGACTGCATGTACAAGATTTTTTGAAAATATATGCTGGTTATATTTTGCACAGAGTAACTGAAGACAGGAGCCTCAAAATGACTATTGAGGGAGAAGAAATGATGCCTCCTTTGCACGCAGTAATCGTCTCATTTCCTGCACAAGGCCATGTCAATCCACTGATGAATTTTGCTGAGCTGCTGGCCATGCGAGGATTTTTCATAACGTTTGTAACTACTGAGTGGATGGACCAGCGCCTTCTAAAAGCAGCTTCTAAAGATGCAGCTGTACGTGACCGTGAGGTTAAAGAAAGGGGCTTCAAATTTAGATTTCTGTCTATTCCTGATGGCTTACCACCCCAACACGGTCGAACTTCCCAGCTTGCGGAGCTTTTTCTTGCACTGCAAAGTGTGGGCCCTGCTTTGGAAAGTCTGTTAACTGCAGCAGATAAGTCTGTCCCGCCAATCACATGCATTATTTCTGATAGCTTTGTCTCTTGCACAGCAGAGGTAGCTAAAAATTTGGGGGTGCCCAGAGTTGTCTTCTGGACTTGTTGTACTGCATTCTCTATTATTCAGACAAATGCTAACTTTCTTGTTTCTCAGGGCCATATTCCAGTCAAAGGTAATTTTCATGATTTTTATTTTTGTTTCTTTCATGATGCATCGTGAGCCTTATTGATAAAAAAATAAATTTTCTACCTATTGTATAAACAGTTTGAGTTTACTATTCTTTTGTAGATTAGTTATGAATCAAATTTAGAACTTTTCTAAGTGTATCTACGTTGGGGTGCTTTATCAGTGAGTTATGTACATTTTTCCTGATTGGAGTTTTCAGGTTCTTCATTATAATTCAAGTGTGATTCAATCGCCCTGTGATATCTTACCTTGAGCATACTTGAATCGGGTTTGCTTCACATCTAATCTTTGAAATACAATTCTACATCGGGCGATTAATCTTTTCTAATACATGATGAGCATTGTTATTGCAGAGGAGGACTTAAAGTCTAAAGAGAAACTCATCACATGCCTTCCCGGAAAAATCCCAACTATCAGGCCAACTGACATCGTCTCCTTCTTCCGGGAAAAACATATCTCTGAAACAATTTACAGTGTCTATCTCTACGAATCCCGCATCCAAAATATAGCAGACTACGTGCTAGTCAATACTTTCGAGGAGTTGGAAGGAGGTAAAGATGCCCAAATGGGTCTCAGCGTTAATGGATGCCCTGCTCTGGCAATTGGCCCTGTCTTTCTTCCAAATTTCTTGCAAGGTAGGAATTCCATGTACAGCATGTGGGAAGAGGATAAAACGTGCCTTCAATGGCTAGACGCTCAACCGCAGCGGTCTGTGTTATATGTCTCCTTTGGTAGCATTGCTGTAAAATCTGAAAGGCAATTGTATGAACTGGCTCTTGGATTAGAGGCTTGTGGGTACCCATTCTTGTGGGTTCTCAGATCAGATATAGCAGAAGGAAAGCCTCTTGATTTACCTGAGGGCTTCAAGGATCGAACCAAGGATCGAGCTCTGATCGTAAGTTGGACGAAGCAGTTGAAGGTAAGGCGTTTTATACGTGCTGTTACTTTTGGACACAAATATAACAAATTCTCTAATTCAAAGCCTGGCATATTTTCTATTATATAGAAATAGGGCTATAAGATTCCCTGGTTTAAATGAGTAAATGTTGAATGGTTGCATCCATTGTTATCTGATATTGTTGGTCTGATAGGATTAGAAATCCATGATTTATAAGAGTTGTATGTGCTCATAGTTCTAAAAAATACGAATGGATGGACTAAAAGCTTATAGGATTAGAGTGGATTCGACATGATGCTAACATTTCGAACAACAAAGAAGAATATTTGTTTGCCTCGAATTACAAGAAAATAACTTTCAATCTAAAGTGCTTCTTCCAAAGCCATCTTGAAGGAAGAAATTGTTCCGATGTAATGAATTTCTCCCTGAAAGTTGGATTAGAATTTAAAACATCTCAATCCGTAATACCAGCATTCAAAAACAAACCAGATCACCAACAGAGAATGAAACTTTCTATAAAATCTCAAATATATTCTCTTAGTACCTATTATAGTTTCTCTTTCTGACCTTGTATAAACCATCATTCATTTTAACAATGAAGGAATAAAAGGTGTCGCTAGTTTTTATTTTTGAATTCCAAAAAGTCATTCATATATTATAACCTTAAATTTAATTTTAAATTAAGTTTTTTTATGTTTGTAGGTACTTTCTCACCCTTCTCTTGGAGGATTTCTTACACATAGTGGGTGGAACTCTACTTTGGAGTCAATTAGTATGGGAGTTCCTCTAATTGGATGGCCTTATTGTGCTGATCAATTTATTAATTGTCGATTTGCAAAAGATGTTTGGAAAGTTGGGTTAGACTTTGAAGGTGTTGATGTAGATGAATTTAAATTGGTGACAAAACAGGTGGTAGAGAGCACAGTCAAAAATCTAATGGAAGGTTGTATTGGAAAAGAGTTGTGGGAAAATGTTGTGAGGTTGAAGAAGGAAGCAAGCAAGGAAGTGATGGAAGGCGGGACTTCTTATACAAATTTGAACACTTTTGTAGAGGATATGCAAAAGATAGCAAAATCAAAGGTCTAAGGAGTTTCTAAATTTATGTTATTTTATCTTGTACAATTAATAATTTTTAATTTTTTAATTTATTCAGTATAAAAGATATCATTTATTATTACGAATGAATTGGAATTTTTTAAATGACATTAATGTAAATGCTATATTTTATTTTGTGTTACCATACTACAAGTATATTGAAATGCTTTTGTCTTTCTTTTTGTGTTCCTACTTTAGCTTCATTGGTGTTCAAATTTCTAGATCTATGCTTATTCTTCCTTACTTCTTTGGCTTCAACTCTCTCACTCAACTCTCAAACTTCTCACTCAAATCTAAACATTCTCATAATATTCTTAGATGTTACATAACTCTTTTTTACTCAGTTGTTAGATTGTGCATTGAAAATTAGACTCCACTACTTCATATATTTATAGGTTTTTTGTGCCATTAAGATCTATCACCTCATTTTGAGGTGAGTTTCATGTAACTCTTAATGGTTTTTCTAATATATAGAATAATGCAATAGAAAAAGATAATCAATGATGAAAATTTCATATTCTTAATGTGACCATCAAGTCATTGTTTCTCTCTTACACATTTTCCTTCATCACTCTAAATAACAGAAAAGGGAAGCTCGTGCCTCTTTCTAGGTTCATTAAGCAATTTATTTAGTGTGTCTAGTCTTGTCATATGTGATACACTCAATTTTGGTACCAAAAATTCAATAGAGAGTGTTGGAAAGAAGAATGGGGAAGTATAGTCTAGAGATATGTGTCCCAGGACCTCTTATGTAGTTAGTTTATACACCAAAGGATACATTAAGATAAATGAGAATTTATGATAAGTTATTAAGATGAACAAACAATAGCTATTATGTTTATAATAGAAGATTCATTCATCCATTCATAACACATGCATAGATAAACCCTTATATCTCCTTATATTATGTTGTAATCATATACAAAAGGTAGGTCTTAGTCTTTGCTCTTATCTATATATGTGTCCTATATGTGTTCATATTTAATTTATGTTTGCATATACGCTTTCTCATGAAAGGACATTACTCTTAACTACATATAATGTCTCTTCCTTCCTTCATGGACCTTTTGTGGTAGCCTATCATAAAATATGCTTCTGCCCTTGGCTTTCTAACATAATCCCCCCTTTTAAAATGATGTATTGTTCTCAAGACATGCTACTTAATTAGGAAGGAGATGCTTGTATGTTCTTTTGAGGCAATTCAATGACTTAGCCCACTATGCTTTTTCCTGTTGTAGAGTGGGGATATGATTTTGAATTTGAATCATTATGACCTTTGCCTCAACCACAATAGTATGGATTTGAATAGTTTTAGTTGTTTATTGTGCTTTCCCCATTATCCCTAATAGATGTGCTATATGGTTGCCAATTTTTTTCATCATCTACTTAATTTGTTCCTTGATCTACTCCCTTTGGGTGTCGAGTTGATGTAGTTGTTTGTGGAGAGTTTCCACTTGGGCTCTTATGGTGACATCCCTATCCTGGAGAGGGTTAAAATTTTGTGCCACTTGTGCCATCTGATTCTCCAGTTGGGCCATTTGGTCCTTTAGACCCTTTTTGTGGTAGGCCATTGTAAGCAAAATTGGTAAATTACCCCTACTTCTATGATAGTATCACCCAACCCGTTGATATGTTCCTCCAATTTGGAATGTGTGGTAGCACACTTCTTGCTATATTCTTTTGTTTTATTCTCTATTACCTCATCTTGTGCTTCTTTCCTTATGTTGTCCTTAGTGGCAGCCAAATCTCCTTATAGGCTACCCACCAATTATTTGAGTTGTTGTGGTAAGGAAGTGAAGTATCTTGTGGTAGGTGGGGAATGACTTTCTATAGTGTATCTATTGCATCCTATAATTGCTCTGAAATAATTGATATCATTTATTACTTTCTTTCTGCTCTCTTATAGATTGAGCTTCAAACCAACACCATTACATTCATAAACTATTTTTGTTGCTATAAAAAGTACAAGTTTTTTCTTTTCATTTTTCATAAAGATTACATTCATTCACCTTTTAGGTCTACAGAGTTGGACTCCATTTGGGAGTTCTAAAGAATCAAAATTCAACCAATATATAGAAAGTTTAAGCATTTACGCATGATAGAGAATAGTGTATAAAGTAATATATTTCATTGTACCAAGAAAATGTGTGAGAGTTGTGATGAGTTAATAATAAATCATTTCCAATATTTTCCAAAATCTTCCTTCTTTAATACTAAGATTACAACTAATACAAAGGTTGACATGGAGAGGATAGGACAAGTTGGAGTAGTTAATGATGTAGTTGAGATTATACTTCCAACACTCCCCCTTAATCTCAACTATGAATATGTTTCATCAATTTTTCTACATTGACAATCTTCAAGTTCTTAGGATCAAACCTAGGAAATCCTAATTTTCTGTTAGGATGCTCTAACCAAGAGCTCTAGCCTTCTTGTCACCAATCTATTGTAGGTTTAGGTGTGAGTACCTTACTTTCCTCAACACCTCCCTTTGAGCTACACTATTGGTGCTTGAGGATCTTAGCTTCAATTGGCTCTATTAGCCTTATTCACACAAATATAGAATGCTTCGACATTCAACCACATTACTTTTTTAACAATTTATAGCTTCATTTTCTTTGTGTTTTAATTAATTCATATACCTATCCTCCTTTGATCTTCTGATCTACTTTAACAACTCCACTATATTTTTCCTTGCAGCTCCATTGCGAACTATTCCTTCATCCATACAGTGGTATTCCTCTAGACCATGATCTATTTCTTACAATTTCTTTTATTCAGTAGCTTCACATGCATCTTATATTCTCAAATCCCCAAACTTGTTTGATTCCTTTCCTTGGCAACTTCTTTTGGGATCCTTTTTTTTCAACAATCAAAACTGACAACCTCTACTCTTCTTTAGATTGAAAAATTCAATCTCTCTTCCATTTCAAAAGACATAAAAAGATTCTTTATTGGGAACTTCTCCCCTTTGCAGCTTCCTTATAACATACAATGATTTTCAAAACAAAATTGCAAGTTACCTTTACTTCTGAGGATTTCTTTTGACCATCAATCTACAATGACTTCTTGACTACTATGATTAATAATTCTCTAATTCACATCAAATGAAGTCTTGGAATTCCTCTATTAACTAGCTCTAATTCCTCCTTTCAAAGAGATGCCTTTACACATTAAATTTTTTCTATTTATTTGTATTTCTTTGCTGGCATCTTCTTACCAAACATTGTAGTGACCTCTCTTCTTAGCAAATACCTTTTAACAACCTCAACAACTTATCATTTCTATCGAAGCTTTTCCCTTGCAGACCTCTTCACTAGCAATGTTGCAATTCTTCACTCCAATAAGTGATCTTCTTTGGACAACAACTTCAAACTTGGCGGCGACACCTCCATCTTGAAAAATATTGATCTTTTGATCTCATCGACCTCATCTCTTATTTAGCTGATATCCTCCTTGTTTGGATAATTTAACAAATGTAAATCAAACTTCCTCAATGACTTCTTCAAGAACATTGCGACCTTTTCTAAGGCTAGGATTTGATTTCGATACATAAACTTCACATTAGTGGCTTTGGATCCTCTTGGTTGTTTCTACAACAATCCCACCTTCCTTGAGCAACAACTTTTGTGATTTACCAGGATCTTCATCAACTCATTTTCAACATCTTTATCTTGATTCCTGGTTGGGTATCTTCTTTCTTTGATCTCTTTTGGATCCTTTTAGATTTCAACTCCTTTCTCCAAGAATAGCTTCCAAACTACACTTTTCTTCCTTTTTAAGTCTTTAGTGGCCTCCTATTTCTCTTTCACAAGCTTCTCAAGCTACTTTAACAACCATCTCCTCTTGAGAATACAAAAAAATATAATCTTCACTTCAGAATATTCTTTCTTACTAGCAATCACAATATTTCCAAACCAACCACTTTAATACCTTTTTTTCAGATCAGTAGACTTCTCAACTTGTTCACAAATAGCAATCAACTATTCTTCTGTAAATTTTCATAACATGAGACACATTGTTTTGGATTGTTGTATCATTTTTTTCTTATCTTTTTCTCCATTGCTTGATATAAACACTTACACATCTGCATACATAACTACTGTGCTTGACTGCAAGACTTGATAGGATTCCTAGACACCCTACGACTCTGATACCATTTTGTAGGATTGAAGGGGGGAGAAAAAGACAAATAAACACAAATAAAAATATTTTAGATTAATTGAAATACAATTTTATAGAGCTTCACTATTATATCATTTGTTACAATTCAAACAAGATACACATTTAAACCTTCAACTTAGACATTATTATACAACAATTACATTCGTTTTGCTCTATTACAAATTGAGCTTCAAACCAACACCATTAGATTCATTAACTATTCTTGTTGCTACAACAAATACAAGATTTTGTTTTTTGTTCTTCCTAAAGATTACATTCAGTCACCTTACAGCTCTGTGGAGTTGGACTCCACTTGGGAGTGCTAAAGAATTAGACTTCAACCAATATATAGAAAGCTTAAGCATTTTCGGATGACAAAGAATAGTGAATAAAGTAATATATTTCATTGCACCCAGAAAATGTGTGAGAGTTGCGATGAGTTAATAAGAAATCATTTCAAATCTTTTCCAAAATCTTCCTTCTTTAATACTGAGATTTACTTTTATAGAGGTTGACATGGAGAAGAGAGGACAAGCTGGAGTAGTTAAGATGATGTAGTTGAGATTATACTTCCAACACAATTTTTATCATTACTCTAATTGAAAAAGTAAATAAAGAGCATCGAATTTTCTAGAATATTTCTAATATGAAATTTGTAAAATATCTTGAAATATACTTTAGAAAAGTCAAGTTACTTTTTGTGGTATGAAGTTATTCTTACATTTATGATGTATATTGAGGCGCATAATATTTGGAGACCTTCTATGCTTGCTATCTAAAGAGAAGGGGAGCCTTTTGAGGTCCACGATTGTTCTTTGATTTTTATAAATCTGCGTGCTTTTCAGGAGATATAGACAACTTCGTCATTTCTTTCTACTAATTTAACCAAATTTCTTAAGAAATGGAAAGACACGTAAAGAAAGATAGCTAAGGACGTCGAAAGGCATTCTTATTTCCAAATGATATAGCCATTTGTGAATGCTTTTTGAGATTCAAATTGTAGATTAGCTTTGACACATTTCAATTGGGTACTCCTGAGTCCAAGGCAATGGCGCTTCTGCCTCTGTCCCACAGACACACCATCATCCCCACCATCACACCGCTCTCGCTCAGAAACAAGTTGCAATTTTCTAAATGTGTCTTTCTCAGAAAACAATATCTTAGATTTATTGCAGGATCAGAGGGAGATAAGAAATGCAGAAATATTTAAAATAGACAACACAATATAATCATTAACGCAATTACAGAACATAAATCTCACAGGTTGCTACTGCAACATTATAGCTATTGACTGATCATGATTACAGAGGCAGATACAGAACTCTGCAGAGTTCTAATATCTGCGATCAGATTACTATCTGATAATCTTTACAACTCTATGCAACCTTATTTATAGTTGCAGAATGGCGGTTTAGACTTGTTGTCGGTGCACAAAGAGGTAAGGATAAGTTCAAAATATCCTGCGTTAATTATGACAGCTACAATAGATAGAGATAAGATTAAATCATATTGCAGTCAGTGGAGTAAATTTGATTGCAAGCAACTTGGAGAAATCAGATTGTCTGACAATCTTATCTTCATCAGATTTCCAAATCTGATTCTATTTGTGTGGAAGAAATTAATTCCAACATTTATACGGCTGACTTTATTTTTGTCTTTCTAACTCTGTTTTACCACCTACTCTAAAGACTCAACGTGCCCAGCTGTATCGAAATGTTAGTGACAAATACAATTTTGTCTTAGAAAATTATTGGTAGTTTGATCCAGACACTTATGGTATATGCTTTGCAGTTGGCAAATCGGTCTCTATAATGTTTTGTCTCTCGCGCCATTTTTTGGAAATATCTGCTGGTTATACAAAGACTGCATGTACATGATTTTTTGGAAATATATGCTGGTTATATTTTGCACAGGCAGGAGCCTCAAAATTACTATTGTGGGAAAAGAAATGATGCCTCCTTTGCTCGCAGTAATCGTCTCATTTCCTGCACAAGGCCATGTCAATCCACTGATGAATTTTGCTGAGCTGCTGGCCATGCGAGGATTTTCATAACGTTTGTTACTACTGAGTGGATGGACCAGCGCCTTCTAAAAGCAGCTTCTAAAGATGCAGCTGTACGTGACCGTGAGGTTAAAGAAAGGGGCTTCAAATTTAGATTTCTGTCTATTCCTGATGGCTTACCACCCCAACACGGTCGAACTTCGCTTGCAGAGCTTTTCCTTGCACTGCAAAGTGTGGGCCCTGCTTTGGAAAGTCTGTTAACTGCAGCAGATAAGTCTGTCCCGCCAATCACATGCATTATTGCTGATAGCTTTGTCTCTTGCACAGCAGAGGTAGCTAAAAATTTGGGGGTGCCCAGAGTTGTCTTCTGGACTTGTTGTACTGCTAATTCCTTTGTTCAGGCAAATGCTAACTTTCTTCTTTCTCAGGGCCATATTCCAGTCAAAGGTATTTTTCATGATTTTTATTTTTAATTTTTGTTTCATTCATGCTACAACGTGAGCCTTATTGATAAAAAATAAATTTCGTACCTATTGCATATACAGTTTGTGTTTAATATTCTTTTATGGATTAGCTAGGAATCAGATTTAGAACTTTCTAGGAGCTTCTAAGTTGGGGTGTTTCATCAGTGGTTTATGGACATTTTTCGTGATTGGAGTTTTTAGATTTGTCATTAGAATTCAAGTGTGATTCATTTCTTCCGCATTTCTCTTGAACCATACTTTAAGTCTGTTTTTATGTTAATTTTTACAGTTTCTACAAATCATTGGTTTGATCTTGTGGAAGATTTGCGATAAATCTCTTAGATTTTCGTTCTTTAAACCTTAATGACATCTATGTATGTATAATTTTCTATAGTTTTGTAGATTAATATATTTTTTTTTTGATTTTTTTTTTTAATGAACATAAGAACTCAAATGAAATACCTAGTTTCGATGATCGCAGAGAAGATCAATAATACCAAAAGTCACCCAAATAGAAAATGTGAAATTCAAAATATGACTTTTTTTTCCAAAAAAATATATCTTACAACTGTATACATAACTAATTATTTTCAGCACTAGGTCGTCAGATTATTAACCTAGTTTGTATGTCACATGCTTGTACAATCGATAATAGAGCTTCGAAGTTCTTCATGCTTCACACTTGTTTCATCATATGGTATTTATAATTGCTACCAATGCTCTTTGTTTTACCTGTATCACTTATGTCGTCCTGTTTCTTATTTAGCTTGTTTCAATCGCCCTGTGATATCTTATCTTGAGCTTACTTGAGTTGGGTTTGTTTCACATCTAATCATTGAAATACAATTCCATATCGGACGATTAGGGGAGAGGGGCCCATAGTGGAGTAGGGATCAATAGTGGGGATAGAAGTAGTTCTTAGTAGTCCTCATAGTGGAGCACCTTAATATCCAATTGCAAAGCACTTTTTATCCATAAACATAAACTGACAAATCATGTGATGCCACATCAGCGCACCAATAAAATATGACTTAGTGCACCACTATCGATCTCACTTTTTTTTCGGGCCTTTTTGGATGTCTTGACAAAAAACATGCTGATGTGGCCCTAAAATGAAATATAGAAGCATGTGAGTTGCCAAATAAACGGTTGTACAAAATTGAGAGTGATTTGAAATTTCCACATAAGATTTTGAGAAACGTGAAGTTAGGGTGCTCCATTATAGACCCCTCTCCCCTAGTCTTTTCTAATACATGATGATCATTGTTATTGCAGTGGAGGACTTAAAGTCTAAAGAGAAACTCATCACATGCCTTCCCGAAAAAATGCCACCTATCAGGCCAACTGACATCGTCTCCTTCTTCCGGGAAAAAACATATCTCTGAAACAATTTACAGTGTCTATCTCTACGAATCCCGCATCCAAAATATAGCAGACTACGTGCTAGTCAATACTTTCGAGGAGTTGGAAGGAGGTAAAGATGAACAAATGGGTCTCAGTGTTAATGGATGCCCTGCTCTGGCAGTAGGCCCTGTGTTTCTTCCAAATTTCTTACAAGGTAGGAATTCCATGTACAGCATGTGGGAAGAGGATAAAACGTGCTTTCAGTGGTTAGACGCTCAGCCGCAGGGGTCTGTATTATAAGTTTCCTTTGGTAGCATTGCTATAAAATCTGAAAGGCAATTGCATGAACTGGCTCTTGGATTAGAGGCTTGTGGGTACCCATTCTTGTGGGTTCTCAGATCAGATATAGCAGAAGGCAAGCCTCTTGATTCGCCTGAGGGCTTCAAGGATCGAACCAAGGATCGAGCTCTAATCGTTAGTTGGACAAAGCAGTTGAAGGTAAGGTGTTTCTTATGCTCTGTTGTTTTTTGTACACAAATATAATAAATTCTCTAATTCAAAGCCTAGCGTATTTTCTATTATATAGAAATAACGCTATAAGATTCCCTGGTTTAAATGACTAAATCTTGAATGGTTGCATCCATTGTTCTCTGATATTGTTGGTTCGATAGGATTAGAAATCCATGATTTATAGAGTTATATGTGCTCATAGTTCTAACAAATATGAATGGATTGCCTAAAAGCTTAAAGATTAGTGTAAATTCGAAATGATTCTAACGTTTGGAACAACAAAGAAGAATATTTGATTGCCTTGAACTACTAGAAAATAACTTTAAATCTCAAAGTGCTCCTTCCAAATCCATCCTGAAGGAAGAAATTGTTCCGATATAATAAATTTCTCCCTGAAAATTGGGTTGGGATTTAAAACATCTCAATCAGTAATACCAGCATTCAATAACAAACCAGATCACCAACAGAGAATAAAGCTTCCTTTAAAATTTTAAATATCTTCTCGTAGTACCTATTACAGTTATTCCTTTCTGACCTTATACACACCATCATTCATTTTAAAAATGAAGGGAAAAATGATGTCACTAGCTTTTATTTTTGAATTCCAAAAGGCCATTCATATATTATAACCTTAAATTTATTTTAAATTAAGTTTTCTTATGTTTGTAGGTGCTTTCTCACCCTTCTCTTGGAGGATTCCTTACACATAGCGGGTGGAACTCTACTTTGGAGGCAATTAGTATGGGAGTTCCTCTAATTGGATGGCCTTATTTTGCTGGTCAGTTTATTAATTGTCGATTTGTAAAAGATGTTTGGAAAATCGGCTTAAACTTTGAGGGTGTTGATGTAGATGAATTTAAGTTGGTGACAAAAGAGGTGGTAGAAAGCACAATAAAAAATCTAATGGGAGGTTGTATTGGAAAGGAGTTACGGGAAAATGTTGTGAGGCTGAAAAAGGTAGCAAGTAGGGCAACGATGGAAGGAGGGACATCTTATACAAATTTGAACACTTTTGTAGAGGATATGCATAAGATAGCAAAATCAAAGGTATAAGGAGTTTCTAAATTTATGTTATTTTATCTTCTATAATTAATATTTTTTAATATTTTAATTTATTTATTATAAGAGATATCATTTATTAATATGAATGAAGTGGGAGTTTTTCTAAATGGCATTTTATGTAAATTCTATATTATTTTTGTGTTATCATACTACTTCAAGTACATTGAAATTATTTTATCTTTCTTTGTGTGTTCCTACTTTATCTTCATTGATGTTCAAATTTCTAGATCTATGTATATTCTTCCTTACTTCTTCGGCTTCAACTCTCACTCAACTCTCAAACTTCTCACTGAAATCTAAACTTTCATATTATTCTTACTTAGATGTTACATAGTTCTTTTTACTCAATTGTTAGATTGTGCATTGAAAATTAAACTTTGCTACTTCATATGTTTACAGATGTTTTGTGCTATTAAGATATATATCAACTCAGTTTGAGGTGAGTTCTATGTCACTCTTAATGGTGTCTAATATCTAGAATAATGCAATAGAAAAAGGTAGCCAATGCTGAAATTTTCATATTCTTAATGTAATCATCAAGTCTTCCTTTCTCTCTTACACCTTTTCCTTCATCACTCTAAATAATGAAAAAAGGGAAGCTCATACCTTTTTCTAGGTTCATTAAGTAATTTATTTAATGTCTCTAGTCTTGTCATGTGTGATATACAAAATTTTGGTACTACAAATTCAATAGAGAGATTACATATTTTCCATACACAAGATTAAATGAGATTGGTTGTTGAGGCACAAATACTCTCATATCCAAAATTCCTAGTGCCCACTAAGCTAATAAAATTAATGGATTTGGATTGATCTCTTCCCCAAGCTTTTACCTTAATACCTTTAAGGTAAACATTAAAATACTAATTTTTGGATGCCAAGATGGAAGCACTACGCTAATGGTGGTCTTTTATTTTCCTTTAGATTCATAGAAAATTAGAAGCCCCAAGAGCCATTGGTTGGGATGATCCAAGGAATTGAATACACTTTTCTAACTATGCTTGATAAAGTGGTACAACTTCATAAAACTAATTCTCAATTAATTTGTGGTGTCATTTAATGATTGTGATTTGATTGGTAATTTCATTTCTCATACACTAATCCTTAGATTCATGATCTTCACTTGGCCATCCATAAGATAAGCTCACATACTTTTACCTATTCCTATAAAGTTGTGTCATTAAGAGATAACTCATAATATTTTAATAATGTATATTATATGAACAAAATTTATGGTGATGCACAAGAGTCTTCCCTCCTATGAGACAAAATGGCCCCAAAAATATCATGTTTGAAATGGTGAAAATAGGTGTCTCTCTTACACCTTTAGGGTTTTGGACCTAAAAGGAGAGAGACAAATCTCAACACTTCACTCAAGAACAAAACCTTGAGATTCCAATGCAAAGGAGATTGAAATCTTGCAAAGGAGATTGTCCTAGGGGCTGAATTATGTCTAATGAGGGGTTCACCACAAAGTGTAAACTTGGAAAACACAAAATGTTGGAAAACACAGTGTGATATGCAAAATGACCTAGAAATGCAAGTAAAAAGTTATGAAAATAGAAATGTGCACCTGAGAAACTAAAGAAGGAAGAATAGAGGTCTAAAATCCTAAAAAATATACTTTGTGCTAATTGGGAATCATACGCCAAGTTGGGCGAATTAGTCTAGTTTCAAGTAAACTATGTCGAATCAGGTTTCAACCAAAAGGGTATCTAGATTTGCAAAAATCTCTGTTAGGCCTGTACAGTAGAACTCATTCACCAATAGTGGTGAATTAGTCCACTTCTACTTTTTTGGAAGTTCTATATTGGATCTTATGCCTCGCAATCTGCTCTAGTCTTTTTGACTAATTTTCGGATCTAAATCTATAATTTGCCACCTGTAGGACTTCTCCAAGCTTCTCCAAGACTTGATGACAACATTAGAAACTTTGACAATTTGACAACCTTTCTCCAACTTTGCTTCTTGACAAATTTTCAACCTAGTCCTGTAAATCACACACAAGAAGAGGGAAAAATGTTGTGGGGTTAGTGGATAGAGATTTTCCTTGGTCAAACCCCTTGTTGGTAATTAAACCCTTGAAATAGAATGAAATAGAATAGAGAATGATGAATGAACAAGAAATAATGTTGTAACTCACCAAACCCTAGCAATGAGGTGTTGCAAACATTTAAGTAATGGCTCCAATGGATGTGGACTTGGAATCTAGCTTGATGTTGATATATCTTGAATGCAATGCTTGTTTGAATCACACAATCCTACAACACAATTGTTAGCTCTAAAACAACAAGATAAACAATATTTGACATGATGATTAACACTTGAAGAATGCTCTTGAATGCTTGATAATTTTCCCTTGAAATGCCTTGAATGCTCTTGTGAATTCTCAACTGCTCTTGTGAACTATATGCATGAATATTTGAATGCTAGGTCACTTGATTACTTGTTAGGATAAAATGACTGAAAGAACCTTGTATTTATATTCAATTATGCAACAATTACCAAAATTACAACACTACAGGCTAACATTAAATCTTGGAGAATAAAAACCCGCTAGAAATTAAAATTAAATTTGAATTTTGAGCTAAATGGGACTCATTCACCACTCTGGGTGAATGGGTCACTCCTAAGGGGACTCATTCACCTAGAATGGCGAATGAGTCCCACCTTAGGAATTTGAGGTGGGTTTCAGGATTTTGATGTTTTAAATGATATTTGTCAGGATTATCCTCATAAATAAGGCCTGTGGATGCAAAATGGGGCCAATTAAATCAAAAGAAAGCCCAATTATTAATGACAAGCCTAGAGAAATGTGAAAGTTTGTTAGAGCACTTCACAACACTCTAGATAAGGCAAGATTAAGGTTGATTTTAGTTAAAATGGTATTTATTATGCTTAGTTAATTGATAAAACACTAGAAAAGTGTGAAAGTGTGTTACAACACTTCACAACACTTTTACAAGGCATTGGATTAAAATCTATTAGTTCACAAGGGCCTAAAACCTAGTGTGAATGTGTTAACCACATTACAACACTAAATCAATGCAACATTAAGTCAAAATCCACAAGAAGGGCCCAAATGATAGTGAAAATGTTCAGGATCCATTTTACTACACTACATTTAGCTCCCATTTTCATGAGAGGATGAACTTGCTTCAAAATCACACTAAAGTAGACAAACATGCACATCAAGAGGGGTCCAAATGTACCGATGTTGGCAAGATGAGATATAACAACCAAGAGGGGTGATCAAGCCCCTAGGATCAAGATACCATGACAAACCAACATGAGCACAAAGGAAAACACACGAAAATGATATAAATAACATTGATAAAGCACAAGCATACACTGCCAAAGAGAAGAAAGGAGAAAGATGAAATAAAAAGATCATATCAAACTTTGACTGTTTGTCCAACAAGATGCGGATCATATATAGGCTATTTATCTAAAAAGAAAAGCATACTCACTTTGAGGTGATGAAATTTCAAGTTGTCTGCCAGGTGAGAAGGCCTAAAAGGTGAGAAACATACACTCATGGTTGGTATGTACTCAGACACACACAAGTGGCTATGGGGAAATTCATGCCTCAGATTGGGTTGTCTACTCGAACCATACCAAAGTTATACCTTCTGGTAATTTTAATAAGGTGCCACACAAAAATGGTTTTCGAGCTTCATGAGACAAGAAAAAATTTCATATGCTTGGAGCTTATGAAAAAACAAGATGGCTCGACAAACATGCAAGTTGTGTTATGCAAGGTGGCCATATAACAACAAATACAAAATGCAACATGCAAAGAATGTTCAAAGGAGTCTTGTTTAGTTCATGTAAGGTCTTAACTTATGGAACATCGTGCCTAATGTCTCCAAGACAGGACCAATCAAAGAATAGAAGATTCACAACTTAGGGGTTGTAGTGTGTCACATCAAGCCACTAAGGGGAATGCAATATGCTAAGATAAATCACACTCATGAAGGAAATCACACCCAATGTCATCAACAAAGTGACAAACGCATCGTATGAAGCAAGAAGGCTGCACTAAGAACCAATAAAAAGGAAAAATGCAAAAGAATAATGCCAATGTATGCCCCCACTTTAAAGGAATTTCTAAACACCATATTGTGAGAAATTTCTTTAAAGTAGCAAATGAAAAATGCAAACAGGAAAGAAGACATGAGAGCCAACTTGGAAAGCCCTATGCCAATTCATATGTTTCTGAGTAAAGTTGCATCATGTAAAAGAAAGGAAAAAGAAAGGGGTTTCCACCAAAATGAAAAGACCAAACACATAAGGGATCTATGGATTTGGGGTTAGTATATATGTTCTTTGCTGCAATGTTTATAGGAGAGCTTAGAACTGTCATCATCCCCCAAATACATATAGTACTAGAAGAATGACACAAGGAGAGTGAAAACAAAGAAAAACCTTTTGGGTCAACATGGAAGAAACATGAATGTTTCGATGCCTTGTGTCATTCCCAAAAGGAAAACACAAGAAAAATGAAAAAGAGAAGATGAAAAGGAAAAATAAATATAAGAGAAATCCTTTTGGGTCAACATGGAAGGGATATAGGGTGTCTCAATGCCTTGCATCATTCCCAAAAGGAAAACACAAGACAAATGAAAAAGATAAAAAGAAAAAGAGATGCATGAAATAGAGAAGAATGAAGGTACACATAGATGCATGTCACAAAGAGAGAGAGAATCAAACAAAATGTCACAGGGGATCACAATACACACATGCAATCACACAAAAGAAAATGAAAAATAAATAAAGCAAAAGGCTAGTAAGGCAAACACTAGTCAACCAATGAGCAAGTCATCCACCTCCCAATCATGTTCATTGTATATTGAAGGCGATCAAATAGCCAAAGGGACAAGAAAAAGTTTCGAACTAGGAGAAGCACCAAGTTCCACACTTTTTGTAGGAGATTTGTTGAGCAAGCTCATGGAAGAGGAAAACAATGTATTCAATTCATTATACACCTCTTCGTCAATTTTAGCAACCTCGTCATCATCATCCAAGTTGATCACAATAGGAGGTCGTATGATAATATCCCTAGAAGAGTTCAATTCATGTCAGGTTCACCAAAGTGAAATGGTAAAATTTGTAAGCTCTCTTACACCTTTAGGGTTTTGGACGTAAAAGGAGAGAAACAAATCTCAACACTTCACTCAAGAACAAACC
Organism: Sequoia sempervirens; assembly: GCA_007258455.2. Taxonomy (NCBI): domain Eukaryota; kingdom Viridiplantae; phylum Streptophyta; class Pinopsida; order Cupressales; family Cupressaceae; genus Sequoia; species Sequoia sempervirens. The sequence goes on along the minus strand of VDFB02353493.1, from coordinate 413,626,956 downwards.
CTTGAGATTCTAATGCAAAGGAGATTGAAATATTACAAATGGGATTTTACTAGGGGTTGAATGATGTCTAATAAGGGGTTCACCACCAAGTGTAAAGTTGGAAAACACAAAATGTTGGAAAACACTATGTGATATGCAAAATGCCCTAGAAATGCAAGTAAAATGTAATAAAAAGTTATGAAACTAGAAATGTGCACCTACAAAACTGAAGAAGGTAGAATGGAGGTCTAAAATCCTAAAAAATCCATTGATTATGCTAACTAAGACTAATACACCAAGTTGGGTGAATCAATCCAATTTTAGTAAACCGTGCCAGAACAGGTTTTAGCCAAAAGGGTATCCGGATCTGCAAAAATCTTTGTGAAGCTGATATAGTGGGACTCATTTTCCAATAGTGGTGAATCATTCCACTTCTGATTTTTCAGAAGTTTTGAATTGGATACTATGCCTCTCTATTAGCCATGCTCTTTTTGATTGATTTTCGAATTTGAATTTATAATTTGCCACTTGTAGGACTTCTCCAAGCTTCTCCAAGACCTAATGAAAACTTTAGAAACTTTGAAAATTTGACAACCTTTCTCCAACTTTCCTTCTTGATAAATCTGCAACCTAGCCCTGTAAATCATACACAAGAAGAAGGAAAAAATTTTGTGGGGTTAGTGGATAGGGGTTTTCCTTGGTCAAACCCCTTGTTGCTAATTAAACCCTTGAAATAGAATGAAATAGAATAGAGAATGATGAATGAACAAGAAAAAATGTTGTAACTCACCAAACCCTAGCAATAAGGTGCTACAAACATGTAAGTAATGGCTCCAATGGATGTGGACTTGGAATATAGCTTGATGTTGATATATCTTGAATGCAATGCTTGCTTGAATCACACAATCCTACACCACAATTGTTAGCTCTAAAATAAAATGATTCAAACAATCTTTGATATGTGGTTGAAACTTGAAGAATTCTCTTGAATGCTTGATAATATGCCCTTGAAATTCCTTGAATTCTCTTGTGAATTCTCAAATGCTCTTGTGAACCATATTCTTGAATATTTGAATGCTAGGTCACTTGATTGCTTGTTAGGATAAAATGGGTGAAAGAACCTTGTATTTATACTCAATTATGCAATAATTCCCAAAAATACAACACTATAGGCCAACCTCTGATCTTGGAGAATAAAAAGTTGCCAAGAATTTAAATTAAATTTGAATTTTGAGCTAAATGGGACTCATTCGCCATTCTGGGTGAATGAGTCCCACCTAAGGGGACTCATTTTCCACCCTAGGTGAATGAGTCCCACCTAAGGGGACTCATTCACCTAGAATGGTGAATGAGTCCCACCTTAGGAATTTGAGGTGGGTTTCAAAATTTTGATGTTTTAAATGATATTTGTCAAGATTATCCTCATAAATAATGATTGTGGATGCAAAATGGGGCCAATTAAAGCATAAGAAAGCCTAATTATTAATGACAATCCTAGAGAAATGTGAAAGTGTGTTACAACACTCTAGATAAGGCAAGATTAAGGTTGATTTTAGATAAATTTATATTTATTATATTTAGTTAATTGATAAAACCCTAGAAAAGTGTGCATGTGTGTTATAACACTTCATAACATTTTTACAAGGCACCATTGAAATCTATTAGTTCACAAGGGCCCAAGACCTAATATGAATGTGTTAACCAAATTACAACACTAAATCAAGGAAAAATTAAGTCAAAATCCACAAGAAGGGCCCAAACAAGTGTGAAAATGTCTGGGGATCCATTTTACTACACTACAATGCCATTCCTTAATCCATTGGGCATAAAATTAGAGTTGAACATAGAAAAAGTTGAAACATAAGTCTTTTGAGCCCCATTAGCTGGCCCAAAAACAAAAATTAAAAACTATTGCTTTTGTAAACAGAGATTTTGGAATCCTATTGGACACTTACCCTTCTAGGGATTTTCACCTAAAAGGGAAGGAATAGGGTTAAAATCTATGTGGTGTTTACACTCAAGACTAATGAAAATTAAATGAATTATGTGTTATTAATATGTACTAATGCAATAATCTGAAAATGAAATGATATTATGATGCTAGACCTAGGAAATATGAAGTGCTAGAAAACACAGTGTGATATAAAAACATGAAATAAACAACCGAGAAATGCAAACAAAACTAGAAAGAAAGCTATGAAATAGAATGTGTGCACATGGAAGGTGATGGAGAGTTGACTAAATATTACAAAGACCTTTGGAATTCTGGAAATTCTGATGTATAAGCTAGATGGGACTAAGTCACCAGGTGGGGCGATTTAGTCCTACTTCCGAGAAAACTTTTTGAAACAAGAATCTGCCAAATGGGTGTCCAGAAATATAGAAACCACTGTTCAAGCTTTGGGGTTGATTTGTAATTAGAAAGTTACAAATTATTGCACTTAACTCCTAATTACAAAATTTCCTTAATCACAACAGAATTGCATGATTATTCTTTTTAACCATTGAAATTACAATAAGGTACACTTTAAAATCAATTATTGAAAAATAAACTAAATTGAACTAGAGATAAATTTAGATAGAAGAGAGGAGAATAATAAGGTAGGGGACAAAAGGATCACACACAAGTTGATAATGGAGTTCCTCCAATGAGGACTATGTCTTCGGTTTCGCTTCTCAATGTTGGGACTGCTTTATTAATTTTGCCAAGCAATGATATTGCCTTGTTACAATTTCCAAGCTTCAAAAAATTTCATCAAATTCCTCACAATCTCTCTCACTTTACAATTTTTGGTGTAAACCAACACCTTGCAAATCTACTCCAAAAATCTTCACACTCAATATTCCCTCCAAGTAATTTTTCCTTTGAGAAAATTCTATCTCCCAAGTCGATACTAAATCACTTAGCTTTTCTAATGCCCAAACACCCCATTTTATATCATTTTACATGCTTATTATGGTTGAAAACCATAATATTACAAATCTTCTAAAATCCCTCCTTTAAGAAAAAATCTCAAACAATTTTCCCATTTACAATGAAAGTATCTTTTAATAATCCCCCTTAATATTTTCCCGATGGATCTTATAATTGAGCTTTTACAAAAATATAATTTCCAAGAAATGAATGGCTATGATCCCCTTTTATCTAACCAAAATATTTTTATTGTTTTATTGTGGAGGTTATCCTTTTAATTAGGAGATTTAAATTAATTAAAGGAAGGTATTATTGATTTTACCCCATATTAAGGGTTTTATCCCTTTGTATTAGGGATGGGGTATAAAATATGGCTACTAAAAATCTTAAAAATATTTTAAAAGCCCTTTTAATAGCCCATTTCATTAAAAACCAATAAAAATCCTTTAAAAAGGAATGGGCTTTATGTTTTTCCCAAAATCCCCCTTTAATTTCTCCTTATTTTATGGTTTCTATACAATCTTCATGATTTAAGGCTTTAAATAAGATTTGGCCCCACCTTTTAATGCTTTAAATATAAATTAGCACCCATCTATATCAAAGTGCTTTCTTGGTCTAATGGCGGGGCCAGATCCTTGTAAGGAGTAGGTTGTGTGTTCAAATCCTCAACCAATATTTTGACCAAACATTCATGATGACTGTACCTGCTGACCGAAGGGTGCCACGTCATCGCCATGTGTCACTTGTTGATTTGTTGACATTGTTGTGTATGCTTACCACATGTCACCATAGGATTGTTCTACATCATCACATTTTGAACTTTCGACGTGTCATGTTTTGTGCTACCATGTCATCATGATGATATCATCATTTGACTTGGTCAACTCATTTTTTGGCAACTTTGATTGACCATAATGCACTCATATAGACTCCATTTTTGATGAAATGAACTCCATTGGAAAGCTCTTGCCAAGCTCTTCGCAATGATACCAATTTTGACCACTTTTGAAAACTTCAAATTTTTGACCTTTTTTAGGCCTCCTGAATTGCCTGTTGACTGGATCTTTGACTGCTCATAACTTCTACATACAAACTCCTTTTGATGCCATTCAAGTTGCACCAGGATCATGTCGACGAGCTCTACACAATGATGCCATTTTCATGAGATTTTGAGACTATGACTTTTCTCAAGTTTTCTAGATCCTCCTAGATCAAGGGTGGGACTAAATCGCCAGGAGGTGCGATTTGGTCCTCTTGCAGATTCTAGGAATCTTAGGATAGGATCCTATAACTTTAGGTATGCACTTGCTTTTGTAATGTGGGTTCGTATCTGAATCTTCACAAAATGACCTATAGAATATCTCTGAGCTTGACTTAGGGTTATGTTGACTTGAATAGATTGGATTGATTGAAGACACCTTTTTCTCACTTTATCCTTTGACAAATCTTCCTACAAAGTATACAAACACACATGAAAAGGGGGAAAAATGGTTGAGGGTTAGATTATAGGGGTTTTCCTTGGTCAAACCCCACTTTGGTAATCAAACCCTAGATAATAAATTGAAATGTAAAGAGAATGATAAATAAACAACATGAAAGTGTTATCAACTTACCAAACCCTTGTTGATGAAATCTGAATATATGCAATAAAGTGCTCCAATGGATGACTTGATTATGCTTATAGTGCTTGAATACTTGAAACATTAAGATAATTGCTTGAGAGAATGCTTGAGTGAATTAGATGTAAAATGAGGGGAAAAACCCTTATTTATACTTGATTTTAATAATTTTCCTGAAAATAACACATCACAGGCTGACCTCAAGGGTTAGAGGACAAAATCCTGCTAGAAATTTTAAAATTATTTTGATTTTTGAGCCAAGTGGGACTAAGTCGCCCAAGGTGGCGACTTAGTCCACTTGGGAAATTTTGATTGGATGTCAAGAATTGTAGGGCATTGAATATTGTTTAACAAGAATATCCTTAAAAACACACTTAAGGGGGGCCAAAAAGTGTATTAAAGGGTCATTTAAACATGAGAAAGGGTTAAATTAATGAAGACAAGTCTAGAAAAGCATGAAAGTGGGTTACAACACTTCACAACACTTTAAAATAAGACTTGGTAAGTGATAAAAAGGAATTATTATGAAGAATTATGATAAGAAAAGTCTAGAAAAGTGTAGAAATGTGTTACAACACTTTGCAACACCTTTACAAGAAATCTTAGAAGTCTTAATGAATTAAATATTCAAGACCTAATGTTATATTATAACTTTAAATCTATGCAAAATCAAGCCAAAATCAGCTAGGAAGGCCTAAACATGAGAAAAAGTAGAAGGGTTACTTTTTCCGTGTCCACAGCTTTCTACCCTACATTGGTATAAAATTAAAACACATTGTTGCTAAAACTAATACTATATTGAAATTGATAAAATAAAATAAAATAAAATGTTACTTTTACAATTACAACCAACCAAGGAAAATAAACTAAAAGCTATGCTACCATTTACATGGGAAGGCTAACAAAAAACCATCCAGTAATATTACAAAATAAAATTTCCTTGATCAAATTACACTATGAAATAAATAACACGTGGCTATTTATCTCACACACATCATGATTTAAAATTATAAAACTTATATCTTTTTAGCTTCAAAATTATATCATTGGGATTATTGGCTTTCCTTGATCTTTTTCATAATGTGTACATTGATTGGTGATTAAAAAGGGTGGGTGAAATAATCAATATGATGAAACATTTAGTTATACATGTGGATGAGTAGGCCTTGTGACTTGTCATAATTTATTGTATCTTTATTTTGTTGTCTTCCATCTTTAACACTTAAGATAATATCAAATTTTTGGTTCAAAATAACCATGTTACCCAAGAATTATTTGAATTTTTATCCAATCGATTCTTGGGTATATGGATTAATGATTCCATCCTTTGAGAGTGATTTCTCATTGTTGCAAAAATCTAGTTCATCATTCATCCAATTTTCTTCCTTAAAGAGAAAATAAACCTCATCTACAAAGGAAGACAAAACCATGATATTCATGCTTGAGAGAACATTAGCTACTTGTGAGGGTATGGAAACACAATATAGTAAAATAACACAATAATAATGCATAAAACACAAAAAATATATACTTGAAACACCTCCTAACCCCATGATTGAGCCAATAGGTTGTAGTCTAAGCCTATTGATATGCTCTAGATGGCTAGAAATGTGGGTTGCTCTAACAAATTGTCAACATAATATTGTTATAATGGTAAATTATGGAAGCATAATGGAAGCATAAGGTTACTTGTAATGAACTAGATAGAAATGGAGGATGCAATCTTTTATTTATAGAAAGAGACTCAAGTGGACGAAGGGATGGGATCTTGCAACAAGATCAATGGATCATGTTGAGAGATGCTCTCAAGTAAGAGGGAGAGGAAAAGTGTCATATGAGGGTTAATGGAGAATGGAGGCTTAAGTGAAGGTGATTGGATAAAATTTTGGAGGATTATGATAGTATTCCTAAGAGAGGAAAATCTTAGAATTTTTGCTTATCTCTAGGGAGATAGAATTTAAAATTAGATATTATGGGTGTTAGAAAGATGACCCCATACAATGTGAACTGAAAAGGTGACATTTGTCTCAAATGAGTGAATGAGGGCAAGATGAGGATCTATTGGGTAAATGTGTAGGAAAGAATATGGGGAATGATGGCACATGGCAGGTGATAGACTTTTAAAATTGAAGAAAATGTTTAGTGGGAATTAGAAGAGGGAAATTAATTAATCAATCTAGGATCAATTAATTAATAGGTTTTTAGAATAAATAAATAGCAATGAGTAAGGTTATATTAATTAAATAATTTAACCTTTATAAGAATAGGAAAAATAATTAAATAAAAAATTAATTAATTTAAAAGAATAAGGAAAAATTTAATTAATTATGAGATAATGAGGTTTAATTAATTAAAATTTTAAATTTTAATTAATTTATAACAGAAAGTCAGATTTGGGGTGTCTGAATTTTTCCCATATTTGTTATAGCATTTGAAGTAATGTTGCATCAAAGAAGATTAAAATTTTCTCCAATTGGATTGAAGGAACAAGAGGTTATGCCCAGTTGAGAAACCAACCGAAAGAAGAAATTTTTTGAAAAAAATAGTTTCGGTTGGTTTCGCAAAAAGGTTGGTGTAGAACCTGGGTGAATTGGATGCATATGTACATGCATGATGAGTAGGAGAGAGAAATAGAATGGTGGTGAAGGCAAGGAGAAACATCGCTAGGTAAGATGAATCCTTCTACACACATAGGAGATAATATTATGGTTAGGGGCCTATAAATATGCCCGTGAGGTCCATAACAGGTCATTTTCACTTGTATATTTAGAGAGCAGAGGCAGAGTGAATGAGAAGGAGATGGCTCATATTCCTTATCATTTAAAGAAATTTTGGGATAGTACTAATGACCAATAGAGGTAGGTGATTGGGTAAGTACCTCAACCAACAAATTTTCAAGTAGCTAGGGGGTAATAAATGAGTGCAGAATAGGGTATGAATAAGGAACAAGCTTAGGCACAGTATCATGAAACTACACTTAAGAGCATGATTTTGGTGCCTATGTTTGATGAAACAACACTTGTGCCTAAAATGGTGTTTGCACCACAAAAACATGCCCACATATCAGTAATCAACAATTTTGGTGGAAAACACTCTTATGCAAGAAATTTTGCTTGTGTCGAGTAAGAATGAACTTGTGCATAAAAATATACCTACACTAGGTAAGAATACACTTGCGCATAAAAAAGTTCCTATGCTAGGTAAGAATGCGCTTGGACATAAAAATGTGCCTATGGTAGGTAAGAATGTACTTGTGCATAAAAATGTGCATGTATCAGGTAAGAATTCACTTGCACCTAGAAAGATGATTACATGGGCTAGATTCATGCTTTTCCTAAAAAAGCAATTATGTTGGTGGGATTTTAGGGGGGAGAGACTAATTTTGAGAAAGATTGACATTGGGCACTAGATTAATGCAAGAGGATTTTTTGATGTTTCTATCATGTGAGTGGAAACTATGAGTGATGACACAACTAAGGTAATTGTATGACTTGGAATTTCAATTGTGAAATTGAATGATAAATAGTAAACAAAATAATTCACAATCAAAAGATCATATCAATAAAGAAAATAAAGCAAAATGAATCAAATGAAATGAAAACTTGCACACACATAAACACACAATTTATCCTAGAATAGCTCCATTATTCTCTATTCACCTTGGACAATGTTGTTATAGTACTTTCTCTTAGGTTTTTAGTAGCAAAATAACATAAAGCATTGTAATAATTCAAGTATAGTTTCTCTGCATGATCTAAGATGATGAATGAATTATAAGATGGTTCAATTTATAGATTTTGGGGACACCAATTGACAACCAAGATGAGAGGAAAGACTGAGAAGATCAATGGTTTAGGATTGATGAGAGGAATTGATGGAAAGTTAAGTGACTGCATGATTCCAGGTACTTGATTGTATGGATGAGTTAAGAGGATTGATTGGAGTGATAATGAGACTAACAATTAGTGGATTGAAATGATTGCTTAGTGAACTCAACATGAGTGAGAGCAGACTAAAATGTATTAAAGAATGGGCTGAGAGTAAATCTCAATCAACTAGTGAGGTGGACTAGCATGAATATTTAATAATTAAATAAATTTAACTATTATTTACATGTACAAGGTGGAAATAAACAAATAAAATAAATTATTTTATTTATTTTGGAAAAAGATAATCTTGAGCAATAAATAGATAAATTAAATAATTAAAATAATTATTTAATTTAGGAAGTGAGACATGGATAATTAATTAAATAATAATCATTTGTTTAATTAATTTGAGAAGAAAATGGATAATTAGTGAGTTAATTAAATAACTTAAAATTATTTAATCAATCATGGAAGAGTAAATAATAATGTGAATTAATTAAATAATTTGAAATTATTTAATTAATAATGGAGGGAGAATTTAATAATAATTAAATAATTTAAAATTAATTAACTATAGGAGATTATATTAAAATAATTAAATAATAACATTATTTAATTAAAATTTGAAGAATAATTAGTGTGATATAGTGTTGAGAAAAGTTAGTTGATTTTCAAGTGTCAACACTTTTCCCCTCTTTGAGGTAATACATTTTTATAGCATTGTTTCAAAGAAAGTGAATGTAATGTCAAAAAATGTACACCCTTACATTTTCACACTATGTTTGCATCCTCTTAATTAAGCCTTTAATTGGCCCAATTATGCATTCATAACCTAATTAATTTCATTTTTTGAAAGGGGGACCCATGTTTAATTAATGTCTATACTTATTTACACATCTTGGAAAATGTGTGTCCTAAGTTTAGGGCCTAGGACCTGCCCAAGGGCGAATGGGTACTCCTTAAGTCTTGGATCCCATTTTTAAATGTTTTTTTGGAAAAATTTTAATGATGTAATTTTAAGTTGCAAAGGTCGGCTTGTGATTTTTAATTGTCAAGTACTTAAGGAAAAAACTATAAATATAGGGACTTTTTATCAATTCAAATCTAACACACTTTATGAAAGCATTGCAAGAGCCAAGATTATTTTCAAGAGCATTGGAGAGCAGATTAATCAGTCATTTATTGCAGCAATCAAGATTCTATCATGATGTCACTATTTATGCATGTTCATGAATGTTTTTGAGCTAACATTGTATGTAGGTTTCAAGTTTCAAGAAAGCATTCAAGCATTAAGATCTATCAAGCAATCAAGTCATTGCAAGAAAGATCCAATCCTTGGAGTGATGTGTTAGAATTAAGTGTTCTAAGGGCAACCATTAAAGGTTTTGGTGAGTTGTAACAAGATTTTCTCATTTATCAATTCCTCCATTGTTATCATTATTTTATTATCAAGGTTTAATTACCAAACTAGGGTTTGACCAAGGAAAATCCTTATCCAGTAAAAAGAAAAAAAATTCTCCTCTCTTTGCGTTTTTAGATTTGTAGGTGAAGAAGGATTGAAATTGGATCAAAAGTGCAATTTTGCAAAGTTTTCAAAGTTGTTATCAAAGTTGTCAAGACACAGAAACTCAACTACAGGTTTTATTTTTGGATTTTTGATAGTCAAACTTGGGGGAATCAGAAGCTTAGATTTGGGAATTGATGATTGTAAAAATATTTTTTAGACCCTTGTACAGAGACCCATTCACCCCTAGGTGAATATGTCCTACAACAGGGCCTGGAACCCACTTTTAGAGCTAGGAAACAACCATCCTAAACTTCTCAAATCTGCTAGTTAATTTGTGTTTCTGTTAGTGTTATCATAATACTTTATGTTTAAAGTGTTAGATCTCATAAGTTTGATTGTTAATGCACTTTTATTCTTCTCCCAAAAATGATGTTCAATCATTTCTGTCATAAGGAAGTTAAAGTAGCATAGTGTCCCAACCTAGGGTTGAATGACCTTGAGGGTTGCAAGTCAATTCTATTCATTTTTTGCACTATTCCTCTTCCTAATGAACATGGAAAAGTTGGACTTGTGATTAGGTGGACACCCCCTTTTTCATTTGGCATAGGTTCCTCACTTCACATCACATTTTTAGGTCTTCTATCCATCTCCCTGATTTTCCTATGTTTCATTTTGGTGAAGTTGACATTGTACATCTTAAATTTTGATTTGGAGACATTCAAAATTCTAGATCTAGGTTTGCATTAGTATACTTTGCATTGAATTTAGGGTTTAATTTTTCATGTTTACATCACTCAAATTCATAAAAAATAGAAAAATTGCATTAAATTGGCATACATCTTGCATTATAGTTGCATCTAGTGTGTCCTTCAATCATTTGGATTCAAATTTCGGTCCAAAATTGTATTCCAAATTTTTTTCACTTTTTTCACTATTTGCACTTGCATTAAGACACCTAAAACTAGGAAAATGAATCATAGAATTCATAGTCTACAACCTAAAACAAAGAACTCAAACATCAAACCAGAAACAAAAACTTAAATTTTTCCAACCCCTATACAAAGACCCATTCTCCCTTAGGTGAACCTATCCTTGCATTGGTGATTTTTTAGATTTTAAGGAATCATTTTGTCTTTGTTTGCTTCATTTCATTCTGATGTCAGATCTGTGTTTCAGTTTCAAAAAATAGAAAATTTTGTACTCTCTTACATTATGTTTAATTGGTCAAATTAAGTGCATTGTTTGAAATAAAAAATGACATTAAAAATATATCATTCTTAGGCTCTCTACACCTTAATCAATCATTTATCAAATCTAAAATATTGCATTCACATTTGCATTTTAACAACTTCATCATGGATATGTGTTTTGGTAAAATATGGGTGTCCTTAAGATCTGAGGTATACATTTCAAGTTGTGTGTTTGGTGATGACCCTAATGCAATTGAGCCTATTCATGAACCTTCACCTCTTAATGAATGTCCCCATTAGATGGACATCTTAGGCCAAGATGAAGATAGCATGCAAAAATTCATGCAATAATCCTTACACAACCTTGAGAATAATGTATCCTTCTATCCATCCATGCAAACACCTCCTATAATCCCATAACTTGATATGTTCAACCTTTTACATCCTAATATTGAAGCACAAAGCAAGTCTCAACCATCAATCATGAATGAACTTGTTAACAAGGACAATAGTGATAGTCTTCTTTCTTATGCTCATTTAGTTACTGATACACCCATTAAATTAGAAGAGAGTTATGGTCAAGGGTGCTGCCACAGTAATGGGTTACACTTTTTGGGACATTCTGATTTTTGTTGAAATCACATATTTTTAGAAAATATAATTATTTAAGTCTTGAAATATTCCATTTAAAGGATTTTAATTGAAGAGGGTTTTATCAAACACCCTTAGATAAAACCCCCTTGGATAAAACCTTGCTAGTTTTAAACCATACCTATATTGGAGTCTCCTCTGCACCTATCAAATGTTGATAAAAAACCACTTTTGATTTACCTTTTGGGGGATCAAATGAATTCATTTAAAATTTATGCTTTGTAAGCATGTAGAACTTATTATAAGATTCACAAAAGTATAATTTCAAATATATTTAATTTAATTATTATATTTATTTTTTATTTCTTTTGAATGTAGGATTTTCACCGAAGATCAAACTCTTCATTCTGCACATGTGGAAAAATAGTAGATTAGCAAAAAATCCTAAAAAATATCTATGCTCTTGGTATTGATGTCCTTGATCCAACAAACTTTTTTTGAATTTTGATACATACAAAAAAGTTATCCGCTATATAGTAAACCTATATCTAAATTGTAATTGGTTTGAATTCAAAACTTAACTAAGAAATAAATATTTAATAAAATGTTGTGAAACCAAATGGAAGAGATAGATATCATAGTTACAAATCTAAATTCAAAAAAAATAAAAATCCTTCATAGAAAGAAGTTGTGTTATACAATAAACATATCTCTTTCAAAATGTTATTTACTGTTAAAAACCAATTATTGAAGGAGATGGAAAAATAAATGCAATTTGATTCCAATATTTTTAAAAAAATATTTAGAATTTATAGACAAAATGTCACAAATAACTAGTTTGCATCATCTTCAAATTCCTCATGGTTTAGCAGCTATACGTGTCTGAAAGTGAAGATTTAGTTAAAAAAGTTCAATTCAATGTCAAGTTTGGCCAAAAATGTTGGAAAATGTGCCTCAATTTGCTGGCTTAAACCTCTGTTAAAGACTTGGAATTTTTCCCCTTTGTTTGGCTTTCATTGTCGGCCTATCGCCAAAATCTTGAACCTTGAAATCTAAGTCACGGGGTTCTGAAAGTTTATAACTTGGTGACATTGTGTTGGTCGCGGGATCATTGGATTTCTGAACTTTGGACCTAATGTCGCAGGGTTCAAAAGTTCCATAACCTCTCGACGTGGTGATCTCCTTGTTTTCGCAGGTTTCATGATTTTCCTAACCCCCAAATGAAGGTTTTGAAGTTTGGGTTTCTCCTAACTTGGCATCATGACTGATGGATGGTGGGACTGGTCTACGTAGATGGTGACATCAATTGTATGATAGTGACATGGATGTTGCATGGATAGTGGGAGCCTCATGGAATGACTGATAGACTAGTTCAAAAGTCAAAGTGATGGACAAGTGATGTGTCGACACGCGACACAGTTTCATTTGTTGATTTTACATCATTGATGTAAATCCATGATCATTGGTCAAGAGCTTTATTTTCTGTTAGTGATATGTTTGCATTAAATGCATGATCAAACTCGGGGGTTGACAGAGTGCAAATATAGTAATATTCTTTGTAATCAAATTTAATGCTGGTAGCTTGATGCGTGCTGGATGGCGATTTGTGGCTCGAGACGAAGGAAGCATGTTGATGAAGATAATGAAATTAATGAAAACCTAATGGTGGTTGAGTGGTGATATACTGTATGCTTTTCGAGCATTGTAATAATGTGAGGTGAGCTGTAGTCTATGAGTGAGGTTGACCAAGGGGATTGTATTGTGGCTGTGACTTAACATCTGAGAGTGAAGTCTATAACTCTATATGTAATTTATTTACTGTAATACAAAGTGACTTTACCAAGTGGTGTGTGGGTTTTTCTCTCGTAAGGGTTTTCCCATGTATATCTGGTGTTATTTTTGTGTATGTTTCTATTTTGTCTCTCCTTTTTCTCTATGAATGTGCATCTCAAATGTATGTAACTTGTTAAATGAAAGTTTTTTCACTTCTTTCCTGAGGATTTTGCATTAGGAAGGTGTTTTCTACACTGTCTCTTTTCCTTTCAAGTGGTATTAGAGCCTACCCAGTTGTGCTATCCTTGTGAGTAGGGCTAGTTTTTTGTGCTAATCCTATTTCAGTGGGAGTCTTGCAAAAGAACTAGTTGTCTTTTTTACTATTTGAGATGGAAAGTACATTAGGAAGAGTAGAAATTGAAAAGTTCAATGGTGGAAATTTTGAGTTGTGGAAACTCAAAATGGAAGACTTGTTGGTGGATAGAGACTTTTGGATTGTTGTGTCTAGAACTATGCCACAGAGTATGAAGCAAGAAGATTGGGACCTCACGAATAGAAAAGCTAGAGGGTTGATAAGACTTTGTCTAGCTAATTATGTACTCTTGAACGTCCATGAGGAGAAGACTACATCTTCATTATGGAAGAAACTTGGTGACATTATCAGGGAAAGTCTTTGGTGAATAAATTATTCCTGAGGAAGAAGGTGCATCTGTAACAGACCATCTGAATTCATTTAATATGATTGTTGCTTAGTTGGCGTTTGTGGGTGTGAACATAGAGGAGGAGGATCATTGTATGCTTATGTTATGCTCCTTACCCAACACTTGGGACCATCTGGTAATGACTATTGGAAGTACAATAACTAATTTCAAGATGGAAGACTTGGTTGCATCACTACTATCAAAAGAAATGCAGAGGAACTCTTTTGAGATGGCCAAGGAGGCTCTTGCTATTTAGAGTAGATCAAAGGAGAGAAGCAAGAAGAAAGAAAATAAGTTTAAATCCAAATATGAAGGGAGATCAAAGTATCCTAGTAAGAAGTCTAAGGTGAAATGTTGGAACTATGGGCAGACTAGTCATATCCAAAAGGGTTGTAAGGAGGAGAAAAAGAAGAGTAACTCTTCAAACAATGACTCTTCTCAAAGTGATGCAAATTCCTTCATTGTAGCCTTGGCGACTCAAGCATTAGATGATTTCTGGCTGATTGACTTAGGTGTATCTTTTCACATGACATCTCATAGAGATTGGTTCACCAACTATGAAAAGTATGCTCGTGGAAAGGTGTACTTGGCAAGTGATTCAACTCTAGAAATTGTTGGCCATGGAAGAGTCAGAATCCAATTCCCTGACGAAAGAATTAAAGGGATAGATAGCGTACTGCACATACCAGGTTTGGCTCATAACCTGCTTTCTATTAGTAAGCTAAATGATGTTGATGTGCATGTTTCTTTCTCGAGTGGAGGCTATAAGTTGACTAGAGGCACAATGGTGCTGGTAAATGTTCCTTCATTATCGAAGTCTAGATGTTATGTTTCTTTTATTGATGATTATTCAAGAAGGGAATTTGTGTACTTTATTAAGAGTAAATTAGAAGTGTTTAGTCAGTTTAAAGAGTTTAAAAACTTGGTAGAAAATCAAAGTGGGAGGAAAATTAAATGCTTGAAGACGGATAATGGTGGTGAGTTTTGTTCTGTATTTTTTGAAAGGTACTGCAAAGACCATGGGATTAAAAGGCATAAAAATATGCCTTATATTCCATAACAAAATGGAGTTGCTGAAAGGTTAAACAAGACACTTATGGAAAGAGCGAGAAGTATGTTGAGTGGTGCTGGTCTGGAGCAAAAGTTTTGGTCCAAGGTTGTGGCTACAACATGTTGGTAAATTCTTCACCTTGTTCAACTCTTGTTAACAAAATACCTTTGGAAGCATGGTCTAGTAAGAAGCCCTCTCTGAGACATATTTGTGTCTTTGGATGTGAGGCATATGCATATGTGCTAAATGAAAAGATATCAAAGTTGGAGAATAAGGCTATCAAATGTATCTTCATTGTCTATGACATTGGTGTGAAAGGATACAAGCTTTGGAATCCTATTACTAAGAAGGTTTTGTACATTAGAAGTGTAATCTTTCATGAGTTGAAGCCTTCAATAGCCGATCCACAATTAGAGATAGATAAAAAGAAAAAGAAGAATGATGTAGTTGAAATGCCTCGAACTCCAGAAAAAGAGGAACTCTAAAGTGTAATTGAAATTAAGGAGAGTTCTAGTAGCTCTGAGAGTTTTGAAGAAGAACTAGAACCTCAGCCTCACCTTGCGAGGAGGTCTACACGTGAAAAGCGTCAACCTGATAGCTATGGATTTTCTATGTTGGATTCGAACTGTGCCCATGCTTTGATTACTAGCACTGATGAGCCTAGGACTGTGAAAGAGGCAATTAATATTCCTGATTCAAATTCTTAGTTGGAAGCCATGAATGAAGAAATGGTTTCATTGAAGAAGAATGAAACCTGGGATTTGGTAACCCTTCCTAAAGGACGTAATCCTGTTGGTTGTAAATGGGTATTTAAGAGGAAGACTAGTCTAGATGGCAGTGTTGAAAAGTATAATGCTCAGTTGGTCGTGAAAGGTTATTCCCAGGTAGAGGGAATTGATTATGGAGAAATATTTTCTCCTATAGCTAAGTTGGCATCTATTAGATTTCTTTTGTCACTTGCAGCCGTGTATGACTTAGAGATCAAGCAGATGGATCTAAAGACAAAGTTTCTTCATGGAGAGCTGGAAGAAGAAATCTATATGTCCCAACTAGAGCACTTTGATGAAAAAGGTAAAGAAAGCTTGGTTTGCAAGTTAATGAAATCTTTGTATGGTTTGAAGCAATCACCTAGAATGTGGTACCAAAAGTTTGGCATGTTTGTGTTGTCATTGAGATTTGTGAGATCAAAATATGATCATTTTGTTTATTATAAAGCTCAAAATGATTGTGTGCTTATTATTACCCTGTATATGGATGATATGTTATTCGTAGGAAATAGTAAGATTATGATTTTTGATCTTAAATCTAAATTTTTTGCAAAGTTCGAAATGAAAGATCTTGGTGCAGCAAGGTATATTTTGGGGATGGAAATAAAAAGGGATAGAGAAAGTAGAAAGCTTTGGCTCAGCCAGAGTAAGTATATCAACACTGTCCTGGAGATATTTGGGATGACTGATCATAAGCAGCTAGTTGTTCTAGTGTTGCAGGGAACAAAGCTATCTATTGAAGACTATTCAAAGTCTCCTACTGAGATGGAGGACATGACCAGGGTGTCATATGCAAGTGTTATTGGTAGTATAATTTACTCAATTTTTTGTACTAGGCTAGACATTTCCCAAGCAATGGGAGTTCTTAATTAGTTTATGGCTATTCCAGGAAGGCCGCATTGGGATGCTTTGGAGAGGGTTTTTAGATATTTGAAGGGTACCTCAAAGTTTTCTTTGTGTTATCATGGCAACTCGATTGGATCACAAAGATCTCTTAGCATTCATGGATATGTGGAATCTAATTGGGTAGGGGACGTTGACAACAGAAGATCCACTAGTGGATATATCTTCATGTTATTTGGTGGAGTAGTCAGTTGGATGAGCAAGCGGTAGGTTGTAGTCGCTTTATCTACTACTGAGGCAAAGTATATGGTAGCAACACATGCCTACAAAGAATCCGTTTGGCTTAGGAATTTATGTTCAAATATTGGGCTTAATGCAGGGTAGATTATGATTTGCTATGACAGTTAGAGTGCTATTTATTTGGCAAAAAATACCACTTCTCATGCTAGGATGAAGCACATTGATGTGCAGTATCATTTCATTTGTGATATGGTGGAGGATGGAAAGGTTAATTTAGAAAAGGTAGATACTTTGGAGAATGTCCTTAATGCATTGAAAAAGCCTATGAGCATAGACAAGTATAGGTGGCGTGCTAGTTCGATGAGCCTTGGGGCCTATGACCTTCAATAACTTTGAGTTTAGAGGAACCTAATAAGTCTTCGTCAAGTGGGAGCTTGTTGGAAAATGTGCCTCAACTTTTTGGCTTAAACCTTTGTTTAAAAGACTTGGTGTTTTTCCCCTTTGTTTGGATTTCATTATCAACCTATCGCCAAAATCTTGAACCTTGAAATCTAAGTCACGGGGTTCTGAAAGTTTATAACATGGTGACATTGTGTTGGTCATGCGATCATTGGATTTACGAACTTCATAACTCATGTCATGGGGTTTGAAAGTTCCATAATAGGTCCCGACATGCTGATCTCCTTGTTGTCGTAGGTTTCAGGATTTTCCTAACCCTCGACCAAAGGTTCTGAAGTTTGAGTTTCTCCTGACTTGGTGTCATGACCGATGGATGGTGGGATCGGTCTGCATAGATGGTGATGTCAACCATACAACAGTGACATGGATGCTACGTGGATAGTGGGAGCCACATGGAATGACCGATAGACTGGTTTGAAAGTCAAAGTGATGGACAAGTGATGTGTTGACACGTGGCACAATTTCATTTATTGATTTTACATCACTATTTTAAATCAATGATCATTGGCCAAAAGGTTTATTTTTTGTTAGTGATATGTTTGCATTAAATGCATGATTAGACTCGAGGGTTGACAGAGTGCAAATATGGTAATATTCTTTGTAACCAAATTTAATGCTAGCAGCTTGATGTGTGCTGGATGGTAGTGTGTGGCTCAAGATGAAGGGAGGTTTTCAATGAAGATAATGAAATTAATGAAAACCTAATGGTGGTTGAGTGGTGATATACTTTATGCTTTTTGAGCATTGTAATAGTGTGAGGCGAGCTGTAGTCTACGAGAAGGTCAACCAAGGGGATTGTATTATTGCTGTGAGTTAACATTTGAGAGTGAAGTCTATAACTCTGTATGTAATTTATTTACTGTAAGACAAAGTGACTTTACTTGGTGTGTGGGTTTTTCTCCCGTAAGGGTTTTCCCATGTATATCTGATTTTATTTCTATGTATGTTTCTATTTTGTCTCTCCTTTTGTTCTATGAATGTGCACCTCAAATGTATGTAACTTGTTAAATGAAATTTTTTGCACTTCTTTTCTGAGGATTTTGCATTAGGAAGGTGTTTTCCGCATTGTCGCTTTTCCTTTAAAAAAAGTGTAACCCACTATTGTGGGATCACCCTCAAGGATTTAAGATCTTAAATAAACAAGGATGTGACATAACAAATAATAGTTGAAATCCATAAATTTTTAGAAAAAATACCATCCAAGGATACCAAGGGGTTAGGATACCAAGATCGTCCCCCCTTTGCACATCTCCTAAGGGGAAAGGTGTTCTCTTTCATAAGATCATTCCAAGAGACCAATTAATACCTCACAAGGACAATGGGGTCACCTTAGACCCTCCATATCCACCTCAAAAAGTTTCCTAATCAAGAAAAATACAAAGGCCTTACAAAATCAATAAGTTGCAATTCCCTTGTCCTATGTCCAAAAATAAAAAAGCTTTACACACTTTTTAATCAAGGACTTATAACATTGGGGGAAATCTAAAAGGAAAAAGTACAAACACATCTCATTGTCAATATCATAGAACTCTTGGGCATAATATTGATGAGTGCCATGCTTTAAATATAATTAATAGAGAATTTGAACCGTTTTCACGTCAATGTGATTGTATAATCAATTAACAATTGATCACTTTGCTCGTTGTCATGTGATAGTTGGAGGATCATCACATGCTCACTATTACATGTTTTACATTTAAATGCAAAACATTTTATATATTGCAAGGAGCACATTCTCATCACCTATCTTGGCTTATCCTTTCCCTACACTTGGGGGGGCAAGGAGTTATATAGCCTTATCCTAATATGGCTCTTGTTGTTGTGGGCTTTGGCTAGTTTTTTTCCTTTTTCATATAATGAACAAGATTGGGATGCATATGACCTACTATAGGTTGACTTTCATGTGCCATACTAGTCTTTTCTTTGTTTTCTTTTCATTTTCTTTGTGTGATTTCATGTGCATAATGTGATCCCCCATGTCATGATGCTTGGCATGTTTTTATATGTTTGTGAGCCTAATTTGGATGACCCTTGCCACTCCATTGGTGCAAGGATACAAAAGAAGTGAATCTATCATGACATTGTTCTATTTGTATCTACATTCTTCTATATGTTGAATAGGGTGATCCCATAATAGTGGTTTACAATTTTTGGCCAAAGGTTGACTAAATTTCTATGTGCCATACATATTTTGTCTTTTCTTTGTTTTCTTTCTCATTTTCTTTGTGTGATTAACTCATCTGTGCATAATGTGATTCCCCCATGTCATTTTTTTGTTGGATGCTTGGCATGTTTTTCCACATATGTTTGTGACATAATAAAACCAAAACATATTAAAATTATATTCATTGGATATGACCCAATTGGGTTTTGATTCCCCATTTTCATCCTCCACTCCATTGGTGCAAGGATACAAAAGAATTCGTGAATCTTTTTTATCATGACATTGAACCCCTTTATTCGGTCGAACTTGTAGGTTCATTACCCCTAAAACCAATTTTTTTGCCATTCCTTCTCCATCAAATTGTAAACCACTATTGCTTCACCCATAACTATTATCTTTTCTCTTGTACCATGTTTTCCTTTTGGGGATGATGCAAAGCGTTGAGACATTTATGTCTCTTCAATGTTCACCCAAAAGGCTTTTCCTTTGTGCTTGTTGTTCCATGAGTTATTTGGGGAATGATGATAGTTCCAAGCTTGATTATATCACTATAGCAAAGCCATATGCTAAGCCCAAATCCATGGATCCCTTATGTGTTATATTAGGATTGCATATGGGGGACAACCTCATTTCCATGATGTAGCTCTACTTGGAAACATATGTTTTGCATAGGGCTTCCTGAATAAAGCTCTCATGTATTGGCATTTTTCATTTTTCTACTTTAAATTAATTGTTCACAACATGGTGTTTAGCAATTTATTTAAAGTGGGGGCATACACATCCCCACTCATTGTTTGGATATTCCCTTTACAGTGTGGTCTTCTTACTTCATGTGACCTGTCTTCTTCTTGGTGACAGTGGGTTTGATGTCCTTCAAGAGCATGAAATTTCTTGGCATATGACATTCCTCTTAGTGGTAATGTTATGGCTTGCATTCTATAAAGTGTGAATCCTTTATTCCTTGACTAGTCCTCCATTGGTTACATTAAGCACGATGTTCCCTAAGGTGAGACCTTTCATGAATCTAGAAAAACCCCTTTGAATAGCTTATCCTATTGCATTTAAAACTTTTTCATGGCCTTAAGCATAACACAAATTTCTTTCCAATGGTTCCTTTTTGTTTTTCATGAGTTTCTAGCATAATGTAGCTTGCTAGCCTTGTGACCCTTTTTGTCACAACTTATCAAAGTTATCATGAGACCATATAACTTTTGGTATGGTTGAAGTATGGGATCCTGTAGACTTGGCATGAATTTCACATCAGCCACCTTTTTGTGGGTACATACAAACCTAGTGTGTGTTTCTCACTTTCTTGGGGCTCACCTAGTGGACACCGGATTTCACTAGCCCTCTTGAGTATTTTTTTTTAACATAGTGGACAATGAGGTTTCACTTGTGAATGCATTTTATGGACAACAGTGCAACCATGGCTAGTCCATCCTTCCTTTTTTTTCTTTTTGCATTAATTTTGACATTGCATGATTTTTCATCTTGTGCTACTGTAGGCATGTGTGATATGGAATCATAAGAAAATAAGAAGCAACAAACAAAGATTCAATTGTACAAAGTGACAATAATCTTTGTAGACAGAGAAAAAATTCAATGAAAGACAATATTCTCTGCAAATAATAATAATACTGCACTTGAATTCCAATATCTCCCCCAAAAGGACAAAAATACATTATTATATAGGCATTATGTATGGGAAAATTAAAGATTTAGAATATCATCCAAATCTTCACATGAAGTGCAAATGAAAAAAAAATAATAACTTACTAACTTATGCTAACTTCCCAACAATTTACTAATTTATGCTAACTTCCTAACAACTAGGAAACTAACATTTGACTTTCACTTTTTACATAGGATAAACACTAAAAAATATTAAAATAATAATTAAAATCCTATGCTCTAACTTATACCCTATGAATCCTCATCATTCCTCCCAACAATAACAACATTTGACTTGAATGCTTTCAAGAGAGAAGGAAAATCTTGAGATAGTTGGTAACAATAGATCTAGTAAGGATTGATGTGGAAGCTGACGTTGTTTGCCAACAAGGTAGGAAGTGGTGGAACCATGTCGTGTCTGACGAGTCTTCATGTCAACAACTCTATCAAAATCAAATAGAAGATGAATATTAGGAATGTACCATCTGCAAGATGCATGACAAGAGGCTTAGTTTCTAGTATTGACTCATTGTAGTGTTTGAGAAGATCAACATTGACAACATCATGGATTCCCAACTGAGTTGGAAGATCAAGCCGAAACACATTATCAGATACCTTATGAAGAATTATGTAAGGCCCATAACGAAGTGGCTTGACCTTACTACATGTGATTTCTCTTGGAAATGATTTTTTTCTAAGTATAACCAAACTTTATCCCCAACTTGAAAAGTATGAGGTACATGATGATGATCCATAAGTTGTTTTTTGTTTTCTAGAGTCTTCTGAAGAATTTGAACTTCTTTGGACTGAAGATTTTGAAAATGTTGAATAAAGGCTTGGGCCTTATCTTGCTCTTTCTGAATATGCATAGTGGCTAGAGATGGAAAAGATAAGCGCAACTCATTTGGAGCCAAAGGCTGAAAACCAAGACATACCTCAAAAGGTGAGTGACTTGTAGATGAGTGGAATTATTGATTGTAGGCATGCTCTACGTGGGTGAGGCTCAAATCCCACTTGGCAGGAGAATTATGGTGATAAATCCTCAAAATATGTATAAGAGTACAGTTCACAACTTCAGTCTAACCATCTAACTGAGGATGAAAAGCAGTGGAAAAGTTAAGGGAAAATCCCAAAATCTTCCACAAGGATCACTAGAAATGGCCCACAAAACATGAGTCATGATTAGAAACAATGCTAGTTGGTAAACCAAAAGATCTCCAAAAAAAGTCAAAGAAGAGTTGGGCTAAGTCATGCGTTGAACTTGTCTTGTGGCATGGCATGAACTTAGCCATCCTGCTAAATTGATCAACAACCACAAAAAAACTATCATGGCAGCGAACAGTCAATGGAAAGCCACTAACCAAATCCATGGAAATGCTCTCCCAAGGATGAGAAGGAATAGGCAAAGGAATACTTAAGCCCAATTTTCTACTTCTTGGTTTGGAGTGGCAACAAATTGCACATCGCTTGAGGAAATGTAGAACATCTCATTGCATATGAGGCCAATAGAAGAACCACTGCAAATGATGAAGTGTTTCTTGTTTGCCAAAATGACCACCATAAATAGTAGAATGTGCCTCCTTGAGAAGAGAAGTCCGATGATCTCAAGGGATACAAAGCTTATCTAGTTTGTAAAGTAACCCTTCCTTGATATGGAAATCTTGAAAAGGTGTCAAATTGAAAGTTGAAGGATTTTGAAGACTTTTGTAGGAAACACCAAAATCAGGATCTTGATCATACTGAGAAGACCATGTCTAAAATTCCAAGTGAGAAGTGGACACAATAGTTAAAACATGTGTTGTAGGAGGACGACTTAAAAAATCCGCAACATTGTTGGTGTTCCCCAAGTTCTTATACTTGATGACCAACTGAAACTTTTGTAGATATGAATCCCACTTCATATGTCGAGCTTCTTCAATTTTGTTTTGAGACTGAAGAAATTGTAGAGGCAAGTGATTAGTGTGAACAACTATTTATTTCCCCAAAAGATAATGTCTCCAATATTTAATGGCTTGGACCAATGCATATAATTCCTTATCATATGTGGAGTAGTTCCTTTTAGCAACAATTTTTTTTTTCTGAATGATAGGCCACATGATGACCATTTCACTTTAGAACAGGTCAAGTGCATATTGTGAAGCATCTCTCTCAATCTCAAAAGGTTGTGAGAGATCTAGTAAAACAAGAACAGGTGCTAAACATAATTTTTCTTTCAACGTGTTGAAATCACATGAGTGAATTTCTTTCCACTTGAATGCAACATTGGTCTTTTTCAATTGGTGCAAAGGTGCAGCAATATCTAAGTAATGTTGGATGAACTTGTGATAGAGGTTGGCAAGACCAAGAAAAATCTTCAATTCAGTGAGATTTGAAGGAGTAGGCCACTTGAGAAGAACTTCCACTTTTGTAGGATCAACATGAATTCCATGTGCATCAATGGAAAATCCAAGATAGGAGATGGATGTATGACCAAAAGAAAACTTAGGAAAGTTGGCATACAAACTATTATGTTGAAGTGTATGAAGAACATGTTCCAAATGCTAAAGATGGACTTTCCAAGTGTGAGAAAAGACAAGAATATCATCTAAGTAGATGATAACAAATTTTTCCAAATAATCATGAAATACCTCATGCATCAATCTCATGAAAGTGGCAAGAGCATTAGTGAGACCAAATGGCATTACAAGCCACTAAAAAAGACCCATTTTAGTCTTGAAAGTTGTCTTCCATGTGTCCTCTGCTTGAACTCTAACTTGATGGTACCCATTTTTTAGATGAAACTTGGAGAAAATTTTGGCACCTTGAATTTGATCCAATTGCCATCAATTCGTGGAAGTGGATATCGATTTTTGATGGTGATCTTATTTAATTCCTGAAAGTCAATACACAGCCACCAAGTTCCATCCTTTTTAAGTACAAGAAAAATTGGTGAAGCACAAGGGGATGTAATTGGTTTAATAAATCCTTTAGACAATAAATCTTGGATTTTTCTTTTTATCTCATCACTTTGAAGAATTGATTATCAATACAATGGGGAATTAGGAAGAGATGCAACATGATCAATATCAATAGTGTGATTGATTGCTCATTCTGGGGGAAGTGTCTTAGGCTCCTCAAACACATGTGTATATTCTTGCAACAATTTTTCAAGAGTAGCATGTGGCTTAGACATAATAAATTTTTCTTTAGAATTATCATATTGTGGCCTTATGAAAATTAGTGCAAGCTCTTGTGGTCGATTGATTGTCTTGCATGCCTATCTACAACTAAGTAATAGATTTGTGGTGCTCTTTGTACATTTTATTAAGTATTCCTTATTATCTTGTTGCCGTGTATATGTATTTTTAAATGCATCATAATGAGATTTCCTATCATACTAATAGGGTTTTCTAAGCAACAAACCACAACAATCCATGGTGGTCACATCACATGTGACCTTATCAATGAATTTGGCACCAAATGCAAAAGCAACGGTGCATGTGTGTGTGATCTAAGAGGATGAACCAATATCCTTCCATCCAAGTGAATATGGATGAGGATGTGGATCCATTGACAAATGAAGTTTATCAACAATGGACTTCACAATCAAATTTCTCTGTGAGCTATTGTTGATGATACAATCCATAGAAAAATCATGGGTTAGGTGAGCATGAGTGACAAACAAATTGTCACGTCCCCTTGAAGTAGAATGATGGTTCATCAAGGTGACTTTATTAAGTCTACCTTTCAACTCATCATATGTCCTATCATCACTAGAATTATTGATGGGAAAATTTTTCTTTTCCTCATCATGAGATTGTACAATTAGATTCTTCCTCTTCAACTTGAAACATTCAGATTTTTCATGTCCCTTCTTTTTACAATAAGTACAAAATTTACATTTCTTAGTATCAAAAGGAGAAAAAGAAGAGGAAGGAGAAGAATTTTTCTCTTTAGAATTTTTTTTTTGTGGTCAAGAACTCAAAGCCTTTGGAGGACCTACAAAAAATGAAGGCAAAGATGCACGAGATTGGGCAACAAGCTTTTCTTCTACCAGTTGTGCTTGGTTGAATGCAACATCAAGTGTTTCTAGGGTAGTATATTTCAACTCCCTAAAAAAATGCTCTTGTAATCCAATCTTGAACTTTAAGATTAGAGAAACACCTAGATCTTGCACATGGAGGAGTATCCTTAGTCTATTGAATTGGTAGATATAATCCTGCACTGACATATGTTGTCCTTGTCGTATGCGAAGCTATGCTTGATGTGAAAATCTTGCTCATAGTTGGAAGGATAGAATGTATCCTTTAAGGTTGTGACAAGTTGATTCCATGTGGTGATAGGCTCTCGAGCATATTGGCGCTTAGTGACCAAAACCTTAGTGACACTAGAGAGCTTCAACTTTGCAAAAGGAACTTTGTCATCATCAGCAATTTCATTGTACGTGAACCATGTCTCCATGTCAAGAATCCACGTGTAGAACACATCAGGATCTCGAGATCCATCAAAGATCTTGGCTTCACATTTGGCTGGAGGTTGGTGTCTTTCAGGACCAGGAGGTTGTTGGTTATTTGGATCAGGTAGTCATTGAATTGCAATATCATTGACTTTATCAATCAATGTGGTTATCACACCGACAAGTTCAACAACTTGCTTGACCAAGTTAGCAGCCATACTATTGCAAGTTAAAGCCAGTGAAACACTTTACAACTCCTAACAATACAAATTGACCAATAGTGAAGTTCAATAGTCTACTTGACTTGGTTTGACAAAAATAATTAAATCAAAGAATCCTTTAGAGCTTTGAGTGAATTCTTGTTAAAGGGATGGTTGGAACTCCTCCCAACACAATTTGACCAATTTTGAAAATATCAAATAGATCACAACGTACAATTAATACTCTCCCCACAAACTTAATACATGTATTTTTTAAGATATTTGGGAGCATTATACACAAGTTTTATTAAATAAAGAATATAAATTCTTTATTTTTCTAAGAAAAACCATGAAAAGGGAGCAAAACCACGTTTTTGCACTCAAAACCACCTTCAAAACCATCTAGGCGTTTGAAATTAGCACCTACAACAACAATTTTCAAATGGTCATAACTTTCTCAAAACATAACAAAATTCAGATCCGTAAAATGTTCTAGAAAGCTCTCAAGAAGGTGCTTCTATCCATACAAACCAATAAAAATAATAATTTATATATAAAGTTCTGTCAATGAATGAACAACACTGGTTTGTAAAGAAATTGTATCAAAAACTGAAACAAGAGTGCATACTTTTTCAAACACACACCTCCAGTTGCTTCTAGATATATAATTCTCCACAAATGATTGAAAAAGCTTCAAAAATTGTCTCCTTTTGTTGAGAGCATCAGGACTGAAATTATTTTTGATAAACAGATTTGAATGAACAGTCCAAACCCATGGATTAAGAGTGCTCTGATACCAACTGATATGGAATCACAATAAAATAAGAAGTAGCAAACAGAGATTCAATTCTACAAAGAGACAATAATTTCTGCAGACAGAGAACAAATTCGAAGAAAAACAATATTCTCTGCAAATAATAATAATACTGCAAACTTGAATTCCAATATCTCCCCTAGAAGGACGAAAATACATTATTATATAGGCATTATGTATGCCAAAATTAAAGATTTGGAATATCATCCAAATCCTCATGTGAAGTGGAAATGACAAGAAAATAATAATTTACTAATTTATGCTAACTTCAAAACAATTTACTAATTTATGCTAACTTCTTAACAGCTAGGAAACTAATATTTGACTTTCACTTTTTACAAAGGATAAAATACTAACAAATATTAAAATAATAATTAAAATCCTATGCTCTAACCTATACCCTATGAATCCTCATCAATGTGTCTCTTTATACCTTTGTTGGTTTTCCATGAGATCTTAGATCTTGGGGGCTTGATCATCGTCCTTGACCTTTGTCATGTTATCTTTCCAACAATTTTACAATTAGACCTCTCTTGACTTATTTTTCTACTTTAGTGTGAGTTGGAGTGCAAGTCCATACTCTCACTAAAGTGGGGGCTAAATGTAGTGTTGAAAAATACACAACCTTACATTTTCACACTATGTTTTAATCCCCTTAATTAATTAGACTTAATTAATCCTTTAATTGGCCCAATTATGCATTTGCAAGCCTTATTAATTTCATTTTCTGAAAGGGGAACCCACGTTTAATTAATTCCTACACTTAATTACACATCTTGGAAAATGTGTGTCCTTGGTTTAGGGCTTAGAACCCATTCACCCAACTCCTTAAGTCTTGGATCCCATTTTTTAATATGTTTTTGGTGGCATTTTAATGATCTAAATTCAAATTGCGAAGGTCGGCCTGTGATATTTAATTGTCTGGTAATTAAGGAAACACCTATAAGAATAAGGTCTTTTTATCAATTCAAATCTAACACACTTTATGCAAGCATTAAAAGAGTCAATATGATTATCAAATGCATTGGACAAAAAATTTATTAGTCATTTACTGCAGCAATCAATATCCTATCATGATGTCAAGATTTATGTGTGTTCATGCATGTTTGTGAGCTAACATTATGATGTAGGTTTCAAATTTCAAGAAAGCATCCAAGCATCAAGATCTATCAAGAAATCAACCCATTTCATGCAAGATCTAATCCTTGGAGTGATGTGTTATACTTCAATCCTCTAAAGGAAACCATTAAAGGGTTTTGTGAGTTATAACAAGAATTGTTCGTTCATCAATTCCTCCATTTTTTATCATTATTTCATTATCAAAGTTTAATTACCAAACTAGGGTTTGACAAAGGAAAAACCTTATCCACCAAAAACAAACATTTTTCTCAATTTTGTGTTTACATATTTGTAGGTGAAGAAGGATTGAAATTGGATCAAAAGTGCACTTTTGCAAAGTTGTCAAAGTTGTCATCAAAGTTGTCAAGACACTAAAACTCACCTACAAGTTTTAATTTCGTCTTTCTGAAAGTCAAACTTGGGTGAATCAAAATATTAGATCCAGGATTTGAGGACTGCAAAAAGAACTTTTAAACCCTTGTACAAAGACCCATTCACCCTTGGGAATATGTCCTTTAGCAAGGCCTAAAACCCACTTTTGGAGCTAGGTAAACACCATCCTAACCTTCTTAGATCTGTTGGTTAATGGTTGTTTCTATCACTGTTATCATAATAATTTTTGTTTCAAGTGCTAGATCTGATAAGTTTGATTATTAATGCACTTTTATTCTTCTCCCAAAACTATTGTTCAGTCATTTATTTCATAAGAAAGTTAAGGCAACATAGTGTCCAAACCTATGGTTGACTCACCTTAAGGGTTGCAAGTCAGTTCTAATCATTTGTGGCACTATACCTCTTCCTAATGAACATAGAAAAGGTGGATTTGTGATTAGGTGGACATCCCCTTTTCCTTTTGGCATAGGTCCCTCACTTCACATCACATTTTTAGGTGTCATATCCATCTCCCGAATTTCCTACATTTCAGTGAATAAATATTTTTGACACGCTCCAATCTACCCCAACGAATGAAAATGGAGTTGGGATTCCCCCTTGGGAGTTTGGAAAAAATAATATTAAAAATATATATATTTTATTTGAACTCATGAAAATAAATGAATTTAATAGAGGATATCAGATAATGATTAAAATTTATAAAATTTGATGGGGGGTATAGTGAAGGTGAATGAAATAGATTTTGGGAATGGAGGGAAATTAAAATGGGAAATTTAGGTTTAGGTGGGGGCATAAAAAAGAAGGTGGCGTGGTATTTCTTCCTTATTTGTACTCCTTGAGTTGTGGAAATTAGAGAGCTCTAGGTTTTGTGAGAGTGAGTTTATGGAGAGAATGGTGCAGATTCTAGAGGGTAATCATCGTATGGAGTAGGTGTCAACATTTGGACAAAGGGATAACACACCAGCTAAGGTAGGGCTTCTAACTATCCTTTTCAATTGCATGATTTGATGCATTTATTAGTGTTGAAATTAGGGAAAAACTAGGGAAATGTAGTGAATGTGCCAAACTATAGTTTTACACAATTGAAGGTCAGATAAGTGCATATGCCAAGGATATTACACATTTTTTAATATTTAGGTGCATTTTCGAAGAAAATATGCAATTGGATGGGCATAAATGTTTCCAAAAATGATGCATTTGCCTATGATATGGGTGCAAATTCCTATAATATGGGCACAAATGTTGCCAAAAATGATGCATTTGCTTGTGATATGGGCACAAATGTGTCAATGTGTGGGCATAATTCCAATGCAATTTTTCTTGATGAAGGGGATGAAATGGAACGGGGGAGTAGTTTAGGATAAATTAAAGGTTACCTATCTAATTGGGAAGGGTTTATATGTTGCTAAAAATGGAAAAAATGGTAGGTTTCATGTAATTGATACTAGATAGGGGTTCTTGGGAAAATGATAACCTAGATAACCTAAGTTGTGTAGTGAGTTCAAGGTGGTCAAGAGATGTTGATGTATCATGAGAGGAATCCAGATGCTATGATATTGAAGTGGAATATTAGAAAGGATGAGCAATATTTTCTAAGGTAGTAGGGTTATACTATATAACAGATATGCCAAAGATTCAAGAACATAGGGTGATGATGACTACTTTAGTGGAGAGGTGGTATAGTGAGCATACATCTTTCTTATTACTAATTGGGGAGGTGACAATCACCATCAAAGATGTTTGGAGGATTCTATGGATCTTGATTCATGGGGAGTAGGTGGTCTATGACATAGATGGAGGAGAGTTGGCACTTAATCAATTGTTTATGATAGACAACCTTGGGATTGAGGATTATGATATAAGTTTGAGTTACATGTAGGTGCACTTTGATATTCTTCTTATGTTATTGGTAGTGGTGATTAGCAATGTGTTAGTCCTTGATATGTGGAGTTGTAGGTTTCCTATCAGATACGGGAGAGTGATTGAGTAAAAGATAGATGATGGTGTCATGTATGCATGGGGCCCGTGTGCATTAGCTACCCTATATCAATGGCTTCACAAGGATGTATACATACATGGGGTGATCATAGGATGTGGAGTGACACTCCTTCATGTATATGGGAATGGGAGCACATAACAATCATGTGACCAATGGCACAGTGAACACAAGTACCTAGATTGACTTATGTGTACAATTATGATTAGGGAGTGACATATTGTAGGCTAGGAGATGTTCCTTATTGGTGATAGGTGATACATATGGTGAGTTTCACATGGATACCATGGAGACAATGTGAGGCTTGGTTGGATAATGGAGATAACCTATCATATTATCGGTAAAGGTGTTATTTGATCAGGAGGATGACTTATATTATTAAGTTATATTTTCTAGATAGTGTGTCCAGATAGTTTGGGAAGCAAGAGGATGTACCAATTGATGAGGCTATATTTGTGAGTACCTTTAGAGAGGTGGTGTATTGGGGATCCATGATTAGTGCAAATATCAATTGGAGATTTTGAGGGGTTGGTACTAGTGTGATAGGTGTCACAACTAGATATTATGGATTTAGGGATGTCCCGAGTGTATGATAGATGGCAAGGAGGGAGAGACCCAGATGAATGATAGATCCTACATTTGGGGATGGTGGAGAAAAAAATGTAGGATGGGGAGGGGAGGGAGAGGAGGAGAAGAGGTAGGTGATTGTGTCACCAATTCAATCATGAGGATGATGGAGGGTGAAGGGATGATGGGGGAGATGGAGGTTCAAGACCTAGTGCTCAACCAACAGTAGTTCCACCACTTGTGTTACAATAGGTAGAACCATCATATTCAATAAGAGAGTAGGAATTATAGTATCCATCAGTGGGAGATGAGGTAGTACACTTTCCATTAGTAGGTAATGATGTAGTAGACTCCCCACTAGTAGAGGAGGAGATATTGAGTCATGATGAGGATGGTTAGTTTATAGCCTTGCAGGCTTAGATATAGAGTTTGCAGACATAGTTAGCAAGTGCACAAGAATAGTTAGTGAGTGCACAGGGTTAGGTACAAGGGTTATATGCACATGTGCATGGATTGATAGTGGAGAGAGATGTAACAATTATTTAGTCTTAGTGAGTAGATCAATCATTCCCAAGGATTTGAGATATTCCATAGGGTCTTTCTATAGTGGTGGTTTCATAGATTGCATGGTATTTATAGGAGTATCTCTATTATAGGTCTCTATATGAGGGATTAGTTCCACCAAAGCATTGAGCTCCTAGCTTTACATGGAGTAGATCAAAGAGATCATTTTGATCTCAAAGATTAGTGAGTGAGGGAGTGATGGGTCTACCACCTCCTAGATCACTACCTTTACAAAGTGGAGAGCCAGGATAGAAAGGGTTACAAGATCCAAGACCATCAGGGTCACAACATCCTTCTCCTACCCATTACGAGGGAGGTAACTTTCTATATATTCAATTATTTCTAGATGATGCACTAATTCTGTACACATGATGGTTTTTCCTTGTGGGCTATTGTATTACATATTTATGGTTGATGAGCCCATGTATAGGTATTGCATAGTGATGTATCATGACACATTATTAATTTTTTATATATATGCAATTAGATATGATGGTACAATCCTATCTAATTTTTTCTATATGATGATGTGATGGATAAACTATATGTAATGCTCTGATATTTTTGCATCTTTGATGATATGATGATGACCTATATGACTTATGTGACCTATATGATATGGATCTAATGGATGCAGGGTATATACTTTTGATGATGGATATTTTCTGATATGTTGGTTCCTAACATGTGTATGTATGTAGGATATATGGATAATGTGGATCTGTTATGCTTTAATTTTAGTTGTTTCATGATACATATATGGATGAAAGTTAGTATGGTAGAAGATAATGAGGAAATGGAGATTTTTGATTGGTGTCATTTAATAGAATATATGATGAATGAAATGAATTAGATAGAAATGAGATGGATAAAAATAGATTGATGTAGATGTATATGAAAAATGGTAGATATGTGCTTTCTATTTTGTGCTATTTTAATCATCATAAAGAATTTTATTATGTGACAAGTGAATGTATGCAGACCAAGGCATGACAGGCGATGGTGGAACCTATATCCTTTTTCCTAAAGATTTTTATATGTCACAAGTGGATATATGTACACCAAGTTGAGAAAAACCTTGGTGACTTCAGTATCATTTTGTTGGATGAAGACACAACAAACAAGAATTATTATTAAATGTACTAGACATGATGGAACCTTATTAAAATATACAAGGAAATATAATTTTATAGCATGATAACCTTAATTTATATAGGTGATTGATTACCTTATATAGATAGGGTGATTTGTTAATGCTCGAATCTAGCTTGATACACACAATGATCATACGTGTCATAGTAATGCTAAAAGACATTCCACCAAAATAGTATATGGAAGCACTAAACTTTCCCCTTTCTTTCTGCTCTAATCATTTTGAGATATCCTCTATGAACATTAGAAGAGGAAAATAAGATAAATAAAGCAATAAAAAAACTCCAATACCAAACAGATCAACAACTATTAGATTTTGTTGCTAGAAAATATTTTCTCCATAGTGGATGATGTCCATTATAGCAAGGATTTGTTGAAAGGTACAAGAAAACTGAGCCGGGGGGGGGGGGGGTTGTGCATCAGTTGTCACCAATTACAATCACAAATATCAAACAATTATTAACCTTCACATCCATTTTAATTTGTTATTAAGTATGAGCATGAAATGCAAATAACAAAAATCAAACATAAGAAACACAAGATTTACATGGAAAACCCAATAAGGGAAAAACTAATTACAAGAGGCTCACTACAAAAGATAGGACTCACTATTCGAATACAAGGCTCATTGCCTATAGATAGGACTCATTGTCTAGAAGGGAGGCTCATTGCATACAAATAAAGAAAGATAATATCTAAAACCCACCACAACAACTTGCACACATCTGCAACCTTGATTAGAGAATTGTAGATACCATCAGCTCACTGCTTTCATGAATCTAACACATTAAAGTACTACTACCTCAATTCACTTTCACACACTCTTACTTCTCACACTTGTAGCATCTTCATTACATTCAATTATTAACATATCAACTTGTATTTATACCATCTTCAACCTTAGAAAATTTCTCTAAGGTCGGTGACACACTCTTCATTTTACAAATTCAAATTAGGTCGCAAACTCAACATTCACACGGTGGAAGAGAATGTCAGTGGACCAAACCGACACTTAACTAAGACCCAAAACAACATCTTGGATCAATCACACTCTTCCTTAATTGAAACTTATCCTTCACATGATGTGTAGACACTAGGTTGACCAAACCTAATGAAAACACAAATAAACTTTGAAGTACACACTTCCTCAACAAGAAGATAACATGCAGACCACATAACATGCTTCATCATAAACTGAAACACATCTTAGATGCCTTCAGATTCATCTGCAGGTAATGCAACAACCTTCATACACATGTAACACTTTCTATCAGTCCATCCAGACTATATAGACACACACAAACTCTGAAACTCATCTTGTAGAGAACCAAACCACAAATTTTTTTGATAGAACATAGATAACATCAATACAAGCCTTCTACTAGATCTGAAAGATTAGAAAAAAACTAGTGGAGGATTGTGGAGCAGAAACATTTCTCCCAGTCCACAGACAAACAACTCTACCAAACCAATTCACACAGTTGTGAACACAAATTTCACACTTCATCAAACCAGAAGATACATTCTAGGATATATCACCCAAGGATTCCCTTAAACAACACTTCAGATCTGAACAAGGATAGGATCAATACAAAAGAAATGTGGAGCACAAACTGGAGCACATTTTGAACATACATAATTTTGTCTTCACTATTTCTCAAAAGTATTTGGTAACTCATCATATCTGCATACCTGCAATACCATAAAGATAGCTCCATGTACTCACAACATCTCTACAGTATCTCAACTATACAAGCACAATATGTAATTGCTTTTTTCCTTTCTCTGCAACAACCTGTACTGTGTTGAAATCAATGGCAACATTAATGACAACATCACCATACTCATCCATACTTGCAAAAATCTCCCCCTTTGTCATTGATGGCAACACATGATGTGAAAAACCATAAAAAAAAACATGCATTCTATTCCTATAATCTCCTTTATTTTTTATGATTAGACAACCTACACAACATTTCTTGCACTCTCTTTTTCTTGCAATATTCTCTCTTTCACATGACTTTCTCTCCTCCTTTTTATTTTATTGTTGTTCACATGACTTTCTCTCCCCCTTTGACATCAATGAAAAAGAATAGAAGGTTTTCATAATTCTTCAACCACATGTAGCTCTGATCACCCCCCCTTAGGAGTGAACCCATTTCATACTGCAACAATGATACTTCCTACTCCCCCTGAGGAGTAGACCTTAGTCATCTGTCTAGAAAAAATGAAGAATCTGTAGATCCACTAGACTGATGGACTGCCATGTGCACCTAGTTCAAAGAAGGAGGGGAAGTAACCCCTAACTTCTCCCTGAGATACTCAAAAGTATCCTTCTTAAGAGCCTTAGTAAATATATCAGTAATTTGATCCTCTGTAGGAACATACTCTAGTATGACTTCATTCTCTAATACCTTTTCTCTCAAAAAATGATATCTGATAGTTATATGCTTTTTCCTTGAATGCATTACTAGATTCTTTGAAATATTATTTATAACACTTGTATTATCCCAGAAGATAGGGATAGGATCATCACACATCACTCCTATATCCTTCAATGTTTGCTACATTCATAATACTTGTGTGCAACAAGATTGTGTTGTAACGTAATCAGCCTCTGAAGTAGATAAAGAAACTAAATCTTGTTTCTTTCTTAGACATGAAACCAATCTTCCTCAAAGAAAGAATGCGCCACCACTTGTACTCTTTTGGTCACCCACACAACTAGCCCAATATGCATTGGTGTAAGCATTCAAAGTGAAATCAGAATCCGTAGGATACCATAAGCCATAATCTAGATTTCCTTTTAGATATCTGAATATCCTCTTCCCAATTGTAACATGTGCTTCTTTAGGTTCTGCTTGAAATCTAGAAACCAAACATACTGCATGCATGATATCTGGTCTAGTAGCAATAAGATATAATATTCCACCAATCATAGATCTATACATGCTCTGATCAACTTTAGGAGATTCATCATCTTTACTCATCTTGCATCTGGTCACCATAGGGCCACAGACCGGTTCGAATTCATCCATTCCAAACTTCTTCAACAACTCTTTAACATACTTTGATTGTGAAATGAATATAGCCTTATTGGTTTGATTCACTTGAAGTCTAAGAAAGAAATTCAATTTAGCTATCAAAGACATCTCAAACTCCTTTTACATCTCCTCTACAAATCTCTTGCACATACCCTCATTTCCTCCAACGCTATTATCATCAACATACACAACCACTATCAACATTCTATTTCCTTCCACTTTGAAATAGAGATTACTATATGCAGAGCCTTTGTTGAACCTTTGTTGTGTCAAATATTTGTCCAACCTTGCATACCATTCTCTGGGAACCTGTTTCAGTCCATGCAATTCCTTTTTCAACTTACAAACCATATCCAATTTATCTAATAACTGAAATCCCTCCAATTGTTCCATGTACACCTCTTCTTCTAATTCTCCATTTAGGAATGCAGACTTAACATCCATCTGGTACACCTTGAAATCTTTGTGAGCATAAAATGCCAAAAACATCTAAATAGCCTCCATTCTTTCCACCATAGAAAATGTCTCCTCAAAGTCTATTCCTTCAACTTGTGAATAATCTTTGCATACAAGTCTTTCTTTGTTTCTTACTACTTCACCATTCTCATTCAGCTTATTCTAAATACCCATTTTGTTCCAATTTTGTTCTTGTTTACAGGTCTAGGAACCAATTCCCATGTCTAATTTTTCTCTATCTGGTGCAATATCTCTTTCATTGCTCTAATTCGATTCTCATCTTTGCATGCTTCACACATGGTTTTAGGTTCTATCTTGGAAAGAAAACATAGATTTACCTTAGATGCTACCACTTTGCTTCTTGTCTTTACACATTCACTTTTATCTCCAATTATCTATTCTTTAGGATGATTCTTTTGTACATATTTTAGGGTTTTAGGAGCAGGTTCCACAACTTCTTCTTCTTCAATATGTTCTTCTTCCTCCTTGTTCTCTTCTGGTACTTGTGCATAGATAGGATCATCCAGTTCAACTTCACTTATTTCAACTGATCTATGCATATCTTCATCAAATTTCACATTTTCACTTTCAACTAACTTTCTCAATCTTTTACTGAAGCATCTATAAGCTTTTCTATTAGTTGAATACCTAAGGAAAATAATTTCATCACATCTTGCATAAAATTTTCCAAGGTTCTCATCATATCTCTTTTAATGTAAAATTTTCTTCCAAATACCTTAAAGACTTAACAATAGGAATCTTGCCAGTCCACAGTTCATAAGAGGTCTTTGTGTTGTTACCTTTGATCTGAACTCTATTAAGAATGTAAACAGTATATGGATTGCTTCTCTCTAGTATACATTAGGTACATTTTCCTCTTTCATCATAGTCCTTGCAGCCTCTTAAATAGTTTGGTTCTTCCTCTCTACCACTTCATTTTGCTGAGGAGTTCTTGGAGCAGAAAAATGTCTCTTTATACCATGCTCTTCACAAAATGTATTAAACTCATTGGAAGTGAATTCTCCATGTCTATCAGATCTTAAGCATTTTATTTTTAGGTTCACCTCATTCTCTACCATAGCCTTGAACACTTTGAATCTATCTAGAGATTGAGCTTTCTCTCTAAGAAAAGTAACCCATGTCATTCTTGAATAATCATCAATCAAAAGCATAAAATACCTAACACCATTAAGACTTCCTATTCTTGTGGTTCCATAGAGGTTTGTATGAATCAATTCCAACATTCTATTAGATGATTGCTCTTTTCCTTTAAAACTACATCTTGTCTGTTTTCCCAATTGACAACTTCTACAAATAGTATTGGTAGGCTTTGTGATTTTAGCTAGATCCTAGAAAACTTTTCTTGAATTGATCTTTATCAGATTTTCAAAGTTTACATGTCCTATCCTCTGGTGCAATACCCAACTTTCATTAACTTGAGATACAAAACACTAACCATCGACACCCTTAAGTTGAGAGGTGTTTCCATATGTTCTTCTTGCAACAACCACAATTCTAGACTCTTTTTTGATCTCATAGGTATTCTCTTGGAACAAAAGCTTAAATCCTTTGCTACACATTTTTCCAACACTCAAGAGATTATGCCTTAAGCCCTTAACATAATAGACATCATCAATACTGTGCTTTCCATAAAAAATAATTGTTCCTTTTCCAACAATCTTTGCATCAAAATCATCTCCAAACATGACTAATCCTCCATCATAATTTTCAATTTTATTAAACTTACTTTTGTCTTTGGTCATATGATTTGAGCAACCACTGTCAATCACCCAGTAATCTTCATCTTGTCTAGCATGAAAGGAAGTAACTAGAGTGCCTTCCATCTCTTCCTTCTTGATCTCAAGACCAATTTCCCTTGCACATCTTCCATGGTTAGTAGACACTTATTTATTCTCTAAAGCTAGAAACAAGAATTCATCATTAGGGTATGTGCAGGATCATGATGGGCCAAAAAATGGCGATATGATGGGTATGTGGCTGGCGACTTTTTTTTTAATCCAAAATTGATGAAATGAATAGGGTTTTTAAAGGAGATTCTTAGCTTTCCACCAATAAAAATTATGCTTTACTTTGAATTATAAATAATTATTATTTATTTTCTATTTGAATTACGACTAAAGTTCTGATTGATAGGCTGATTGAAAAACATCTATAGCTTTCAAATGGTATCACATTTTTGAATCCAAAACATGCATCACATTCTATGCTTTGCATACTATAGGATTAAAAAAAATGAATTTTATGAAGTTTTGACCAAGTTAAGGTGGTTAAACATATGAGTTTTTATATTTTTTAAAAGTTGTAATAAAATAATAATAATTAATTATTTACTTGGAAAAAAATTACAAAAAAATATGCATCACATCAGGACATGAATCCTCTACTTATATCTAAAATATTATAAAAAAATATTATCATTTTATTGTGGTTAGGATGGTCAGACAGACACCTACTTCTTATTTTTCCCTAAAATTTAAGTACCATTGCATTGAAATTTCAAATTTTCACCAAATAGTTTTTTTTTTTTTTTTAAAACATAGTAGTTTAGAAACTGCATTCAATTTTCTATAGATTCTATTCTTACATATTTTTGAAATAATATAGATAACTTATTCAAATTTTTACGTCAAGTTTCCTAACTTTGATTTTTCTGAATTTTAGCACCACTTAAGCTCCTATTTTTTCCATGAAGATCTTGCACATACCCATTATCACCCTCAAAATCAGATTCATCATTAGATATTCCAACATCTTCTCTAACATAATACAATTTCTTGAACTTCTTATCCTTTTTGTCTTTATTTTCTCTGTTCTTGTTGTGCATAGCTTTATTTGGACATCCTGAAGCATAGTGACCAAAATAATTTCCACAACTTAAACATTTAAAGGGAAACATACCTTCGTACTTACCAGTACCTTTCTTCAATTTCCTTGTAAAGTTTTCTTTCAACTCATTTGAACCTTCACTATCTGGATCATCTTCTGTCTTAGTGGCTTTGAAGGTTGTTTTTGTTTTCTCCTCTTTTTTTTTCCAAATTTCCTCATTTCAAATGCAGTCAAGGTGCCAAATAGTTGTTCTTTAGTGAATTTATTTGGATCATACACTTCCTCAATAGCTAAAACCTTGCCACTATAACTCTCTAGTTGGGTCATCAAAATCTTCTCCATTACATCTTTATCTTTTAGAGTACCATCTTGATTTTTGAATTCATTTGCTACAATATCAACCCTCTGAAAGTAGCTTGCAATGTCTTCACCTTCTTCCATTTTCAAGTTCTCATATCCATGCTTTGCTATTAGCTTCTTTGATAATTTCACTCTATCATTTCCTTCATAGATATCTTCCAAAATTTTCCAAACTTCATAAGTAGTGCCCAATGAAATAACTTTTGTCTGCTTAGTCTTAGATAAAGCACTATAGATTGCATACCTTGCTTTTTCATTTATGTCATAGGTAGAGATCTCATCTATAGAAGAATGACCACTTGACGACTCAACATATTTTGTCCCAACAACTTTCCAAGTCTTGAAGCCAACATAAATCAAGTAACCTCTCATCTACACTTTCCAGTCACTATAGTTAGATCCACTAAACACATGGATTGACAATTTGTGTGCCATCAGATCTACCTTAAGCGGTTAAGCTCTTCTCCAAGGAACCAAAGCTTTGATACCAATTGTTGAAATGGGCAAGACAATTGAGGGGGGGTGAATTATTTTTCACCAATTACAATCACAAATCTCAAATACTTATTAACCTTCACATCCACTTTAATCTGTTATTGATTATGAACATGAAATGCAAATAACATAAAGTAGTACCAACACAAGAAACACCAGATTTACGTGGAAAACCAAATAAGGGAAAAATCATGGTGAGGATTAACTCATAATATAGGGTAAGTGCAAAACCAATTACAAGAGACTCACTACCAAAGATAGGACTTAGTGTTCAGATATAAGGCTCACTGCCTACAAATATGACTCACTGTCTAGAAGGGAGGCTCACTACCTACAAATTAAGAAAGATAATAGAAAATCCACCACAACAACTTGCACACATTTACTATAAC
Organism: Sequoia sempervirens; assembly: GCA_007258455.2. Lineage (NCBI taxonomy): Eukaryota > Viridiplantae > Streptophyta > Pinopsida > Cupressales > Cupressaceae > Sequoia > Sequoia sempervirens. The sequence continues at coordinate 413,586,784 of VDFB02353493.1, read as the reverse complement.
CTTGATCAGAGAATTGTAGATACATCAACTCATTGCTTTCAGGAATTTAACACATTAAAGTATTACTACCTTAATTCACTTTCACACACTCTTGCTTCTCACACTTACATAATCTTCATTACATTCAATTCTTAACATCTCAACTTGTATTTATACCATCTTCAACCTTAGAAACTTTATCCAAGGTCAGCCAGACACTCTTCATTTTAAAAATTCAAATTAGGTCAACAACTCAACATTCTTGTGGTGGAAGATAATGAGAGCTGACCAAACCAATACTTAACTAAGACCCAAAACAACATCTTGGATCAATCACACACTTCCTTAGTTGATACTTATCCTTTGCATGACATGTAGACACCAGGTTGGCCAAACCTAATGAAAACACAAATGAAATTTGAAGTAAATGCTTCCTCAATAAGATGATAAAATGTGGACCACATAACGCGCTTCATCATACACTAGAACACATCTTAAATACCTTCAGATTCATCTGCAACTAATGCAACAAACTTCATACATAGAACACTTTCCATTAGTCCATCTGAATTGTATAGACACACACAAAAATAATGAAACTCATCTTCCAGAGCACCAAACCACAAATTCCTTTGATAGAAGGGTATGTGTAGGATCATGATGGGCCAAAAAGTGGCGATATGATAGGTATTTGTAGGGTATGTGGCTGACGACTTTTTTTTCACCCAAAATTGATGAAACGAAAAGGGTTTTTAAAGGAGATTCTTAGCTTTCCACCAATATAAATTATGCTTTACTTTGAATTTAATAAATAATTTTTATTCATTTTCTATTTGAATTATGAGTAAAGTCCTAATTGATAGGCTGATTGAAAAACATTTATAGCTTTCAAATGGTATCACATTTTTTGAATTTGAAACATGTGTGACATTCTATGCTTCTCATCCTATAGGATTAAAAAAAAAAATTGAATTTCATAAATTTTTGACCAAGTTAAGGTGGTCAGACATACAAGTTTTTATATTTTTAAAATTTGTAATAAAAATTCATAATTAATTATTTACTTGGAAAAAATTACAAAAAAATATGCATCACATTAGGACATGAGTCCTCTACTTATATCTAAAATATTATAAAAATATTATCATTTTATTGTGGTTAGGTGGTCGACAGACCCTCTTCTTATTTTTCTCTAAAATTTAAGTACTACTACATTGAAATTTCAAATTTTCACCAAATAGATTTAAAAGAAAAAACCTAGTAGTTTAGAAACTACATTCAATTTTCTACGTATTCTATTCTTACATATTTTTGAAATAATATAGATAACTTATTCAAATTTTTAAATCAAGTTAATGAACTTTGATGTTTTTGAATTTTTTGCCACTTAAGGGCTTGTCTTTTCCATGATGATGCTGCACATAACCAGAAAAAAGATAATATCAATACAAGCCTTCTACTAGATCTGCAAGACTGAAAACAAATCAATGGAGGACTATAGAGTAGAGACATTTCTCCTAGTCCACAAACAAACAACTCTACCAAACTAGTTCACACAAGTTGGTGAACACAAATTTCACACTTCATCAAACCAAAAGCTACAATCCAGGATATATTACCCAAGGATTCCCTTAAACAACACTTCAGATCCACACAAGCATAGGATCAACACAGAAGAAATGTGGAGGACAAACTAAAGCACATTTTGAACACACACAATTTTGTCTTCACTATTTCTCAAAAGAATTTGGTAACTCATCATATCTGCACAACTACAACACCATAAAGATAACTCCATGTACTCACAATATCTCTATAGTATCTAAACTATACAACCACAATTTGCAATCACTTGTTTCCTTTCTCTACAACAACTTGTACTTTGTTGACATCAATGAAAAGATTAATGATAACACCACCATAGTCATCCATACTTGCAACAGGATGCATCTATTAGGATATGATGTGTTTCATAATATGTTTAAAGAAGATTCAAAAATTGATCAGTAGGTTGTGGATATTTTAGCAAGAATCTCCTATTTGTGATTGATTCATGAACAAGCTCAATGTCATTTTGGTTTTACATAGTTTGTTTTAGCTTAAATATTTTGTCTAAGAAAAGGAGAAAATATTGAGAAAATACTATTGTCAAGAGCATTCAAGAGTAGGTCTTTCAATCATTTGTTGCAGCAAATCAAGATCTTAATCATCATGTCAAAGTTCATGTACATTCATGCCATCTTGTGAAGGCTACTATGCCTTGTTGATCCTAAAGAATCCAAGCATTTTCAAGTGTCCAATCAATCAAGCAAAGCAAGATCAATCCTTGGAGTGATGTGTTTGACTTCTATCCTCTAAGGACAACCATTAAATATTTGTTGAGTTGTAAGCAAGAATTGTTTCATTCATCATTTACTTCCATTGTCATTATTTGTTTATAAAGGTTTAATTACCAAACTTGGGGTTTTACCAAGGCAAACCCCCATAAAAACAAACAAAACCATTTTTCTCTTTTTGTGTATGTGGGTCAATGTAAGATCATGGGGGTCCAAACTAGGCCCTTAATTGGTAATAAAATTTAGAAAAATAGAGTTAGGAAATTTGACATAAAAATTTGAATAAGTTATTAACATAATTTTAAAAATATGTAAGAACAAAAATTGTAGCAAATTGAATGTAGTTTCTAAGATACTAATCCTTTTTTGGAAAAAAGTAAATCTATTTAGTGAAAATTTGAATTTCAATGTAGTAGTACTAAATTTTCAAGAAAAAATAAAAAGAAAGTGTATGTCTAGCCAACCTAAGTACAAGCTAAAACTAATATGTTTTTTTGAAACTTTCAATATAAGTAGAGGACACATACCCAAATGTGCTAGAATTTTTTATTAAATTTTTTTAAAAATATTAAAAATTGTTTGTCTAACCACCATATCTTGGTCAAAATTTTATGAAATTCAATATATATATATATATAATCCTATAGTATGGGAATTATAGAATGTGTCATATTTTTTGGATTAAAAATGGTGAAATTGTTTTAAAATTATAGATATTTTTCAATCAACCTATCAATCAGGACTTTAGTGAAAATTTATGTAGAAAATAAATAATAAATATCTATTTAATTCCAAATAAGACATATCTTATATTTTTTGAAAGCTAACAATATTCTTAATAAACTCTTTTTGTTTCATCAAATTCAGATACAAAAAGTCATCAGCCACTTTTTTTCATATCACCACTTTTTGGACTCCCATGATCGTGCACTCACCCATGTGTAGATTACAAGTTGAAGGAGTGGAAAGATCTTGAAGAAGAAATTTTTCATTGCTATATATTTTATCATCATTCTTGTCAAGCCATGGAAACTAAAATTCAAAATTTATTTCTGCCTTTCCAATAGTGGGACTTGGAGCAACTAGAAGCTCAAATTTTGTACAAGAGGACCCAAAATTTTGATTTGGATACCTATACAAAGATCCATTCACGCAAGGGTGAATGAGTCCTTGTAGGAACCTTGAAACAAATTTTTCTGAGCACATTTTCTATTCTCTGCACTTCTCAGATCAACTGGTAAACTACTATTTCCAACTTTCAGTATTTAGGATCTTGTATTTTTAATATTAGGGCCTATATGATCATTAATTTAATCATTTCAAAAATATTTCTAACCAATTCCAATCCCTCCTTAAGATATATATCTAGATATGGTTGGCTCACCTTTAGGTCTAAGAGTCAATCTCTTGCACCTTGTGATCTATATCTCAATGAAATTTATAAAAATGTGGAAACAACCCTAGGTTATAAACACTAATCTTAGAGTCACCACATTTTTATGTTTCATTGATAATGATAATTTAATGATTGTTGCTCTTGCTGTGTTGTCTAGTCTCTACCAATCCTCGTCTAACATCACAGCTAGCTTCTTTAATTTTCCTTCCAACACGAGTGAGAGGCTGCCTCTAATCAACAAAGACTTCATCTACAGTTTCCACAATATGAAGATCTACCCTGAGAACTTCTCTATCTTCCTCCATTTTCTAGGGGTAAGTGCAAGAAGTTGGGTTCACAAAGAGGAGAAGTTTCAACGAAAAAAATACCAAAAGAAATGGGTGTACCCCTTTTGAGAAAAATGGGTACCCATCTACGAATAATAACCCAAGCTTAAATAGGTACCTGTTCTAAAAATAGAATGGACACCCATGTTAAAACGAGCACCATTTTGAAAATTTCCCAAAATATAAATTTTTAGAATGGGTACTTGTTCTAATTTTTTTTTCAAAAATATATATTTTTTAAAATGGGTACCCATTCTAAAAAAATTCTGAAAATAGAGTTTTTTTTAAAATGGGTGTCCATTCTAAAAAAAATCTATTTTTTGAAATTTTGAGAATGGGTACCCATTCTAGCTTTAAAGAATGGGTACCTATTTTAAAATAGGCAACCATTCTTTAAAGATAGAATCCCCAAGCCACCTTTTGCTTGGGCTTTAGGCTCAAGAAAGGTTTGGCAACCTGAACCTTAGCCTTTGACCTACAACTAAAAACCTAAGATTCAAGAGAAATGTTCAACTTTGGCAATATAACTTTGATGGATTTTTTTTTAGAATTAATCTATGAAATTAAAGCCCATTATAGATTATAATGTCTAGTTTCCAAATATATATATATTTATTAATATTGGATTATTTTTTAATTATTTTTTAAGAAAATTGGTCCATAAACTTGAAGTATTAGGCTTTTATTTTTATTTTTTAATCTTTTTCTTTATTAATTTTTTTGTAAAAAAATTATATGACATCAATATTCAAAAAAAAATCTACAAAATGAAAAGAAACAAAAAATGTTTAGTTTAGGTCCAATTATGTTGTTTGTACATGTTGATTTTTGAAAACAACAATTAAGGCCAATACAAATTCAATAATTTTTTTTTTTTAAATTATAAAAAAAATATTCTCATCAATCTTCGTGTTGTTACATATCTTTCTCTAAAAGGAATTAGAAAAATACTTTTATTTGGGTCAAAAAGTGGTGTTGGTACACATGCATGGTATGGTTAAAAAAAGTGACTTTCCTATTAAAATTTAATTTCTATCATCTGGGTATTAGAATAAATTAAATATTTGAAAACTAGATTCAAAATTTATTAAATTTCATATCACTGATTTTTTTTAAGATTCATTGTGTAAGTGCTTCAAATTTTCAGTCCAAGTGTGAAAATTCTGAAAAACAATAAAAACACTTCCACTTTTTGAGCTTTTTGTAGACCCAACTTCTTTTATCAATCCCTAGAAATTATCACAATTCCCGAACAAACAATTCGCTAAGCTTTGATACCAATTGTTGAGTGAATTACTGTAGAATAAATGAAAATATTGCAGAAAATAAAATTAGAATTGAAATAATTCACAAACACGAAGAACACAAAGAATTATTATGGTTCACCGATTTGGCTACATCCACTTTGAAGTAAGGGAATTGATTTTATTTATCTATGTTTTAAATGCATACAATAGTTAGTTAATAATACAACAAAAAACTACAATGATAATACATTATCCATAATGTATAAGCTTTCAAATAGGAAACTAAAGAGACAATTCACTTAGAGGGAAAAGTAAAGGCTGACTGTTGGGCTTCAACACCCAATAGTTGAATCTTGATAGCAATATCACAATTTGACACACTATAGAAAATACCTCCTACTTATAAATTGATGAGCTAAAGGGGCTCTATAATGAATGGTTCATAAGGCATAAAACTTGTTGAAGGTTTTGAAAATGGGGTTGCAAGCTAAGTGGGCTTAACCTTGGGGAAAAACTTCGTGGTTAAGCGTGCTTGAGATGGAGTAGTACTCGGATGGGTGACCTCTTAGGAAGGCCCAATGCTTCACTTGTTTGAGCATCACCTAGATGCAATGAGTGATAAGTTGACCATTCACTATCACGAGAGATGGGTTCCACTACTCTTGAAATATGGGTCAATAATTTTGACTTGTAAAACTACATGGTTGAATCATGATCTAGCAATATCACAATTTGACACGATGTGGAGAATAACTCCTACTTATCAATTGATGAGCTAAAGGGGATCTATAATGAATGGTTCATAAGGTACAACACTTGCTGAAGGTTTTGCAAATGGGGTTGCAACTTAAGTGGGCTTAACCTTAGAAAAAAAATTTGTGGTTAAGGGTGCTTGAGGTGGAGTAGTATCGGGATGGGTGACCTCCTTGGAAGGCCAATGCTTCACCTTTTTCAACATCACCTAGATGCAATGAGTGCTAGGTGGACCATTCATTATCATGAGAGATAGGTTCTTGTGAACCACTACTCATGAAACATGGGTCAATGAGTTTGACTTGTAAAACTACATGGTTGAATCTTGATAATAATATCACAGTTCAACATGCTAAGAAAAATACCTCCTACTTATCAATTGCTTTAACCTATTAAATTAAAATTCCATTTTAACTTTTAGTTTGCAATCAATTTGGTTCTTGAATAAACCATTTTGATTTATCAAATATTTATGATTTGGCAATTGACATTTAATTAGCAATTTCTGTATTTAATTTTGTACAATTTGTTACATGTCTCTTGTCATTGTAAATATTAAAACAAACACAGAAACAAAATGAAATAGAAAAACAAAGAAAAAAATATGAGACATAGATTTATAGTGGTTCGGCAATTGCCTACGTCCACTCTCAAGCAGGGAATAATTCTATTAATCAATCACCAATCAACTACACAATACATGATCTGCCACACATATTAATACACTCATATTCAGCTGTGAACTAAAGATTTGGGAGGAGACGAAGGGTCGAATGACCGTTGGGCTTCACATCCCAACAATCTCCCCCGTGAAGTCCAATCGACACAACCATGCATTGCCATCCCCTGCATTTCCATCTTGTCTTCACATCGCAACCAGGCCCATCGAAGATTTGAGTTTTTCCAGACTTTGTTCACGAACACAATGAATTAGTCTTCTCCATATCAAGTCAGAATCAACAACATCTCCTCTTACTAATTTCTCAGACACAAACTTGCCCATCAAAAAATTACTTTCTGTCAGTTCAAAAAACACTCCTTTTTCATCCAGAGAAGAATCCTTGAATAGAAACACAATACGGTCACCTTTTGTGCTTGTCTTCCCTGCAACATCTTCAAGCAGAGATGCTTGGAATAGCCTCCTAAATTCACTTGGCTCTATTTTTAATTTATGAAGCTGCTCAAGCAATGTTAAAACTTCTTCTCTTTCTATGCGATCCACTACCCTGGCCAGCAGTGTGAACCAAATTATCTTGAGCCTGTTACGCAAAATAAATTTAATAAGATCAAATTTCTTGTAATCCAGAAGCATCACCAGGTTGTTTTCCACATTGCCCTCTGCCAGTTTCTACAAAGCATCTTCATCAAGTTTCTGGCCATGCGGAGGGTCAATTGCACCAAAAACCTGAGGGATTTTACGCTGAAGCCAATAAACATCTATGTCTTGAACATTTAATCCTTCATCTGCTTCTTCCATGTCATTGTCATCAATACCACCCATTTGCATATCCTGCCCATCATCATTTTCCTCGGCATCACTATCTTCCTGCACTTGATCTAAATTGCTTTCCTCGTCCTCGAACTCAACAAAAAAACCAGTATCAACATCAAGGGCTTTCCCAACAGTTGCTACCATACCTGCCCCTGTTTCGCCAACATCCTAGTAATCGGTAATAAGCTCCTTTAAATCGATTTCTTTAGGCAATTCCCTTGATGTTCCGCCTGGCCTGAAAGGCCCGTGTTCTCTATTAGATTCACATGCATTATGAATATTCCCATTTCGTCCATCTGCATAACCCATTAAAGAGCTATCCAGATAACGATGGTAATTGCCCTTCACCGCCTCATCAAGGACATTCTCGTCAGCGTCTATGTCTGGGGAGGTCTGCTGCAAGGAGAATGCGGGCAAGGTAAACTCCTTATGCAAGGAGGAGTAAGGAGGGGGCCATTCATTTGATCCAGACCTTTCAGGTCCATATCCTCGTGGATCACTCTGCTAGGAACTTGACCTTGGCCTTTCAAAATCATAAACTCAGGAAGTATTATTGCGCTGAGAACTAGAATCATGTCTTTCAGGAGGGTGCCGCATCTTCCTACCCTTGTCACCACCGTTGCCCTGTCGGCCCCCCTCCTCCACAACCATGGACGGAAGCCAAGCAATATGAGATTGATTTCCACCAACACCATGTCGATTCATTTGCCCCAACACCGCATGGGCCTCATGGAAAAATAGACCTTTAGCAAACTTGAAATCGATCCAATTCCCTTGTTCCTTATTACTAACAGCAATATAGTGCTCTCGGTCAGCAATTGAAGAGTGAACTGGCAATGAGATGTGAGAAGGCAGAACAGAGATAGTAGAAGCACTCATAGGAGGCTACGAAAGATGTACTAAAGGCAGTGATTGAAGAGTTAAACGCTGCAAAAATTTCCCTTCCACAACAGATCTTCCGTCTGCCTGGGATTTCAATTTTTCGTGACTTTTGGCTTCCTCATCGCTCTCTTCAGTGTCATCATCCTCCTTGGCACCAATCTTGCGACAAATAGCTTTATTGTCTTGGATGGCTTCCTCCACCTGAACCTTCAGTTCCTGAAGAGATTGCTTCTCGAAGTTTTCTTTCTCCAGGGCATCATTACCGCTAGGCACAAGAAAATGATCATTCTCAGGAGCCTCCTTCGCCAACCCACCGACAAACATCTCCAATGTATTACGTTGCCACCTCTCATAAACTATACAGTCTAGAGAAACAAACATCTCCTCGGTCGGCTTTGGCTCTTCAGTTTCCATAGCAGCAGCAGGCACCTCGGGAACAGGGGGGATCTCTGCCTCAGATGAAATTTTCGTTTCTTCCCAAAAGGATGCCTCCTCTACAATGGTTGTTATGGTGGTCATGATCTTCACTTCTTCTTCATCTTCAACACTAGAAGAGCCCTTATTGTCGGCATATCCATACACAGGTCGCCTAGAAATTTTTGCAATTTCTTGTCTTGCAGCCAAATGTTGATCGTATTCCAAAAGGTTAAGAAATTTACCAATGACATCATCGGCAAGCAGGTCCTCTTCTACACCAACAGGCTTGACCAGCTCAAGTGTTGCAATGCCATTTCTAGCTTCCGATGCCAAATCCACAATGGGCTTGGGCATGGGATTTTCTTTTGGAGCCCATGATACTTCCCCATCACATGGGGATTCACTTTCCTCCAAAACAATCCGTAGAGCACTTTTAGACCTTCCCTCGTCTGGTTCCTCTACCCCTTCTTCATCTCTTGCTCTCTTTCTCCTTTTGGATTGCTGCCTTCTTCTACATTTATTTCTCTTCTTCAAATTGGCATACTCCTCCTCATAATAAAAAATATCAACAGTTTCGGCAAACGACACTTTCTTCTTCTGTGTCACCCAATGATCTACCTGAGGCACCCTATCCTCAAACCAGTACTTAGGAACCCCAACAACTCCTCTACTGTGATCACTACTAGATTCCAACATGCCTATGGAATCTTCCATAACAAATTCAGTCTCTCCTTCAACCGGCGATTGCTTCAAACCCTCTTCTTTAGCCGAATCCTAACTTCCAAGAAATTCTTTAATGACAGAATCAGCCTCATCATCATTAAATACAAAATTAGTTATACCCATTAAAATATATGGGAAGTACCGAGAGGCTTCTTCGAATTCCATCTCTACTCCTTGGTTCAAAACCAACAACTCAAGATTTCTCCATAGCTCTGATACCAATTGTAAATATTAAAACAAACACATAAACGAAATGAAATAGAAGAACAAAGAACAAAATATGAGACATAGATTTATAGTGGTTCGGCAATAGCCTACGTCCACTCTCAAGCAGGGAATAATTCTATTAATCAATCACCAATCAACTACACAATACATGATCTGCCACACATATTAATACACTCATATTCAGCTGTGAACTGAAGAGTTGGGAGGAGACGAAGGGTCGAATGACCGTTGGGCTTCACATCCCAACAGTCATTCTATAACTTTAATTTTGATTATCCAATACCAAAAATGTATAATTGTGCCAACTATAATCTTTCAAGACAATAAGGTTTATCCAAACTAAAATACTATAATTAACAAAATTTAGATTTAATTATATTATAATTAACAAAACTTACATTTATGTTTTTTTAAATCTAAAATATTATAATTACAATAATATAACTATAAGTCTTGTATTTTCTATTATTTTTATTTACTAAAAATAAGTTATGTCTACAATAATTAGTTTATTTATTTAATTTTATTAAATTTAGTGTTTAAAGTATATGATCAAAATTTATATTCTTAATTCAAAATTATTATTTTCAATATTAAAATAAAATTTATTTTAAGAAATATTATTAATGAAATATCTAATATTCTTAATGAAATATCTACCATTCTCATGTTCGTGTTGATGAACCATCCAGCCATGTAATCCTCTCGAATCTCAATAGTGAAGTTTCTATGCATTCAGCCCATTCTAGTGACCAAGAATATCAAGATGAAAATGAGGTAGACGTTTGTAATGTTCTGTAATGTTTATTCAAAGCTGTTTGAAAACTGATGACAATCATACAAGTCATCTGATCGATATTTTTTTTGATAATATAATCTTTTAAATTAATATATAAATATATTATATAGGCTTCCACCTTTTGCCTAAAAGAAATATTATTTTATAAATTTAAAATATACAATTATAAAATCAATATATTAACATTTATATATAATTTTAATAATAATTATTAATGTGTCATATATGATTCTTAAAGTTTTTAATATATTTAATTTTTAATTTGTATTTTGGTTTTTTAAAATATTAGTAATATTATTTTTTATTTTAGAAACTATTTATATTTTTAATAATATTATTAATATAAAATTAAAAAATATTTTCTTTAGCTAAATTTATACTCTTAATTGAAAGTTTAAAATTTATATATGAGAATTATTTTAATGATAATTAATAAAAAATTAAAGAAATCTTTTATTAAATGTTTCATAATATATTTAGATAATATTATTTTATATATCTAAAACTGGCAGTCGCATGCACAAGCATGCAACAATAAGTCGATAGGGGTCTTCCGTGGGAGGCTATGTAGATGGCAAGGAGGGCGAAACATTTATTTGGAATGGAATGTGAAGTCTTAACAATTGAGAATAGTTATAAATGTTTGTTTGGTTGGAGAAACATAAAGTGTGTTGATAAGTCAACAAAAATCGATATGAAAATTCACTTACGGAAGTGTAAAGTAAAATTGAAGGCCATGTTGAAAGAACCTAATTAGTTACAATGAATGGAACAAATAATCACAAATAACTTTTTTCTATTACCATGTAATATTTAATAATTTTAGTTACAATAGCTATTAACTATTCATTTTATTTAATACTATTACAAATATAGGAAATTAATTCTCAACAAATAGAAGTTTTCAATTTCTTTAAAAAAGGAAACTGAAAAATTAAATCAAATATAAAATTTTTAAAATATTTTTTTTTCTAGGAACAATAAGTTCTTGCCAAAAATTAAGCTATGAGATAATTTTATCTCTATTTTAGTTTTATATTTATTAGCAGTAGATGTAGATGTAATTTGTCATTTTTTTTCCAGGATATTCAATCAATTAATTATTTAATTTTGAAATACATGGAAGATTTTTGTAAGAGTCATCACCGATGCATTTAATTACTAATATTGGATTAAAAAGTACTCTTTAAAAAAGATAGTCAATAACTATTCATATCACATTTTTTTCAACAAAGAAAGAAACTTAATATTGAATACTATTTATAATTATTATTTGTCCATAGTTTTGGAAATTAAAGTTTTAGAATGCATATGTTTGTTGGCTTAATTGTAGTAAAATAAAATGGAGACAAGTATAAAAGGTTGAAAAGTAGTGAATTACAAGGCAATTGAGAATAAAATTATCATTTTTTAATGAATGACTTCATAGTGCAATTAAAGAGTCAAAATAAATGAATAATAGATATACGTTGTTTTAAGGTGAGACGACGAAAGTATCAAGTGTGTTTCTACCTCTTAGTATGACATAAGAAACATGTTACAAAGCTTGTTTTCTACACTTGTATCTATGTAAGAAAAGATATATGGCATGAAAAGCCAAAAGACAAAACCCATGCTCCTTATCCACCCTACCATATTGGCATCATGGAGCCTTGGGAACCCTAGCCAAACCCCCGAGCAAAAGCAACATGAAATGTCCATTGGAAATTTTGTGGAGTTGCATTATACATTGCAAAATATCAAAGTTGGGAAAAATGCAAGGTTTCCATATAATGTCTAGCATGTTCTGGTGTTTTTTTTTGGTGTGGTGACTTTCTTAAAACTAAGAATCATGATTTTTGGATTGTCACATATGCTTTAGCCTAACACCTGAAAATAGAAAAGAGATGTATGTTAGTGGATAGGAAAACAAGATCAGGAAGGAAGCATAAAAAATTAGTAATTATATAACTAAAATAAATATACACAATCAAAAACTTAAAATAATGAATAATATTTACAAGTGGTTCATCAAATCTATTTATTGATAATGGAGAAGTATTGCACTTACATGTACTGTTGGAAATGTTTAATAACCACGAGGAGCATTGGATTGAGTTTTTGGAGCATCGAACAATTTGAAATAGAGAATTTAGAATAGACTAATTTTGTTGGACAAGTCTCAAGTGTGTTTTTGTCACTTGGCATGACATAAGAAACATGTTGTTACAAAGCATGTTTTCTACACATATATCTATGTAAGAAAAGATATATGGAATGAAAAGCCAAAACACAAAAACCATGCTCATTATCCACCCTACCATATTGGCATCATGGAGTCTCGGGGACCCTAGCCAAACCCTTGAGTAAAAGCAACATGAAACTTCCACTAAAAATTTTGTGGAGTTGCATTATACATTGCAAAATATCAAAGATGGGAAAAATGCAAGGTTTCTATATATGGTCTGGCATGTTCTAGTGTTTTTTTTGGTATGATGACTTTGTCAAAAACAAGCATTATGATTTTGGGATTGTCATGTATGCTTAAGCCTAGCACCTACAAATAGAAGAGAGAGGTATGTCAGTGGACAGGAAAACAAGATTAGGAAGGAAGCATAAAAAAATATTAAGTATATAGCTAAAATCAATATAGACAATCAAAAAATTGAAATAATGAATAATATTTACAAGTGGTTCACCAAATCTATTTATTGATAATGGAGACGTGAATTTTTACACTTACAAGTACTATTGGAAATGTTTGAAAACTACAAGGAGCAATGGATTGAGTTGTTGCAGCATCGAACAATTTGAAATAGATAATTTAGAATACACTAATTTTGTTGGATATCTATTGTATCTATGCAACATTATAAAAGAAATTATATAGATCTAACAAACATATATATATCAGTATAAATTTTATCTTGGAAGTTATTATATTTTCATTTCATGATTAGGATGTATATCCAGATATGTGTATGTGAATCATGTCCACATATAATAACCAAGAACTAGAATAGAAAATGATTTTTTTGTGGCAAAACAATCATAGACTTGACTTGAAAAAAGATAGTCTAGTCCATACATTGCATTTTTGCATAGCACCTCTTATATAGTTTCTCTACATCTATTCAATATCTACTAATAAAGAACATACCTTGAACCTTGTATCAATATGTTTCATGATATTCTTTTTTTTCTGACCTGCTTGAAGGTTGTTGGAACAAACTGCTTAGGTTTGTCTATGCAAGGTCACTGGTTTGATAGCAGACTATTCAGAAACTATTTTATGTGAGAATGAAAACTATTGTTCTCCAAAATCTATATATATATACATATGTACATATATATACATGTATGTATGTATATATATGTACATGTGTATATATATGTATATATGCATAAATATATGTATGTATGTTTTCCTAATAGTTCTGTTATAATTTCCCCATTTCTCTATTATATTGAATGCCACGTAATGCAGCTCCTCTTATACAATTACTCTATTTGTTAGCAGACTACAAAGAACATGGGCACCAAAGTAAAATCAAAACCATGGCAACTCAATGAATGTGAAAATGTATATATGCAAACAAAAGAATAAATTACGTAGCCATTGTCAATCTACAACATCTTGTTTGTAAGAATTTGAAGTTATATCAATTAGAAGGATACTAAGGGACTAATTGTACAAAATGTGTATAACACCAAAGATGCACAAAGTATTCAATCTTGCAGTGTGGGAAAGTATACTCTAAAATATGTAAGAAAATATTTTGATTCAGTTGCATTGTCAGAATAGCCATTTTGGCATTATGAATATGTGCTTCAAAATATGCAAGAAAATATATTGATTCAGTTGCATTGTCAGAATAGCCATTTTGGCATTATGAATATCTTACACATATTGCACGATTAAATGCTCTATTCTTAACAAATAGAAATTTCAAACAAATAGCATAGCAGCTAAAGATATAAAGTTGAACAGATAAAAGAACTATTACAATAACACTTAAAAGCCACCAAACACATTTTGCAGAGATTGTTCCATCATATAATTGTTTCCATAGCTTTAATAAAACAAGTATCGTTATATATATACATATATACATATATATATTTATATACATACAACTTAATGCAACTTAATCAAAGTATACTCTCCCACACTACAACATTCAATTTTTTATTTACTTTGGCCACCCACATTTACTTTGTCCACCCTCATCACAGGACAACAACAAAATTTATTAACCCCTACATGAGCAAACACATACCATTCAAGTTGCTTGTATTGAGGACACCAACTCCACCACCACCAACCCACGTAATTACCAAGCCCCACATCGACACAAAAAAAACCCGGTCAAGTCACTGTCATTGGTTGTCTTGTGTTAATACGTTTCATGATATTCTTTTTCCCTCATCTATTTGAGTATCAATATGTGTCATGATATTCTTTTCCACTCATTTGTTTGAAGTTTCCTATAACAAATTATTCTATTGTTCTTGTAACAAGGATTGTTTTCAAGTTTTAAAATTCAGGAATCTTTAACATGGTTTTTTTTCCCCTGCCCGAAACATGTTATATGTCTTGTATCAATATGTTTCATGATGTTCTTTTGTACTTGGATCTCTCATCAATACAACTAGAGAATGAAAGGAACAATAACCAAAGAATAAAAGACATGAACAATAAATAGTCTGCTATGAAACCAAAAACATAATGGACCTTTGAACAATGCAGCTTAATGAATATAGTTTCTAGCACGTTTCACAACACATCAGTGTTAACACCCTCTAACCTGCTATGAAAAGCAACAATAAGCAAAGAATGAAAGACATGAACAATTAATTAATCATTTATCCAAAATTGGAATGAAGCTTTGTGGATGGCTTTCAAGTTCGAAAAGATGAGGAAAAAGGAATATCATGGACTATATCAATACAAGATTCAAGCTATGTCCTTTGGTAACAAATATTGAAGACAAGTAGAGAAATTGTATAAGTGTTGTTATAGTGATTCATTTATTGTTCATGTCTTTCACTTTGTGCTTATTATTCCTTGTTATATGGTTGTATCTTTGACATTATACCTGGGCATTTTGGAGAGTTCAAAGAGATTATCCCTATGTATGTATGGAGAAATTATAGTTGAATCTTTTTGCTTTTGTCAAAAAATATGGCCAAGGATAGTTTTTTTTCGCCGTTCGTTTATTGTTTGTAGGTATATTTGTGCACTCTAAGCATTATAGCCACTAACATAGGAGCAATTGTAGATTAAGATAGCAATGAAAGAATATATTTATGTATATACAAAGGGTTAACATGAAAGAATAAAGATTTTGGAGATAAGAGTAGTTTTCTAGCTGTGAAGTGTTTTTCTAATAGCTCTTTTACAATTTCTCTATTCACCTGGGTTGAGTGCGAAAGAGCATAACTTGAATTTTGAATTGATAGCTCAACTCTTACAGAAATTGCTTATCTTGTATTAATATGTTTAGTGTGGGTTTTAAGAAATAAGAGAAAGAGAATATCATGAAACATATTAATACAAAATACAGGAAGCTTCAAAGAGATAATAGAAAGAGAATATCATGAAACATATGAATACAAAACAAGCAATCCATGCAATAGTTGGCATTTACCTATGAGCTATTTTTTTGAAATTTCCACTAGGGTTTCCATAAAAGGAAAGTATAGGAAAATGGGAAAATCCAATGTTAACAACAAACTATATTTATTATAGTCAAGTGCATGTAAGAATCCATGCATGAATGTATATATATAGCAACAAATATATAGAGGCCATCTAGCCATGGAGGAAGAAAAAGTTTGAATGTATAAATCACAAAAATATAAATATATAAAACAAACCTTGTTTACACTTACAACTCTATGGTCGTCTTTCCAGCACCAATTGTCCAACACATAGGTTGTGTTTCTTCAAGTAGATCTATCTTTGAATTGAGCCCAACATGATATTAAACTGCAAATCAACATTTTATTTTATTATATCAAAATACATGTTTGAAATTAGATAAGTATGGAATGGGGAAAAAACATTGCGGAATGACTTACTACAACAACAACAATAGCGGAAATGACGTAGATTGCGAAGTAGGACAGTTGTGGAGCTCTCCAAACTAGCACCCAATGTAGATGGATGGTAGTTTCTTAGAGTAGTCTGCTATGAAACAAACATCATAGTGTGTCATTTCACAATGGAAGAAAAGCATTTGATATCTTTATATTAGAACAATGAATATTAATTTATGCACTCATTTCCAAGGCATTGCGCAAAAATGCCAAGATGTATCAACTGTGACATGAGTGAGCACTTACCATTTTGGAAGATGTACGATAACCAAGCCATGTAGCCAATAAACTCCATGATCGTTGTGAACACGCCCAAGCAACCCATGACAAATAGCATGGAATTTTATCATATATCACAGAAAAGAAAAGCAATGTAGACAAGACTATATGTTTGTGAATGCAATATATAGGAACAATGAAACAATGAAATGATGAAAAAAGAATTTTGTACACAAATATTTTTAGCTATTTGAATCAAATAAAGCTAATAGAAGAGCTAATAGGAAGACATTAAAATCTGTGGGAGAAAATCATAGAGGACAAATTTGAAAACTCAATGTATATAGGTAGTGAGAATAGAAAACACAACATGGCTACAAGATTTTAAACTTATTAGTCAAATGGAAGACAATTTTTTTTGAGAATGCATCTATAGTATGTGCATATATAGTCTAATATACTGGAATGTTCTAAACACATTATTGACTTATAGAACTTTCGGCTTCTAGTTATTGTTGGTTCCAATCTTTGTGCATCTTTGATAGTTGAAGTTGTTTTTATCTGTGCATATGTATCAATTTGTAACAACCACAACTATATGTTTACACCACTGTACGCTAACATTAGTTGAAAGGGAATTGTAGGTATGCTAATAAACAATTTTCATCATGGAATTTGAAAACACTTAAACAAAGATGGGAAAATGGAATATATAGAAGAGTATTATTTTGAATGCCATATACTAAAATATTACACAACAAAATATTAGAACAATAACTCGATAGATTAATAGAATAGAATGATCAAAACATGCCACTGGCCTATACAAGTTGTACCCTCTAGTTATTGTTGTGTAGTATCTTTTTGCATCTTTGGTATTATACCCATTTTGCACAAATTATTACTTGGAATGTTTTTTTAAAATTCAACTTAGAAATGCTTGGAAAGATAATGGCACACAGGTTGAGGCAGATGTGAGAACATTTGTCTTGGAGCCTTTTTTATAAATTGGGCTACAAGTTGGGAGTGGAAGCATCTGGAAAGGGGTACAGTTGTTCTAGACGTGTCTCTTCACTGTGACGCAAAGTAGTGTATTTGTTGTTGCTAAGCATGGAGTATCTATCAAATGAGAAATTTGGATCAATACAAAGCCTTTCAATTGATTTAACCTGAGAAATAGCTGTAAAAGTCAACCCTTGGCTCTCTTTGCTACCTATGTTTATTTTTGCTCTATCCAATGTTAAGCCTTGTGCTTTATGTATTGTGATTCCCAATGCCATAGTGAGTGGAATCTGTGTTTGAATACCCTGAGTTATAGTTGGGATGGGGATGTCTCTTTGATTTTTTGGGTCCCATGGTGGACCAATATAACTTTGGAAGAAAACAACAACACAGTCAGGTGGGTTTGGCAGTCTGCAATGTGCATTGTACATAATAGTAGTAACAACACCAAGGGATCCATTCACTAGGCCAGCTTGAATCCACATATTTTTTTATCATCACATGTTCAACAACACAAAGTAGCAATTCTGGGAGAAGTTGGTCATCATCTCCATCATCAGATGGTTCTTGCTATGCTACTTGAGCAATGCTAATGGCTATGGGTAGATTTAACTATTTGAATATTTTTTTGTTGTGGAATATGACCAAGTCATTTGTGGAAAACAAATGTGTAGCAACATCAAATTGTTCTCTTTGTGACTGAGAGAATTTTATTTTTTTGTTTCATAAGCTCTTCCCAGTCATTATAGAGAGCCATGCCATTTCTTATACGGTGAAGGATTACCTAAAACTTTTGCTACAAAGGGCTATCTCCTTTTTGGTGGAAAATAGTGTCGAACGTTATTGGGACTATGAAAGTGTGCCACAAGGCTATTGTTGATGAGTGTGAAGCATAAATAGGGGTATCCATAGTAGGTGGCAACTGGGCAAGATCACCAACAAGGATAATAGAAACCCCACCAAATGGATCCCTCTGGTTATCTAGGAATGCTTGGTGCAACCAACTATTTATTTTTAGTAGTAACTTTCGGCCTAGAAAACTCATTTCATCTATCAAAATGTATTGAATATACTTAAAATTGTTCTTGGAATATTGTCAATTATTTCCCTTGCAAAGGATTCCTATCCTTTATGGGAATCCAAAGTGTTGTATGGACTGTGGAGGCACATATGTTGTATGCAACAACACCTGTAGGAGCCAATGTGAGCAAGAAACTATTGGATCTAGCAAAAGAGGTGTTTATTTGTTGTTGAATACAATTTATCAAAAAGGACTTGCTAGTGCCATGTGCCCCTTGAATGATCATGTAGAGAGGGGATTTGGGTGAAGGTTGCATGTGATGGGACTAGATTATTTGAAGAGCCAATTGTTGTTTTAGTGAAAGTTGATGGGCTGACATATCTACATGCAAAAATTATATCATAGCTTGCTCATGTCATGCCTTGGCTGATGGGATGAACTGCAAAGCAATATTATGAATTTTTTTAGGTACATGATTTGTATTCCATGAATGGTTCATATCAAAATCCTGCCTACCCAATAGTTGAAGCTGATTTATACTAAATTTAGTAGTAACACCAAGCTGAGAGAAAATTTCCCATTCATATTCATCCATAGAAGGTCGATGGTTCAAATCATCAGTATCACTATCATGTTCTTCTTCAATCATGGATGCAACTGGAAGTTTATTAACATGCCAAGGATGATAAGCAGTTGTTTTTAAAAATTTCCAATTTTGTATTATCTCTTGTTTGAGAAGACCTATATCTATTTGTATGTTTCAGAAAGGTTTGTATAACATAAGTTCAGTCCAACAAAATGTCTCAAATACCTTTTTATCTTCAACATGAATAGTCTTGAACAACAAGTAGACAAGGACAACTACAGGCTAGTGCCTTAGTTTCCATTTAGCCTTTTTACATTTTTGTGAATGTGTATATAGGAAGACCGAGTCAATTAGGGATACACCACCTAGCTCTAGAGGCCTTTGCATATAGCAATGAATATACTTTGTTGGAAGCTCTTCATCAATATCATCTTTGTTTATAAGGTTCAACCATGTCTTTTTTCCAACATTCAAATGAACAAACCATCGGCTTGAAGTAAGAAGAGGCAATTTCTGTAACATATGGCATGTCTCTTGTGCAAAGATGTCACTCTCCACAAGAATATTCATCATGAATTTTTGATATGCAACCTATGCTTTATCCACAACTATATTTGTATTTGCATGTATTTTCAACATATCAAGATAATTTTTTTATTTTTTCTCAGATTTAGCTGCATATTTAGAAATATAATTCAAAACAATTTTCGTAGAAACAACTAGCTTGTAGTCAACATTGGCATGCCAAATTGCAAGCATGGTTGGGCTATGCATATTTAGGTGATCATCATTTCTTGCTAGTTTGTAGGATTTGTTAGACTCAACATCAGATGTCAATGTAGAGGGAAGTTGATGCTATGAAGGTGCTTTATACCGACATTGTAATTGCTTTTCTTTTCTCCTTAAACAATTATATTCGAAGCATTTTGTGTGCCTTTGAACTATGTTTAGGAACTCTTCATAATCTATGATTGGATCATTGGAAAGGATCTGGCTTGTAGTAAGCAAGCACAAGTTTTCTTCAGAACAATGATACATTCTAAGCAATTTTTGCACAGGGAAATGTGGATTCCAAGCTGAAACATATCTATCAAAAAAGTGCCTTGTCATGGTAACATCATGGTCAGCTGACCAATCAAGAGTGTCCATGTCGGGAGCTTCTGGAAGCCATAAAAAACCATGCACATGTGCAAAGCCATGATGCTTTCATTCATATCTATACCAATAATCTTTTGCATGCAAAAGCTTTTTGATCACCTCCTGATGAAAAATTGAGAATCTATGATGCAAATATAAAGATGTTATATGTGGATTCTGAAAAACATTATCTATTAGCATCTTTGTTGAATGCTCCATTACTAAATGAGCTATAGAAGAGAAAAAAATTTGTAGGTCAGCCCATTTTGTGTTTACGCAGCTCAAAGTGAAAAAGGGTAGGTATGCCAAGTTGTTCAATCATAGCAGTTAGTTGGGCCTGACAAGAGTTCCAAAAAGAGTGAGTCCCACACAATGATGAGCCAAAACACATCAACTACTCAGCTATTTGGTGATTAGGAGTAGCTTGAAGCTGTTGCCGCAAAACAAATAATGATTTGGGGATTTTTTCCTCTAGATCCACTCGAACAAAGATAGAAATGGTTTGTTGGATGTGATGTCTCATTATCAAGTTGTAGAGAAAATATCTAAACCTAACATGTTTTCCAAATATGTGGTCAAAATATCTCATTAGGTGGATGACATATTCATGCAAGTGAATTTTAACATTTCTCGATTGAAGGGGAAGTGTTGCTCCAGTGGGGAACAATGTTGGAAAGGCCATTGAAAATAAACCTTCAGTGTTGTATTCATTAATAGGAGAAGAGCTAATTTCAAGCCAAGACAAGATATTTTGCTATTTTTTTTCAATTTGTAACACATGTTTGATTGCTTGCAACTTTTTCCTAGCATTTGGTAAGGAATAAATGATGAAAAGTTTGAAGAGCCATTTTCTTCTTGACTAGCATTTGTTGAGCTTGTTGATGGAATTAGCTCTTCATCAAAAACTTGGTCTATTGTATGCAAGAAATTGGACACATGAACAACAACATCAGGTAACATATTAAGAGCCTCAACATCATTGTAGTATTTGTCATATTGAATTTTGTATTTCAATGCATCCATGACATGATTATTAACATAACAATCATAATTCCCGCCTTCCATGGTGGTTCAATGGATGATCATGACCTCAAGTTCTTTCAATTGGTGAGGCAAAAGTTTTGCTATGCTTGAGATATCCTAAGGGAGCTTATCGTGTGACCACTATATTTAAATTTCCCTCCTCTAGCATGGGACACTTGTAAAACTAGAGCCACCCTAGCAATAAGTATTTCTTCAACTTGTGTTAAATTTTTAAGTAACAATGGTTGTGGGCCTGGGTCCATGCCATTTGTAGAGCTGAAGCAATGGGTACCTTTTTCAGAATAACACCCTACACATGTGGCTGCTGACCTTGGAATTCGAGTGTGCATCCCTGTGTAGCTTTCTCTACATATTTGGCAAACAAAAATACTGGAAAGTGCATCTATATGATGTCAAAACCACTTTACCACAATAATATATCTATCGTTGAATATTTCTTTGAGGTGTTGTTCTGTTGGAGCAATAGGGGAGTTGCTTTGAAATTGTATATAAGGGGTGGCATCTACCATTGTAAATGGGTGCTGCAAGGGAGCATTGTTAGCAATCTGACGTGCTGGTGTGGTTATTGTAGTTATCCTTTGCTGCAAGTATTTTTTGCAACACTTAATGGATATTTCCTCTTTATGCTGCCTATAGTACAAATAGTTTCATTGTGATTTTTTACCATTTTTAAATTCAACAATTGATTGGACTATGTAACTTGAATGTACTTGCACAACCTACGAGTATACATACAGGCTCAAGAACATTAGGATATATGAATATAGATGTATAACCATAGATATATTTATAGTACAAATTACACATAAACATATAACAAAATATATATGTGTATCCATGTGTATATAAATCTATATCTGTGAATGATCAGAAAAGGAATAGCATAGTTTCAACTTTACATAAACATATACATACATATACATTTATATATACATATACATATACATATACATATACATATACATATACATATACATATACATATATACATAAGTACATACATATACATATATATATAAACATAGACATATATACACATATACATACATATACATATACATACACATATACATATAGATATATATATGCATAGATATACATAAAAATATACATATACATGAAAGTGATGCTTTTATATGTTGGGAAATAGGAATGCATATCTACTTCCACATCTATATGCTTTGTCAAGATGACCCATGTATATATAAACCTTAAAGCCAAGAAAACTAGAAACAATAACACCAAATTTACAACAAGTATAACAAAAAGGGAAATTATACTTATGGAATCAGGATTTGAAGGCCGATCGATCACGCCCTCAGAGCCAGACTCAACAATGGCACTAGTGGGTGTTGCCAACAAATCAATATTGGGGGGTTGTGCAAACCCATCCACAAAGCTTGTTTCCATAGACATAGTTCTAGGAACTTATTTGTAGGGACAAAATGTTGCAATTTGAGTTCACTAATTGATAACTCTATTTCACAATAAAAATAAAAGATTAATGCATTGGAACATCCCAATGGTAATTGGTAGACAACTTAGAAATATCAATCTATAACCATTCCACTTTTGATACTCTCCAAATAACACGAGATACAAGAAAAAGAATGGAAATCCACTTTTAATGTTGTGCAAACACCAAGGGATACATCAACAAGAATAAAAATGATAAATACAAATGCATATACCTCTATATGTATCTCTCTATCTTTGAGGTTGCTTATATGTGTATCCATGCAGTTTTTTATTATTTCTATATATGTGTATTTATGCAGTTTTTTATTTTTTTAATGTTATGGTAACAATGATATGATGCAATAATTTATCCAAAATGCGTATAACATCACATGATTTATTGTAAATTTGAGCTACATTGCTTGGTATTCAATATTATGGACAAAACATTTATGCAAAATACCCATGTAAAATGACTTACAGATTCCACAACACAATAGTTTGGGGAACCTCAATTATGTTATAGAAGAGACCCAAGGGCGATGATCCTTACAATAGTGTAATACACTAGGAACACCACAACGAATCTTTCAACAATGTAACTTAATCAATATATTTTCTTTCCTTACAAACAAAAAAACTATGACAATTAGCAGTTTTTAATAGGGAGCTTCAAACAAATGAGGGAAAAATAATATCATGCAACATATTAGAACAACACAAGCAATAAATGTAATAGTTGTAAGAGCTATTAGAATGATACTCAAGAATCAGACATATGTCGTGCTTGAGTGTTTTCCTAATAGTTCTTTTACAATTTTCCTGTTTGTCTATAATATTTAATGCCAAATAATGGAGCTTGAATGTAGAATATATGCATGTATATATGTGTAGAAATAATTAAGTACATATAAGCATTGAATTTCCCCTTTCTCTGCACATTTGTAAACACACACATAAAAGCATATATAAATCCATATGTACATATCTATATATCTATTTATATACACACTACTATATCTAAGTAGATGTGTATAGCATATTTGTTTCTCACTATCTAACTCCTACACTTGAAATTTATGAAGGCAACAAACATCCAAATTAATTTTCCCTTCAATTAAGTGGTTGGAAAGGCTAAAAATTCAAACCTTTTTGGTTGCTTATAGCATATTGTCTACTCCAAATTTTGACATCATTATAGGCAACAAAAAGTTTGACTTTGAAGCCTTCTCAGCTAGTCAACTAAGGGAAAATCCAGTCTGGATGTTTACTTGCATTTTCAAACGAGCCACAGGGGTCTTGTTTGTATATATGGATATATATGTCTGTGTATATGTATATTTTTAAATATGAAACAAAAAATTCAATATATAGATACACACCAATTGTAGTGCAATGGTAGAATAGGAAGTACATGCAATATTCAATGTTGCAGTGGGGGAAATTATACTACAAAATATGCAAGAAAATATAAATTGATTCAGTTGCATTCTCAGAAGAGCCATTCTAGCATTATGAATATGTTACACATGCTGCATGATTAAATGTTGTCTTCTTCACAAATATAAACTTCAAACAAATAGCCTATCAGCTAAAGATATAAAGTTGAACATATAAAAGAAATATTAGAATAACACTTAAAATCCACCAAACTATTTTTCCCTCCACGCTTGTACAAATATATTTTCAACTTTCCAAATCAATTATGTAAGCCCAGCTCTTTATGATGATACTTATTTTCTTTAGGCTATGACAAAAATTATACAGTGCATCAATCTCTACAAAATGCATATAATGCCATAGACTTAATTATGAATTTGAAATACATTGCTTGACATTAAAAATATTATAGACAAAACATTTATGCAAAGCACCCATGTAAAACGACTTGCAGCAAATAGTTCTCATTCTAACACCTCTTATGTAATTTCTTTGTTTGTCTTCAATATTTGTTAACAAAGAACATAGCTCAAATCATGTGTGAATATGTTTCATGATATTCTTTTTTCCTTGATCTCCTTGAAACTCCCTGCAACAAATTTCCTAGGTTTGTTGCCCCCATCCTAATGTTTGGTTTTGTGACTGTTGCTAGATGGAAGTTGAGGAATGCAACTATTGCTATCTTTTGCAGTTAAAGCTATAAGACCATTCAGCCAACTATTACATAGATTTCTTGTGTTGTGTGAATATGTTTTATGATATTCTTTCTTCTTATTTCAAAGCTCTATTTAATGTTGGGTTTTGATATTCTCTCATTTTCTATGGTTCTTGAGTGTTTTCCTAATAGTTCTTTTACAATTTTCCTATTTCTCTATAATATTTAGTGCAAAATAAGGGAGCTTGAATTTAGAATATATGTATGTATATATGTAACCATCCAACTAGCCTTTGGTGTATTGCTTTTGATGAAGCTACCCACTAGTTTGATGCAAATTCTAGCAAAATACCTGTACATGTTGCAGGGTAGCTCTAAATCTACAATAGATCTCGTTGTTGTTATTAAATTCCTTGTTTGTAAACCATACATCTTTACTGAGTGTGTTATATCAATATGTTTCATTATATATTTTTTTCCTTATCCATTTCAATTTGACCGTCATACATTGGCTACTACAAATACACAACATATTCTATTCTGCCGACTACATTTCTCCACGCTCATGGAGCTATCTTTTCAACTTGCTAAATCAACTATATAAAGTTGGTTCTAGGTAAGTGCACCAAGATGGTTCCCAAAAAGGGGGCTTAAGTGGCCACTTTTTTTCTAAAATTAGGAAATACTGACCTTGGATGTGAAATTGAGGATAGTTACACTCAAAATTTTGAGATGGAACAAAAAAAAGGATCAAAGTGCTCTGAGTCTACTTTCCAAACTACTATTTTTTTTAAAATGGTTGAGATTTAGGGGTTTAAAAGAGGGACGTACACAAATTGGTGTTGTTTTTGTCAGAAAAACATAACATAGCAACTCTTGTACGACCCTAACACAGTGAAATTTTTTGTAGATTTTTTAAAATCACTACGGTTAGAAGTTAGCTAACAGTATGTAGTTGATGCATGATTTTTCTAATAATTTTTGAATGAATATTTGATTTTTAACTATTTTTCTAAGTCGACATTTCCTGAAAAGCAAAATTTTGGCCGTGCTCCCCCTACAAATTTTGGAAAGTAATTGATTTTTTTTTTAATTTGTAGAATAGAGTCTAGTTTCTAAAAATGTAATTTATTTGAAATTTTGATGAATGGTTAATTTATAATGAAAAAAACACCAAACACTACTTTTTGGCAAAAAAGATACATACAAACAAAAGAAATTATGGATGAAAGGCTTTAACATTGTGAGAAAGTGAAAAAAACTACATCGTTGGATAGCTAAGAGAGAACCTAACATTACCCATGTGTTCAATTTTGTCGATATTGAATGAGATGCAATCCTAACAGTGAGCATGAACCTGATTATGTGAAATTGTAGAATTTGCAAAAACACGTCTCTAGTCATTGGGAATTCTGTCCAAGCCTTTGGGTTGGTATTCCAAGGAAAATACCAATCCTAAGGCTCAGGGATTCCCAAACAAAAATATAACGCAAGTGCATTATAACATGAGAGCATTATAATGTGAGCGCTTTATATCTTAGTTTTGACATGGTTTTCTCCTTCTCCGAGAAACATGTCATGCAAGACATAATGTGAGCGTGTTATAACGCACTTGTTTTATGTATTCCTTTATGTTAAATGCCACTTTATTGAATGTATGTTGATATATTTGTATGTTTGTATGTAAATGTATGGTAGTGTGTCATGTATGTATGTATGCCTGTATGTATCAGTGCATGTATATTGTATGTATTCCTATATGTATGTAAGATTGTATCTACACATGTATGCATGTATGCTTGTATGGATGTAGGATTTTGTGTACATATGTATTATGCTTGTATGTATTTATGTATGTCTTTAGAGGGAGGGAGAATTTTAAGAGAGAGGGAGAGAAAGAGAGAGAGAGATAGAGAGAGAGAGAGAGAGTCTGGAGAGAGGGAGAGAAGGTGGAAGTGAGAGTTTAAGAGAGGAGTGGGAGAGAAGGGGTTGGAGTGAGAGGGA
>VDFB02353493.1:413485055-413559459 GCA_007258455.2 Sequoia sempervirens | reverse complement strand
ATCATTCAATGATCAACTCCATAGTCTACATGCAATCGGGGTAACAAAAGCAATGCCTTCCAATACTAGGAAAAAGTACCCAATATAAGTACATTACTCCATAGCTGAAAAATAACCCAAGCTTCTCCATATCACCAGGGAGCCTCTATCATAGACACCCAATATGAAAGCTTTGTTGTAACAAAATGACAAAGAAAAATATCCCACCCCATGCAGTAGGATTATTCCGCTATCAACTAGGAGCTTCAAATCACATCATTTCAATATGACCAACTCCATTTTCTCTTTATTCACCATCTTTCAAGTTGTGTGTTGTCTCTTGAAACTAAAAAAAAGAGGCAAAAACTTCCACTCACCAAAGGATCAATCTTTAGTCGATTCCTTTAGATTTCCTCAAGCTTATCAGGCTAAGAAATCTTTACAGAAGGGATACCCAAAACCTTAAACATCAGGAATTCTTACATTCATCAACATGCAAGCACATGCAAGCCACATGCAATTCCATGCAAGTACATTCGCACACACATGCAAGTGCATGCAACTCACAAACCTACACATGCGAGCAAAAAGAAAATCCCAAAATAAAGCTTTGATACCAACTAAAGAAAAAGTTTTTCCTCCCACTCCAAAGGAGGAGTGATATTGGGTACTTTTGGAAGCAAGACCCATGTGCCTAATGACATAGAGTCTTTTCTAAAAGGGAAAAAAATTAATGTCAACGGGACAAAGTGGCTGAAGAGACAGTTGACCTTAATCAAGGATTAAAAGTGCACATGATTAGGGAGGTGAATTAGGTGAATATTAAGTGTTAATGGAAAATGGTGGAGGATGGGTCATGTGAGAGGAGTTAAATAAATAAAAAATATTTATTTAATTTTTAGAAGAAAGGGGATAAAGATGGGTAAATAATTAGGAATAATTATTTATCGTAGGTTGAACTTCAAGAAAAATTGAGGAAATTATTTTAGATGCATATGGAGATAGTGAATATTAATTAAATAATAGAATAATAGAAATATTATTTAATTATTAGCCAATAGGCTACATATAGTGTGAGATTTGTGCCTAAAACAAGTCTCACACCCGCAAACCACTGTTGAGTCATCGGAAAACAAGTTTTAGCTACCGTTTAATGGTAAACTAGCTATTGTTTAATGGTAAAGGCTTCCAAAATATCAAGTAAAAATCTCCAAAATCTCACTTATCACATAAAAGCCAGATATATATTGATTTGACAATTGGATGGGAACATTTTGTTTCCATTTATAGTGTTTTTTGTAAATTTGATGGAAACTTTCTTTTTTCAGTTGCATTGCTTTGTGTTTTAAACATGTAAGCAAATATTTCATAATCAAATAATACTTAATTTCTTTAAGGAAAAAATTTAGATGTCTAAGTTTATTTCATTCCATTATTTAACACTTATTATTAATTATTTAACCTAGCCACATGCAACTAGAATTTCCAATGCTTCCATGCACAAACACACACTCTCCAATATATTAACATACATATAGTTTTTTATCCACATAACCCTTGAACCTCCTTTAGATATAACAACTGCTAGTTAATATAAAGATCAAAAATAGGACAAACTATGATAAATCAATCTAACGTAATGATCAATTTTAGATGTCTACAACTTCAATGTAATGAAAGTGACTTCTAACAAGTAAGATAACCTTCAAATAAAATATATAACCAAAAAAAGGCCACGAAAAATTGAACCTTCAAAATCTCAATCTTAATTGCTAAAAGTATGTATCTTTTATTTAGTAGAGCTTACTTTACAATGTAATCGTCTTAAGTAGGGGAGAGGGCCCAGTAGTCGTGCACCCTAACTTCGCGCTTCTAATTATCCTACGTCAAAATTTCAAATTACTCCCAATTTTTTATAGCAGCTTACTTGGCAAGTTCTCTGCTTATAACTAAGGTTTTAGGGCCACATCATCACATATGATGCCACATCAGCATGCATTTTTGTCAAGGTTTCCAAAAAGGCCCCAAAAAATAGTGAGACCAATTCTCGTGCATTACATCATGAGTAGTTGAGCGCTGATGTGGTATCACATGATTGGTTGCTTTTTAGATCAAAAGCATACATTTTGTTTAATTATGGGTAGTCAAATCACAACTATTGGACATTATATAAATGACTATTGGGTATTATATTTACGATTGGGTGCACGACTATTGGACCCCGCACAACTATTGGGCCCTCTCCCCTAGATGAATATTGACTGATTACTTAGAAGGAATTGAACACGAGGGTCATGTAGGATACACGTCCTCAAGTGGCATATGCTTGATCCACGTCATCAGTGACATGCTGTCCATGAAAAACAAAACACGTGACTAGAAAACTAAGCATCAGAATAATTGGTTGACTAGGTTATGTTAATGCACATAAATCTGCGTGGATTGAGGACTCAATTTTTAAAATTTTCTTACAAACATTAGTCTCTCTAAAATTGTTAAAAAATACTACGGTAGTTGACAAACCTCGATCAATTTTGATGGCTTATAAATATACTACAACCAAAGGGTTGATGTGAGTCAGCTAAATATTCTTTACTCTTTTTGTAGTTGGTTCAAATTGTTGTTGTACAAACAAGAATGGTCAATGAGACAATCTGCTTTTAGTGCCTGTGAACTACTATAAATATTAAATTCTAAGTCTTTAAATGAAAAAGAGGGTACATCTTTCACTTGATTAGTCTTGTATTTAATAACACAATTATTGCAAGAAACATGCAATGTAAATATATGTGTAATAATTTTCAACACACTCCCTTCAATTAATTTAAGACAACATAGATGGATGTGTAGGGTATAGTTCTTTACTCTAAGAATTTATAATAGAATAATACTTTTATCTTCTTTAAAATGAATTACAAGTACAATTTATTTGTAATTCCTCAATTATAATCTTCTGAGTTACTATGCAATATGTGATGCTCTTAGTATATGATTAAACTTGGGCTAGGTGCTAATTGTGGATGATGAAGATGTGAATCACAAATATCAACAATGCAAAACTCTCACTCTCACAATCATGTAATGAAGTTCAAGATCTTGGCTCAAAATATAGAATTTAGATAACAAGAAAATTCATCATAGCTAAGATATTCATTTGTTCCATTCTTGGTTGTTCTTCAAAGTAACAAACTATGAAAAAACAATAACGATACAACACAATGGTAATGATAAATTCTCAAAGATAAATGATACATATGCTTGATAAGTGACAATGATAAATGGTCGATAAAGCTTGAATGCTTGATAAATTTGCTTGATAATTCTTGAATGCATGATAATACTTGAATGATAAGTGTTCTATAGTAACTTCAATCATAAGAATGCTAGGGGTTTTGAATGAAATGAAGAATTCTTATTTACATACTTCACTTAACATTTGATCGATGTTGGAGATTGATTTGTAAGATCAATGTGTAAGAAAATACAAGATATGTTAAGACCCAAATTTTGAATTTGAAGGAGGGAATTAAATAAATAAAATTTATTTAATTTGAATGATGGCTTGGAGAAATAAATAAATATTAATTATTTATTTTAGAAGAAAATATTTAATTTAAATAATAATCATTTTTAATTTATTTAAAAGAGGAGTGTTAGTTAATTATTTAATTATAGAGGACCAAAGATAATTTGAATTTGAATTTTCATTAATGTTGGAGGGAAATGATAATAGATGAATTAATTAAATAATTAAAAAAATATTTTATTAATATAGATCTGATAAAAATATCAAGATAATTAAATAATTAAAAAAATATTTAATTATTATGGATGAAAATAGGAGAATGTTAGATTAATTAAATAATTAATTTTTTTTTTAAATAAATAATAAGAGGAATGACAATATGAAAATGCATTAGTCATTTTTAGGTGTCTACATTTCTCCCATCTTTGAGACAATACATTTTAAAACATTGTTTCAAAGAAAAAGATTGATGAACATGCCCCAACAAAATGCATGATGGAGATATGATGTACCCTCAAGAGATTGGCCAAAAAACAACTTTCTGGTTGAAGTCCCAACAAGAAGGAATAGGATAAGAAATAATAGGTTGACAAGAAAGGACTAACAAAAAGCTATAAAAGGCATTAGGCTAAGAAGAGACTACTAAAAAGGACCTAGGAGGAAACCTTAGGGCTAGAAAGCCTATGTAAATAGGGCGAGGGATGGAAAGAATACTCACTTGCACTCTCACAATTTCAAAAAATCTAGAGCTTCCTTAACACTCTAGAGAGAAGTAGTAGGTGAGATGACAAACATTCTGAGGGAGACACAAAATAGAGTGAGTCTAATCGTTCAAATGACCAATCGATGTAGGAGAGTTAATGAGTACCTAACCTTGGGAACTTGATGGGTAGATTGAGGTTTATTAATGGTAGGTAGAACTAGGAAAAATCAAAAGTGGCCCCTTAGGGGTTGAGTCACACTTTTCGTATGACACAATTTGAAAAAGATGCTATGAAAATGGCTTGATGTGGTGTATTTGGAATTTTTTTTGTGCTACTAGCTTGTAGTGTAATTAGTAAAACCACAATGCATATGGAACATAGATCTACACATCTGGTAATAGAGCACAAATGGTTGGAAAGAAAATACATTTGGTAGAAAATGTGGCACATCTCGCAAAACTACAAAAATGCAAAGAACTGTTGCATAAGTGGGGAACATAGCTACACAATTGATAAAATTGCATGATTGACTAAAAATGCAACACTAATGGAGGAAAGTGTGAAAAAATTGAAATAATTGAATAAATGAGCAAGAATGTAATGCAACTAGCATAAAACTATGTAATTGGCTAGGGTTCACTTAGGAGTTAGGATGAACATGAAATTTGATTTTTTTAATTTTTTTAATTTTTTTTTGATGTAAAGCTAATGATGTGAAAATAATGGATGCATGATGAGGGTGATCAAATCTTGTCATAGGAGTGACAAATTGTGACCATGCATCTAGTCTCACAACTGGCATAGATGGAGGATGCAGTCTTAGGAGTTGTAGGTGTATGTCATGTTGCTCACATGCTAGAGATCTGGGCTCACAAAGTAATGATGACTTTTTTGGTGGAGTGGTGGCATAGCAACTATTTTATTAGAAAAGGGAAACACCTTGGAGATTTTCACTCTTTAGGGTTTGACACCTTTTTCCAATTTTATGGGTTATGAAGAGGGAGATGGATGATATGCTTGTGAATGGGGGTTTGATGGACTTGGAAAATATATATGGTTGACTTACAACTTGGAAGGTGAGTCAACCATCCTTTGAACAAGTTTGAAATGGACCTAAAGATGAATTTCAATGCAATGACTAGGCTAATAATTTAAATTGTTTTGATGCAAATGCAAAAAAATAGAAATGGACTGAGTAGATTATTGGCCACATGTGGCTCAAATATGCAGCTAAAAATGAGGGAATAAGTCACCCAGGGTGATAGTTTCCTTGTTGACCAAATTTAGTTCTATTTTTCGTAGTCCTCGAGAGCTAGATCAAAGCTTCCATTTATCGCTTGTTGTATTGTCAAATAATTCTATAATTGAGTTTTTGTTTGTTGTCAAAGTGTAGGGTTTGATTGCAATGATGAATATTTGATCTTTAAAATTCTCTTGATCTTCTTCAGATTTAAAACCTGGACATTCATAGAGGGAAGGGAGGTTGGTCCATTTAGGGGCTTGCCTTAGTCAAACCCCATCTTAGTGTTTCCACTTCCACAATGGTAATACCAATGATAAAAGGATAAATTATAAGAAGGAATGATGAATCAAAAAAGTACTACAAATCGTCACCCTTTAATGGATTCCTTGAAAGACTGAAGTCATAAAATATCCTCAAGGTTTGGATCTTGCTATCTTGATTTGCTTGAATTAGTTGGATTGCATGGAGACCTATAAAGGGTTAGTCTTTGCAAACAATATGATAACATAAACATGCATAAACTCACATATGTTTTGACATGATGCTTGGATCTTAAATTATTGTAATAAATTTTCTAATGGCTACTCTTGACTTGCTTGATAACGCTCTTGACAAAAAATTCTCCAATAATTGCTTGCTAGTTTTCAAATGATGTAAAGACTAGGTATTTATACATGCAATTATTCTAATTTTCAAAAATTTAAATCCTGATAGTAGAATTTAGATATTTGAATTTAAAATAATAAAATGACAAACACTAACATATATGAATTTGGAGCCAAAATAGGGGGACTAAGTCACCCAGGGTGACTATGTCTTGGCCCTTTTTTTATAAATTAAGGTGTCGAGGGAAAAGTATTAAATAACTGCATTTGTTTTTTGCTTGAAATTTGTCAGTAATTGGTAAAATGGACCATAGAATGTATAATTTAGGAAATTAGGTGCTTAATTAGGTCCAATTATTTAAGGGGAATAAAAACATAGTTTGAAATTGTCAAGGATGACAATTTATGATGCAACATTTAGCCCCCACTTTAGTGAGATGATGAACTTACACTTAGACTCACACTAAAGTAAAAAATATGTCAAGAGGGGTTTGATCAAGTCTAAATTTTGAAGAGATAGGATGACAATGAATCTAGGGGGAGTGCACAAGTCTCCATGATTCAAGATCCCATAGCAAGTTACCAACATACACACAAAGGAACACACACATGTATGTAATATAGCAAGAAAACATACACATGCACAATGTATGTTGATCAGTCTGGATAACTAAGAGGGGGTGAATCAGTTAATATAAAATAATTTTCTTAACTTTAATTAATATAGAGAAAACTTAAATCAATTAGATAATAATCTAAAAGATTTAAACATGAAAACACACAACAACACCATGCACAATGAACACTAGAATTTACATGGAAACCCAAGAAGGGAAAAACCACGGAGAATGCTAATTCTCAATTATAAAACACCAGTTATGGTGACACCGATTAAGGCAATTTTTACAAGGGATCACTGTAGGTAATACTCACTATTGGTGGGCTCACTACTCAACTATTACAGCCAAAGATAAAAAGATCACTGTCAAAAGAGAAAGGATCACTACTAAAAGAGAAAGGTGCATTTCCAATAGAAAACAACTCAGTGCCAAAAGAATGATAAAAGGTAATCCACCGTTGAAATAATTGTCACCAACAATGACACCAAATAGAATCTCTCTATTTGCTACCTCCAGTCATGGGTAAAAGCACAAACCTTTGTCACACTTTATAAAAGAATCGACCAACAACAAAAAAAAATAATTTTGAACTTCAACCACATAAAAGTGGTCTTTATGTTTTGAATTTCAAAATGGTGTAAACTAATGAAATGTAAAACTTTTAATAAACTTTATTCCTGTAATTTTTAAAATTTTTAAAAAAATGTTTTCATTATGTTTTTATCAATACTGAAAATTTTATAAAAGAGTGACTTCATGGGCCGTCAAGAAACAAATTGAAAAAAACATCATTTCTCCCTCTTTTTTTTTTCCCCCAAATAGGAAACTTCAATATATTGTGCATGGAAAAAAAAATTCAAATTTTGATGTATATTTTTCTCGTAATAATGGTTTAAATTCAAACATGTCAAAATTTGATAGTTTTCATGGGTTGTCAACTATTTTCAATTTTTTTAATCATTTTCAAAAAAAAAATTATAACCTTTTCAAGAAGACTCTCCCCTCTTGTTCCCCATATAAGATTTAATTTTTTTTAATAAGTTTTACTATTATTTTTAAATTTCTAATCAACCTCTTTTTTAATTTTAACAACCTACTTGCATTATTTTAAAAATAAAATATATTAAAAATAATCAAAATATTAAAATATATATATTTGGATTCTTCACTCCGAGCTCTACAAAAGGGTATTTTTTTTTGTTGAAAAATCATTTTGACTAGAGAAATACTCTGCCAAAGTTGAATGTTTCAAAAATTCTAAAAAGGGTGAGTTGGCTGCCAAGTAGGATGCCAACTAGACATTCTCAGCTGAGCATATTTTGGCTGAGCATGTTTCGGCTGAAACCCTCTTAGCCAAGAATAGCTCGAGCGAAAACTAATTAGTCGAGACTTAACTGATCAACAATTACTCGACCGAAAATTGTCGAAATAAAAAAAAGTTTATTTTCTTTTAATTTTTCAACTCAATAAAATACATATTTTGATTATTTCGACCAAGGAAAGCTTATTTCGATGAAATGAGGTTTATTTCAACATTTTAGAAGGTTTATAATTTTAACAATTTAGAAGACTTATTTTGACAAAAGAAAACATATTTGGACAATAGGAGAGCTATTTATGAAGGTATGTATTGATCTTCAATTTATTTAATTGATTATGTCTTTATTTTAATGCATTTGAAGTTTATTTTCACTATTTTTATTATTTATTAAAATATTAGCATCAAAGAAATATTTGTAAAAAATTAAAATAAAAGTTACATTTGCATTTAATAATATTGTACCTAACTATTATCATTTATTTGTTATCATTGACAAGTGTGTATAGTATTTATCATTGCAATTATTTTAAGTGGATGTAAAATTTTAGATCATATCAACATCTCATAATAGTATGTAATTTGATAATTACTTTTATATATACATAAAATTAGCATACTCATCTTTAGTAAAATTTATTTGAAAAACATCAAAAATATCATTATCAAGAAGTTTAATTTTTAAATATTTATTTGAGAATTATATATATTTTTAATTGCCTCTTATGTAAAATTACACGTTTATAAAGAATTATATAGAAATGAGATTATTTTATTTATTTAAAAATATTTTCATAAATGCATTTGTTGTTTTCACTATTTAAATTCTTAGATTTCATTATTATTGATCACCAATTCTATGTTCTTCCATTCTTGTTCTTACATTTCCTCCTTATACCTATGTTTTATTAAATTTACCATTTCCTTTACTTTTATTTCCGACTTGGACTTAACTTTTATATGTACATATTATTAAATTCTATTTTATGTTTTGCATGTTTATGTTTATTAGACTTTTGTTTAAAGAACTCAGGATTTTTATGATATTTTCCTTAAAATTTTGGTTTCTCACGTTGCCTCATTAATTCTTAAATTTTCTTGCATGTTGTAGACATGCAAAATTAACATTATGCATTCAATTAGGTTCATTCATTAAGTAAACTAGATTCCACATTAGGTCCATTCATCAGTTAATCAAGTTCACCTTCATCCATTCACCAGGTAATCTCATCTCCTAAGGTCATTAATTTAAAATTAATTAAACATTATCATTAACCTTTTAATCAAATAAATCAAACATTCATCTAATTAAATCATAATGCATATTCCATCATTTTCTAAATTAAATAAATCAAATATTTAAGTCATAAAATTCAAAATCATCCTAATCATCATTAAGCTAACCTAATCCTAATTAGCCTAACCTAATCACCCATCACATCCTCTAGATAATGCCATTTGCACAAATAAATCAATTTATTGATTTATTAAAACCCTCATTTTCTTTCAACATGGCATTTATGGGGAATATTCCCTCAAGTTTGAAAAAGATGTCAAGTTGACTTGTCACCTCCAACATTGCAATAAATTCTCCATTTCATGTCTCCCTCTCAAAATTTATTGCACAAATTTAAATTTGAAACTCCCTCTCATGGGCACATTTCCCAAATCTTGCACATCCTTCAGCCTATCACAACTTGACAAGTGGCCTCTTCTCATTGGTGGATCTTTAGTCCCACATTCACCCATTTGGCCAATCTCTCATCAAGAAAATCTATAAATAAAGGCCTTAATGTCCATCAACTCATCCACATCTACATGCAAAGTTACTCTCTTGGTTTGAGAACTAATTTTGATCTTCATCTCCATTGCATCTCATCATTTTAGCTTTTGAGCAAGGATTGGGAAATGGTCATTGACACATTTGACACCAATCCACTATGGAATAGGTACTTGTTATTGTTCTCATGATGATTTTAGTTTTCTCTTATCATTTGTTGCATTTTGAAGCATTCACAAGGTATTTCATAGGAGTATTCTTGAGGAATTTGTAGGTACTAACCATGCTTGAAGTTTAGTGTTTGCAGATTTTAAGGGATGCTCACATTTGGCGCTAGAAGGAGGGCCTTGTTGGTTGATTGTATTATGTAGTCTATTTTAATAATTAACTATAGATTTATACTAGGTTTATTACTATCTGCAGGCTGATTCAAATTAGTGTGAACTTTCTTCATCCTGCACAGATTGATATCTTTCTATCCATTCATTCTCTGCATCGTAGTTCATTTGCTTTAAGTTTTGTCTTTCTTTATTTGTTTAGCCATGTATGTTAGAAGGAAACAAATAGGGAACTCTTTTTTTTATGAGACAGGGCTATTAGTAAATGTTACAATGTTTTTTCTATCAATATCACTGGCTTTTCATCATCAAGGGTATTGTTGCCTTATCAATATAATGTACAACTGATCTATCTGTTTCATAGTAAAGGAACACCATTCACTCATTTCACAGGACTAAAAGTAAGCAAAATATACATTTCTAAATCTCAGGCCCATGCACTCATGTCAATTAAGTTGCTTGAAAGTATCTAAAGTCCTGCAACAAACCCATTCCGCATGAACTTTGCAATTGCAACATTCCTTAAGATCACGCTATTCTTGCTTTTCTTTTCTTTTTTTTGGCAGATTTTGTCAAAAAGTTAACACACCTTCACAATGTCTACTGATTCACAGAAAACAAATCTTCCAAGTAAGGCGTTATGAAATTTCCTGTGTCATATGATGGCAGTCAACGTCTATTTTTTTTGTCAAAGGTCATGATCAATTTCCTTTTTAAAAATCTATGACAGTGGATGAATGTCACAACCAAACTCAGCAAGTTGGAATTTCTTTTTTGTCATTGAAACTTACTATTTAACACAAATGTCAGAGATAAAATATTCAAGATTCTATTCAACAAAGGGTGCACAATTCTGAACATAAATGGCAATGGCCATTACAAATCAATCCCTGTTAAACTTGCACATGTACTGTAGAAAATTTGTAAGTATCTTTACTTCAATGTGAATCTTGTTTTTATTGACTAACTTAGAAATTTTGACTCCATTTCATTCCTACTCTGCCATGTCCTTCACACATAGTTATCTGTAGATTGTGGTGAATTCAAATCCATGTGCCTTCATCCCTGTTCTTGATTCAAAACAAATTCCTAGGTGATGTAAGCTTTGGCTGCGGAAGTGAGGAAGATTAATTAATAAATGGCAGTTTGGCATTTAAATGAATGGAAACTTTAAACTTAAAAGTTCCCTCTTGTTTGGGCTTGGTACGACTTTCTTTTTGAATCCTAATTTTGCTGTAGGCGTGATCATTAAACACTATAGTGAACATTTATATGGAAAACCATCTTTGTCAGATGTATATTGATACAGGAAGAAGGGCGGTTGGTGGAGGAATTTTATATGGGAGGGAGGCAGTTAATGAATGTCCTCCAGCATGTGGTCCATGAGACTTTGTGGCAGAAAATCACACCCCTTATTCTGGCTGCCTGGAAGGAGTGGCGAATGACATAAAGGAGCAGTTGGATTAAAAGCTCTTGTCATAAATATCATGGTGTCTCTTAGATTTTTAGAATAATTGGTTCATTAAATGTAGACTTAAGCCTTAAGTTTTGATTTATGCTTTTAATGAATGAAATCTTGGTTGACAACGAGTTTTTCTTGAAATCCTTCAAGTTTATTACCCTGCCTTTGATACTCATCCATATTTGTCAAATCTAATATATGTGTATCCTTGGATATTCGAATGAGTAGATCATTAAGGAAGTCAAAGCATAGATATCACTTTAAATGCCAATTTTTTTTTTTTTTAAAGTCACGCCATTTACACTTTTACGAATATCCTTGTTGATTGATATTTCTTATTTAATGATTCTATGCAAGACTAATTAAGTGTAAATCAAAAATCTCTATTGCTAAGAAAGGATTATGTTGTTCTTTGCTTTGTCTTCTATTTAGAATCATTCTACTATCAATGCTTAAAATATACTTACTTGATCCTCATATGCTTATCTTTTTCTTTTTTTTTCTCTTATAGGAAAAACAAAGGAGAACAAAGAAGGGGAAAGGATAACGAAGGTACAAGGAAAGCAAAGGAATAGCAAAAAAGGTACAAAGGATAACGAAGGTACAATGAAAACGAGGAAAGCGAAACGAAGACAAAGAAGGCAAAGGGAAAACGAAAAGAGGAAAAGTGATGAAGACGATGTTTTGAAAGATTAAAGTGTTTTTTAACACTTTAGTGTTTGTTTAAACTCTTTTTTTCGAAATTGTTATCTTTTTCATTTTTAGAGCACTAATTTTTGTATGGGTTTAAAAAGAATGCTTCAATTTTTCATTACAAAAGGTTAAAATTGAAACTTAGACACCTACTAGATTTCAATTTGGGCTAAAATTAAACAAGCAACTTCACACTTGACATTGGTGTTTTAAAACGAATCAAATCATTGCTTTGAAGGATAAAACGAATGTGTGACTTTATTGTTTTGTAATTATTTACAAAAAGTAATACCATCAAAAGACGTATGCACTTCTCTTGCGCCACACGATGATCTTGAGAATCAAAAGGCTTTTGGTGACATTAAGTTGCATAAATAATTGCCCATACACACTTCGATTTGGGTTTAAAATTGAACAAAACACCTTGCGAGTGTGAGTTAGGTATATCGCGTGTGTTCTCCCTTTTTTTCTAAATGAAGGTCGATTGAACTATGGATGTGCTTGCTCGCTATTGTTTACCTTTAGAGGGGCCTACCTAAGAGACACACCCGAAAGGAGAACTCGAAGGTGACTCCAACCGGTTTTTCATTTGAGCCAGTATACAAATGGATAAGACTAAACTGTCAAGTCCTCATGGTATGTAGGCCTTAGCCGTACAGTGTCTTTCAGAATAGGGTACTACCATAAAATGTATAAGAGCCCCTAGTAGGATTGATTAAAGCCTTTAGTGGCTTGTTGGATGCTTGCGAGGTGCCATGTCCCCGATGTTGTGTCATTAAGAACCTTGTTTGTAGCAGCCAAACAGTCCATCCAATGAGTTTATCAAAGTGGTGCATTGGAACTTAGATTCCAAGAAGTTACTTGCCATGTCTGATCTTGGTTGAAATATAGAGGTTAAGAATTCATTCTTAACATACCTTTATATTTTATCCTTGGTTGCATGTAAAATCATCTCTTCTACTACGAAAGGCATCAGGCAAGCCCACTAAGAAAAAATGTACCAATTGAGCTAGGATGTTACATTGCTTGTAAACACAGTGCTTTATCAAAAACATTTGCAAACAAACATTCAACATGATCCTCAAAATTTCAAACCCTTTAGGAGGAAAATACCATTGATCGAATTCTTGTGTTATTGCTTGCCCTTGGGATTACATCCTTAGAGGTTTCTAAACACTTGAGTTTACATCTCAATTTGTCCCCTAAAGTTAAAAAATAGGTAACCCTTGCCTTAAATTCATCAAAGTTTCACATAATATACCTTGTGAAATGAGACGAAGTTGAGACATTGGACATTCAGTTTGAAAGCTAATCAAGAGTGTGTTTGTGGTAAAAATAATCCATTAAGCAAAGGGGTATGTGCAGGATCATGATGGGCCAAAAAGTGGCAATATGATGGCTTTGTGGCTGACGATTTTTTTTTTACCCAAAATTGATGAAATGAAAACGATTTTTAAAGGAGATTCTCAGCTTTCCACCAATATAAATTATGCTTTACTTTGAATTTAATAAGTAATTATTATTCATTTTCTATTCAAATTACGACTAAAGTCCTGATTGATAGGCTTATTGAAAAACATCTATATCTTTCAAATGGTATCACATTTTTTGAATCCAAAACATGCATCACATCTCTATGCTTTGCATACTATAGGATTACAAAAGAAAAATTGAATTTCATGAAGTTTTGACCAAGTTAAGGTGGTCGACATAATGAGGTTTTTATATTTTTTAAAAGTTGTAATTAAAATATCATAATTAATTATTTTACTTGGAAAAAAATTACAAAAAAATATGCATCACATCGGGACATGAGTTCTCTACTTATATCTAAAACCTTATTAAAAATTATTATCATTTTATTGTGGTTAGGGTGGTTAGATAGACACCTACTTCTTATTTTTTCCCTAAAATTTAAGTACTACTTCATTGAAATTCCAAATTTTCACCAAATAGATTTTTTTTTTTTTAAACAAACCTATTAGTTTAGAAACTACATTCAATTTGCTACAGATTTTATTCTTAGATATTTTTGAAATAATATAGATAACTTATTCAATTTTTTACGTCAAGTTTCCCAACTCTGATTTTTTTGAATTTTTTGCCACTTAAGGGCCTATTTTTTCCATGATGATCCTGCACATACCCAAAGATTAAAAACAATTGGATCCCACACATGTGTCTCCAATGATTTCATGCAAAATCAAGATCAAGAAACCAAAGGTGAAAGCCCTTAGTCTGATAGCCCATCAAGAACGTCTCTCTATGCTATACGAAGTTAGACAAAGACTGCTTTTCAACTTTTACAAGAAGGCTTCAAGGAACAATCCTGGTTTGTATTCATTCTATTATTGCCAAAACCCAAATCTTTTAAGAGAGTTTGAACATCTTGTTTAGAGAAAAGCTTGTTCTTCAACACCTAGGTCTAGGCAAACAAAGTGT
Source organism: Sequoia sempervirens (assembly GCA_007258455.2). Taxonomy (NCBI): domain Eukaryota; kingdom Viridiplantae; phylum Streptophyta; class Pinopsida; order Cupressales; family Cupressaceae; genus Sequoia; species Sequoia sempervirens. Next base: position 413,544,749 of record VDFB02353493.1, on the reverse strand, counting down.
ATCTTTTTTAGGTTCATCTTAGGATCAAATAAAATCATAATCCTTTTCATCCATCCTTCAAAACATCAAAACAAAAATCATCTCACAATCACCTTTTGGAAAATCTTGAAATCAACCTTAACACTAGACTTTTTGAAATGTCACTTCACCGTATAACCCCAAAGGACAATAACACAATAATTACAACACAATTTTTTTTTATAACATAACATACATGTAATACACATTAAGTCATAACATGAATTTCATTTAAATAGATTCATTAACACATACATCCCTTGGGGTACACGAGGAGTCATTACGCGACTTAGATCCATACAACAACCATAAAGAATAAAATCTAAAGATATAAAGTAAGCATTAACAAATATAACACATACATGATGATCAATGATAAGAAACCATCTGAATACGCAAATACATCATATGCATGATCATCCTAACACATTGAATAACAACTGTCATAGCCAATATCCACACCAAGTTTAAAATTTCATTACAGTACAATGTTTAAGAAGTACAATGATACAAAAGTGTTCCAAATATGAGTGAAACCATCACCAGATAGCATGATACAAATGAATAGATGAATACAAAGTATCATAACTGGCTCCAAGACAAATACAACTCTGGAGTCGCCGCAACATCACCAATCCACACCTCTCAATCCTCGACTGGGGAACCAATGGGGTGCTTAGCACGTTCCACCCGACCGTGTGAGTCCGAAGACCCACCCCCCGTGCTAGGAGTTAACAAGAAAGAGACCTCAACCAAGAACATCCAAACATGGAACCACAAGACTTCAACAACATACAAAAGTATCATAAAACTCAAGGATTACAATTACATAATCAACCACATCCAAGAGTCAACATAATAACTTAAAGTCATAAGTCTCTTCACCTAAATCAAAGCAATAGCCAGTAAACAAGGAACCGAAGGAAGATCATAAAACACTTCCAAATCAAGCTGAATTAATAAACATATCACAATTCTGAATCGCAATGATACAATACAATAACATCATATCACAGTACCATAAGAGTACAAGGTCAAAACCCAAACATCCACAAGATTTATACAAGACCACGGAATACACCATAGATAAAATAGGGAAAAATCATAAATCATTTCAAACAATTATGTTTCATCAATTCAAGACAAAGAACCACTTCCAGAGGACTTCCAAAGAAGCAACATAATAAGGAGTGTTAGAGGAGAGTGTCATCGCATGGCTTAACATGGATTCTCCAGACTACCTATCGCAAGGTGCCACCTCCGTCTATTGACAAATTATCCAGACAATCCGAGCGCTAGGAGCCGCCTCCATCTATGGTTATCCAGACTACCTATCTCAAGGAGCCGCTCCATAGGGTTGCTCATGCGGAATCGTTAACCTTTCATGAAGACAAGGTAACGATCTTGCCAACCACGGCCTTCTCAATCCCCTTTAGCCTGTGATAGCACTAAACGGCGGACGAGGCATCAATTATCTTTTTAATGTGATTCTACCCACCCCCTAATTAATTATTTAAATTATCACTTTTTTTAATTTCACTCTAACGAGGGCTATCCTGGCGCCCCTTTGTGCGCCGACCACCCACTTAGAGCCACTCTCTCTCTAGTCACTCAAAACACAAAAAAAAACCAAAATCCAAGGGTTGCACAACATAACAAGAACATTATATCACAACAGAGAAGCATGCAAGGCATTACCCATCTTGCTATAAACACATAATCAAAATCTTACAATTCTCATACAACCCTTTCAAAATCCAAAAAAATCAAGGCACTTGCCACATCAAGGCACATAGAGAGAGAACATTGACCAACCATAAAAACAAGCCTCTGGAAGATTCTCAAAAAGTTACACTAGGGTTTCCCCATGAAAATCTGACAACAATAAAAGCAAAACCTTGAAGAACTATTTTCAATCAAAATAAGATCAACAACTCCCTTAAACAACATCAACAACTTCGATACGAACTAAATCGGACATCCAAGGGAAACCTCTATTTTCTCCTCTCGGAATACCCATAATTCAAAGAACTTTCAATTTGACTCATTAACAACTCAAGCAGAACCGTCAATCATGACAAAGATAACCTTAACCAATTTGCCACTCAGGGTAAAGAACCAAAAGAAAACATATGGGTTCCCAACGAATAGCAACATACATTGAGAGAAAATTTCCAACCCAAAATCAACTCACGAAAAGTCACATCAAAAGAATACATAAAACCACATGTTCTAATAATATATCCATTCATTCAATAAGAAGTAACTTGAAACATTAAAAAAAAAACATTAGTTTAAAGATCAATCATTTCCAACATTTAAGGACAGCACAATATTGCAAAGTGAAGATATAATCTAATGTTATGAGCCATAAGACACTAATTCTCAAGCATACTCTTCCAAACACAAATTAAAACCATCATGAACAATAATACGGGTTCCCATTTTACACACATAATTCCATACAAGGAAACCATCAAACACATCAACCTTGAAGAACACTATCTTAAAACACTTACAATGAACAGGCCATCGAGACATCTCCATAAATATCCCATAAATAACACCCAACTTAAAACAATTAAATATCACTTAAACCAGTAATCAAAACACTTTGTTTAAAACACATTTACTCACACATTATAACCATAAAGACCTTCCTTTAATTTAAGCATTATTTCAACGTTCTTACCACTTATTTTAACATATCCGCTTAATTTAATTAAGAGAGTATTTACTACAAATAATTATATTTAAAATAACTATATCATCTATAAGATAACCAAATCCATCAACTGCTTAATACGAATCCTAATTATAACTTTAAAATGTAATACTAAGATGACAATTCTATAAATTACAACTTTATTATAATACTAAGGTGACGATACTAATGGATTATTTCACATAGTAGTTTGATAAATAATTATCATTCACAGACTCATTAGATAACAAAAAAAAGTAATTAAAACCATTTAACATTTAATTAGTACCATTTAAATTAATTAACCTATGAACCTGGGATTTATCCTCACTTAAAAATAACTTTATCATTTAACCTTCAAGTAAAAGAAACTATGTAAATGTAGAATCACTTATCTCCTTTAGTGAACCCTAAAACTTAATTAACCATATAAATCGATTTACTTTAACTAAATACACAGTTCATTTATCTACAACAAAATTAAATACCTAATTCAATAATGTTTATTCCGTTAAAATCTTTTGTTAAATAATATTTTACTAAGCAACCTATCGAAATAACCATTTTCACTTTAATTATTTACCTAAAATAAAATTACACTTTTACTTAACTCACTATCTTACAGAACATTCTAACACTCGATTCATATTTTACTTTTACACCACCATAAAATCATAAACAAAACAATTAAAGAAATTATTCATATTTTATAAACATATTATATAAATACGAACCATTTTCTTTTGAATAATACTCATCATACAAATCTACTTATATATTGAAATATCCTCATAAATTCTAAATATATAAAAGACTACCTTCACTCAAATCTTTTAACCTATAATTATGTATCTATACTTGTTTATATAACCATACGCATATATATATATATATATATATATATATATATATATATATATATATATATATATATATATATATATATATATATATAAAAGAATAGTAATCAAAAATATATAAATTCAAAATAAATAGAAAGTCACTCATATATGTAATTGGTAATTCAAATGCCCTAACTCAGACAGTTTGACAAAGAAATCAGAGAGGCTATTTAATTCTGTACAATGTTTCAACTCTAATTGCTGTGACAGTGACACGCTGCCAAGGGTTTCAGAGAAACTATTTAATTTACTACACTTTTGCAAGTCTAACGTTGCAGCTGTGATAGTTTTGCCTATGGATTCGGGGAGATTTAAAAATTTAGTTTACCAGACTATGTGAAGGAGCTCATCTAAGCGCTGTATCCAATAACATCAATTTCTCTCAGCTTCGACTGAACGGAGGTAACTGGCAAGGGCTTGAAACATTGCGCAGACCAAGAGAATTAAATAATCTACTCATTGGCCCTCAATTTCTTCACTTGAACAATCTGCTCATTGACGACATCAGAGAAGACACACGAACCAAGCTTCCTCCAAGTTTGAGATGGTTACGGTTGCAAAAATGTGAGAAGCCATTTAATAGAAAGTGAATTTTGGAATTTGGAAATATCGCCATCTACTTGCATTATTATCAAATCACAATTGTTATCCGCAAGACTAAAGGAAAAAAGACAGGCGAGGTGCAAATACGTGGCTTAAAGCAGAGGAAATAATGTACAACTTTTTCTTTTCTGAACTGGACGCTTTTCTGCTTGGTGGCGAGTTTCCAGAGATGTGCTTAATTTTGAAGTTTGGAAATTATCCCTCACCATATTTAACAATATTTAATATCTAGAGCAGCAACTGCGATAGATTGATAAGAGAATCAAGCAGGTTATTCAAGACTTTAAACTCCCTATCACGTTTAGGTGCAGCAGCCAGAGCATATGCAGTGTTAAACTAAATGCCTCAAAGAAAGAATTGTGGTCTCAAGGATTACCATAGTTTTTAGTGTATATACTAAGTAAATTTGCTGAAAAAGCTTCAAGCGAAAAGAAGAAACACGGACATATTTGCAAACAGCAGAACATAGTAACTTTGAGTTTATTATGTATTCTCATAGCAGTAAAGAGGGAAAATTTTAGAAAGAGAAACAATGATGTTCTAAAGTACGAGTACCTGTGAACTGGGGGTGATAACTTCTACTGAAAAGATTCAACCCAAGCTGAAGATGGTTGGTGATATTAACAAGAGGCATAAGCGACTAAACCAAGTTTTTGGATGGCACCAGTTAGAATGAATCAGATATTTAGGGAGAATACAACTCAACATGCAAAGAAAGGTTATTCGATTCATTGAATTTTAAGAAGAATCCCAATCAAGGTTGATTCCAGCATCCAAGGAAGTCATGACTGTGAAATGTGAAAGCAAATAATTTGAATGACCATGAGTTAAATACTGATTATGATACCTAACTAACAAAATTTCCAATCTAAGATTAACATATCAAATAACAAGGGATTTCACATTGAATGCTGACTTATAACCCATGAACTCCAATCATATAACAGACAGCGAACATTCCAAAAGATCAGGTGGTTTATATAAATCTTCAGGAAAGTACCCATTATATATTCACAGAGTGCACATAACAGTTTGTAGAAAAAAGGAAACTTTCAAATCTTTCAGACGTCTCCCTTATCAATTACTTCATTTCCAAAATCAAACAAAAGTAAGAAGATGGAACCTGATTTTAACGAGTAGCTCCTCTAAGGATTGATATCGAGATATTGTCCCTCAAATTTTCAGTCTCAGCTTCTTCCAAACTCCACACACACTGCAGAAATTCCTTGAGATATCTCTCTGCCAGAATGTCGATTCCCCTCCCTTCTGTTCTATCTCCCCCCTTAATTTCTTTCTTGGTCCGTTACCAATCCCGAACGAAATCCCAACCGAATGTATTTTCACCTTCCCATAACCGAATCTTCCAATTGAAATAATATTTCTTTGTGTGCTTATTATTTATTTCACACAGAGGTAATAATAAATTCTCATTTTATTTTATTTCATTTATTTATTTACTTAATTACGATATTCGAGTTTGGTTTATTTAATTCATTTTAAACATTAATAATATTTTATTAGCATTTATTTTGTCACATTAAATAACATTATTAACTTATCAATTATAATTAGGTACCAACTTTTACTGGCTTTTCTCGTTTTTACCTTCATTCAAACTTAAGTAAAATTTTAATATTTCATCCTTTCTAATACTATTAAATTTATTGAGCGAATTTAATCATAAAATGATAATTACCTTTCCTCAGCTTATCGATTAATTTAAATAACTAACTCCCAAAGATAATTAAATTAACGTTTATTATTGAATCTAATTCTTTATTTAATTCCAAACGAAACAGGTAACCTTATAATTAAATTAATTTTATTAATCAAATCCAAACATATTATTAGTGTTACCTCATAACCTTAAAATTAAATTAAATAATAAAATCACCACATCATCATGACATTACTAACTACTTACTTGACATCAACGATGACCAAAACGGGGTGGGCACTCACAGAAAAATAAAAAATCATCAAAATCATTGAGACTAAATCCTTGAAAACATTATCAAAATCACCTTTGGCTAAGTATGTGTAGATGCATCCTTTTGTATATGCTTAGTCAAACTCATCTTTGTTTAGCTTAGTATATGTAGATGAATCCTTTGTCATATGCTTAGTGAAACTATCATCTTGTTTGGATAGGTGTGGGTAGATGCATCCTTCTCCCCGCACATATGCAAATTATCATCCTTTGGTCAAATCTATCCCTTAGATAATCATCCAAACATCTTAGGGTCTATTTGTTCAAAATACAAATCAAAATCAAATTCAATCAAGGACAAATCCCAAATCAAAATCCGAAGCATATCCGAAAGTCCCAAAAGCCTAGTATTTCCTTCAAGACTTACCAAAAGATCATAACATTTGCATCATCCATCTTTTGCATCATCATCATATCACCTCTTGATCCTCAAGATATCCTAAAATTTTATACTTTGGGACATAAAATAAAGATCAATTCAAAGAATCAAGAGAGTCATCTCCCATTCTTAAAAATTGATCCTTGTTTTATGGTTCAAACCAGATCTCAATACAAGAAGAGCATGGAAGCCAACAAAGAAACACCTGTTTCAAGTGATCTTAGTCAAACCACTCCTGAAATAAATCCTATTGGGTCTGGAAATCTCACAATTAACCTTATGACATCATCACAAAATCCACAAGAGGAAAACCAAGGAGAGGATCTTACCCTTGGAATGTGTCATGAAGAAATAACTGAAATGCTCCAAAATCTAGACAACCATAGAATCATCAACATCATGATGAGGCTCAACGCTTTGTTATACATGCTTGAACTAGCAAAACAAGGGGCCAAATTACCTTCAAATTTTGATGTAAGTACAATAGTGGAGACATAATTTTCTCCAATCTCATCCACCATCCCCATCTCATCTACACCCCCATCCCAAAACATCACGCAAAACATCCCGTAGATCATGACATCGTTTGCTCCAACACAACCCAATGTTAATAAGGGAAATGCATTTCTTAATGCTATCCAAACACATCCCCTTGTTAATAACCAAAGCTTGGATGAAAACACCACTTTGGAGGAAAACATACCCAAAAACCCACTACATAAAAATGTTCCTCTCACATTCCATCATGATCCATCATCATCATTTTTTCACACAACACCTCAAACCCCTCTCCTCACAAATCCACAAGAAGAGGGACATATGTTCAGACCAGGGGGCGTATTCGACACCACAACATTTTCACAAGGACTTGCACCCCATACATTTCCATCACTTCTGCTTTTTCCATCATCATCCACACCACTCCTTGATTTAGGGCTTCCCCCTCTACCAAGCATTGATCAAAACAACATCCCAACCATCACTCAAAGCATTATTCCAAACACTCAAAACTTATTGTTGACATCACAACAACAAGTGATAAATGTACAAGCAATTGCAACAACATCAAACACCCCCATAACACCGCAAAGCATGGTCTCTCAAGGGCCAATCACATCAATGATGCCACTCATCAATCAAACCACCATACCAACAACACCATCCACCAATCAAATAATAAACATGACATCACCATTCACCACTACCACAAATGCCATTCCGAATCCACCACCACCCCCACCACCACCAACTTCCACCACATCAAGTCAATATAACGTAGCATTGCAAGCTACTTTTCAAAGGGGATTCAACAAGTGCAAAAAAAAAAAGCCGTATACCTAGCTGCTCAATAAGCCGCTCAAGCTGCACAAGCCACCCAAGTAGCCCAAGCCACACTGCAAATGCAACAAGCCACTCAAGCACAAGCTTCATTGCAAAAACAACAACAAGAAGTTGCTAAAGCATTGCAAGCACATAAAGTTGTTCAAGCACAAGCTCTATTGCAGCAACAAGCAGTACAAGCACAAGTAGCACAAGCACATGTAGCACAAGTGCAAGCGCAAGTACAAGCTCAATATTAGGCACAACAAGCACAATATCAAGCACAACTCCTGGCACAAAGACAAGTAGCACAATTGCAAGCATATCAACAAGCCATAAACCAATATCAAGAGCAACAAGAAGCAGTAGAATTGGCAGCCCAACAATAAGCATTGTTGGAACAACAACAAGCACAACAACAAGCATTGTTGGAACAACAACAAGTGCAACAACAAGCACGAATATTAGCACAATAGTAGCAAGATCAACAATAGGCGATCATACAAAAGCAGGTGGAAGCCTACCTCGCTTAGAAAAACATACATATACCATCAAATAACACACCAACCAACCCACCCATCCAAACCATGATTACAACACCCCAAAACACCTTCATCCCACCTCTTGATCCGCAAAATGATGTCATGACACAAATTAGGTTGCTCTCGCAACAAGTGCTTGATCTCCAATTAGGAAAAACAACCAAAACACCAAGCAACTTGTGTCCCTATCCATTTGATAGGAGCCTAGAGATGAAACCATTCCCCAAGGGATTTGAAATCCCAAAATTTGACAAATATCGAGGGATGGGAAACCCTAAGGATCACACCAGGGAATTCCAGGTTCATTGCATGGAAGTTGCATACGACGATAGTTATCTGATGCAGCTATTTCCTAGGAGCTTGGAAGGCCCCGCTATAGAATGGTTCTCTCGCTTACCTTCAGGCATTAGAACATTCCAAGAAATTAGGGACACATTCATTAAGAATTACGCATGTAACATTGTAATGGATGTTAGTCTCAAAGAAATCTCGGCTCTGAAACAAGGAAAGAATGAATCTTTTGCTTCATTCCTTCAACAATGGCGATCCAAGGCCAATCGGAGCAAGTGGACCATGCCAGAAGAAAAAAAAGTTTGTACCATCATAGCCAACCTTGAAGGCCACTTGGCATTTCATCTCAAGGTTCAGGGCATCACCGCATACGATCAGTTGATCCTCAAGGTGCTTAGCATTGAAAGAGCCCTTGTGACTCAACCCACGGAATCAACATCATACCACGAACAAAAAAACAACCACCCACCATCCAACTACAATGATAAACCTCATACGTGGGCAAGAAATAAAAATGTTATGAATGATGGTTTCGTAGATTCCAAGGTGGTTATTAGTGGCCCTCGTCAAAACGCACCCGCACAGAAAATCCAAACACAACATCAAAAAATTCATCACACAACATACCAACCAAACAACAATCCAACCATCAATAATCTCAATGACCAAAGGGGACCACCTCAACGCAAAACTTATCCCAAACAAAAATAAACCACTTTGGGGGAACCACTTGAGGACATAATGAAAAAGTTGATAGATGAAAAACTCATTCAGGCTCCTACATTTGAAAATTACCAAGAACTCGATGTCAAACCTCCTTGGTATAATGAGAATCAACTTTGCAAATTTCACAAAGTCAAAGGCCATACCACAAACAATTGCATGAGACTTAAAAAAATCATCCAAGATCTCATTGATAAGAAAATCATAAATGTGGAACAACCTATGGGAAATCAGGATCTTAAGATATATACGAATCCGATGCCAAATCATGGCAACAAAGGGAATAACAAAGATAAAGGGAAAGGCAATGTAAGTCATGTGTATGAATCCATCGTTACCTCACTAAATGAAGACTGCATGGTCATCACCATCAAGGGCGCCCATGCCGAAGAATGTGGAGTCACCACAAGAGGCAGCAAAGTTACCATTGCAGGATCATCCCAACCAAATAGAGTCCCTACATCTAGATTCATCCCTAATGGCTATAATGTCCTAGATCAACTTAAGAGAATGCTAGCATACATCTCCATCATGGAGTTGTTAAAAATATCATCAGCTCATAAGTATATCCTTGAGGAAGCATTAGCCTCATCCTTTGTCCTCGCAGATCTCGGTACAGAGCAATTCCAAGCTATGGTCAGAAATATCATAACGCGTAATCTCCTTACATTATCTGACCAAGATTTCCCCGCCCAACCATCTCACAACCGTGCACTTCACTTGGAAGCCATTGTACATAAGAGAAAAATCAAAAGGGTCTTGGTGGATGGAGGTGGAGGTTTAAACATCTGTTCTCTCAGCCTCATCAAGCAGTTGAAAATATCAGAAGATTCCATCGACAAAGGAAAGGGCATCACGATAAGAGCATATGATGACCAAGAAAGAGTCTCTCAAGGCACCGTCAAAATCCCTATTCAAGTAGGGCTGACTCTCATGGAAACCACTTGTCAGGTCTTGGACCTTGATTTGCCATATAATATCCTCCTGGGATGCCCATTGATCCATGCAATGAAAGCCATAGCATCAACCTTCTACCAATGTGTGAAATTTACACAAAACAGACAAGAAGTTACCATCCATGGAGATCCCAAACCTTTCTCGTACTATAAAAATCTTGAAGAAAAGTATTACAAAATTCCCCAAGTACCAAAAAATGATGAGGTTCCATCCACATCATACATCGACCCTGCCACTCTCGCATCCACTTCTGTGACAAAGACACCCGCCACTCCCACCATCCCCACCATCTGTGACATCAAGCTCATCATCCAAGAGGATGGATGTGGAAGATATAAGCTTCCTAACAATGCTTTTGTGATAGGAGAGTTACCACAATCTCCTAGACACATGGATGTCCACAAGAAAACCAAGCTTTCACATCACAAATGTCTCTTGGAAACTATCCCAAATTCACAAGCTAGGGAGACCTCAGTCAGGAGGTTATTGAAGTAGATCCATCTCACATGTTGTATCGAGATGAAATACCAACACCTGAATTACCAATGGATAAGACAAGAAATGGCCTACAAATGATTCTTGCAATGGGCTACGACATAAATCAAAGACTGGGACAAAACGACAATGGGCTCATAATACCTATCATGCTAGAGACACGACCTATAACAAATCTTGGCCTTGGATGTACCCCGCTGAGTATAACCATACGTGGCCGAAGTCCTCCAGTTAGAACGGTTAATATTTCTCCTCAACCAATACTAGCAGAAGTATGCTTGAGACCAATATCCATAGGAAGAGACATACATAACTTTATAACTGAGCCCTATATTAGTAGCGATGATGAGGATACCATGACCAATCTAGGTTATTTGAGGACACCACCCTATGTATGATTAGCACCGTCTCCTTTGAACTAGACCAACAAAATCATGAGATCCATTTAGTATATCCCCAACTGATCGACTATGACCAACGAGGACCACTAGTTCTTGATACGTTCGAAAATGATGAGGAGCTCTCAGAATTCATGGGATTGAGGGATAACATTCCAGATGGGGATCACAAGGTAGGGTTTATAATGGAATTGGACACACATGCCTATTATGGGGAAACAATTGAATCCTTCAGTCGCAAAAGTGAGAAACTAAGAATCATATCCAAGTCCTTGAGTGAAAACCACACTGTGGCACTCTCTGACAAGAAAATAGTAAAAAGAAAGGGCATATTCAATGGCGAAAACCTCTCTAAGGTTCCCGAGGATGAAGGATTCAATATTCCTTTAAGAGCTATTTATCAAGAAAAGTCAGCAGTCTTGGCTGAAAAATGCAATCCTGTCAACCTAGGAATAGAGGAGACCCAACATATCACATTCTATGTGGAATCATTATTATTAGAAGAGCAAAAACTCCTAGCAGCATTCCTAAGGGAAATAAAAATAAACTTTGCATGGAGTTATGCTGACATGCCAGGGCTTGATCCAAAGACTGTGGTTCATCTCTTAGTAGTGTATCCAGAAGCAAAACCTGTTAGACAAAAGCTTCGAAAAATACATCCTCAAATCGCTCTCTTAGTCAAAATGGAGTTGAAAAAGCTGTTAGATGTAGGATTCATATGACCAATAGATTATCCAGAATGGGTATCAAACTTGGTACCTGTTTCAAAACCTGATGGAGCCATTAGAATCTGTATAGACTTTAGAGATTTGAACAAAGCATGTTTGAGGGATGATTTCCCGCTTCCCAACATCGACATGATAGTAGACATGACAGCAGGACATGAGATGCTATCATTAATGGATGGATTTTTAGGATACAATCAAATCATGATAGCAAAAGAAGATCAACACAAGACAAATTTCACTTGTCCATGGGGGACCTACTATTGGAACATGATGCCATTCAGCCTAAAGAATGTAGGAGCAACCTATCAAAGGGCCATGACATGATCCATAAAACAGTCGAAGACTATGTCGACAAAATTCTAGCTAAGTCAAGAAAGAGACAAGATCATATAGAAACCCTAAGTGCTATCTTTGACAGACTAGAGGAATACAAAGTCAGAATAAATCCCAAGAAGTGCATCTTTGGCATACAATCAGGTAAATTGCTAGGATACATAGTGTCCATGAGGGGTATCGAGGTGGATCTAGCAAAAGTGAAAGCAATCCTCGAGATGGAAGCACCTAAGACATTAAAACAATTGAGAGGCCTCCAAGGCAGACTCCAATCCATCAGAAGATTCATAGCACAATTGGCAGACAAGCAGAACCCATACTCTCACCTACTCCACAAGGGAGTAGCATACAAATAGGATACAAAATGCGAAGAGGCATTTAACAAAACCAAGGAATATCTACTAACACCACTAGTTTTAATGCCACCTATCCCAAGAAAGCCATTGATCTTATATGTGTCAGCAACAATAGCAGCCCTTGGAGCTCTTCTTGCTCAGCATGATGAAAACGAAATGATATCTACTATATGAATAGGAAAATGGTTGGTCATGAACTAAACTACTCATTCATCTAGAAAGCTTGTCTTGCAGTAGTGTCTTCCTCTCAAAAATTCAGACATTACATGTTGGCACACAAGATAAAGCTCATTACAAAAATTGATCCCCTCAAGTATCTACTATCAAAGGCAATGCTCATAGGAAGAATGGAAAAATGGGTGATGATACTATCAGAGTATGACATCGAGTATGTAGAGAGGAAAGCAATCAAGGGACAAGTTATTACAAATCAACTAGCAGAAGCACCTATTTATTTTGAGAATCATCTCGTCTCTGAATTCTAAGATGAATCCATTTTTAACCTCAACGTAATTGACCATTGGAAACTATACTTTGATGGCTCATCACACAGTATGGATTAGGAGGTGGTGTCTTCTTCATCACCCCACAAGGGGATTGCATACCAAAGTCATACAAATTGGCATTTCCTTACACCAACAACATAGCGAAATACGAGGCATTGACTATAGGTCTCAGGATAGCAGTACAATGGAACATCATAGCTCTCAAAGTCTATAGAGACTCTCAGTTAATCATAAATCAGGTCAATAATGAATATCAGACCAAGGATGACAAGCTCACTCCATACAAGAAATTGGTGGAGACTCTAAAAGAATCCTTCATTGACATAACATTTGAGCAGATTCCAAGAACCAACAACAGAGTAGTAGACGCCATGGCTACAATTGGGTCCCTATTCCCTCACAACGTGCCAAAATATGAATTTCTGATTGAGCAGCTTCTTGTTCCCACATTCGAGGTACCAGAATCAGAATATGTGTGTGAAATCGTTGGCCCTGGCAATCCTTGGTATCATGACATCTATGCATATCTTCTAATAGGAGTCATACCCGCTGACCTACCATCAAACCTAAAATGTACCTTTGTTAAAAAGGAGTCCAAATTTGTGATCCTACCCTATACCGTAGAAGCATAGAAGGCACCTTACTACACTGCCTAAATGCTGAGGAGGCATTAACCGCTCTACCCAAAGTTCATAATGGTATCTGTGGCTCACACTTGAGTGGAATGACCATTGCCAAGAAATTGTTGAGGATGGGGTATTATTGGCCCACAATGGAAAGAGAAGCACATGATCATGCTAAGAGGTGTCTACAATGTTAGCAGCATGGGGACCTCATCCATGCTCTAGCCCAAGAACTTCATCTTATTATCACACCATGGCCCTTTTCGTAGTGGGGACTTGATCTCATTGGGAAAATCACACCCACCTCATCCAACGGCCACAAGTTCATCATAACTACAACTGAGTACTTCACAAAGTGGGTAGAGGCCATACCCATGACGTATATAACCGAGAAGCCGGATCTTAAAATTTATCACGAACTACCTCATCTGCGTTATGGTGTCCACAGCCATTATCTCGATAATGGGACACCATTCAGAACTAGAGTTCACGACTTGTCTTGAAATTCAAAATCAATTGCTTCTCCACCCGTACTATCCCCAAGGAAATGGAATAGCTACAGAAACTGAAACCATCCTCAAAATCCTCCAAGAAAATAGTCAGCCAACCGGTGGTGACAGCTAGAATTTGCAGTAATCACGCCCTTTGGGCTTCTCGAACCAGCATCTACACACCCATTGGTGCTACCCCCTTCTCCTTGGTCTATGGATCGAAGCCGCCTCCCCAGTGAGATTGAGCTCCCATCCCCTTAGTATCCACTTTGCAAAACCTCATCACCAGATGAATAATATAAGTATCCAAAGACTAAATGAGCTAGGAAGTTACTAGATGAAGCGGCGTGTCGATGCTTTAAATCATTTGCAAGTCCGCCCTGAGGAATAGACTCAAATGAAGCTACAATATAAGAAAAATAAGCGGGACTTTTCCAAGTTAAGCCCGGTCTTAAAAGAAAATGGAGAAGAATGTCCCGAAGCCAAGCAACAAGGCAAGTTTGAACCTAATTGGTTGGGACCTATGCGTCATCACAACAAGTTAGAGTCGAGGGGCATATCAGTCATCAACACCTGAAGGGGAACCTCTGTAGGAGCCAATGAATAGCTCTCATCCCAAAAAGTTTTATGCCTAAATCTTTCAAGGTATAGAACCAAAAAATCCAAAAAATCAGAAAATGACTTGAAAAAATGGCCACTTTGGTGAAAACCTGGAAAACAGGCATCTTGTTGACAACAAAAAAAAAGAAGAAGCAAAAAATCCAAAAAAATTAGAAAAAGGATAAAAAAATCATCCTCTAGTGAAAACCACTTTAGTGGCACTTTGGGAAAGTACCTTGGTGAAAACCTAGCAAATAGGCACCTTGCGTAAATAAGCACTCTCCATCCACCATGATTTGTATGGCTTGTTTGACATCATCCCTCCATTTTGCTTCCATCATCCATCGCATTCAGGTCTCCATCCATCACTCATCCACTCGCATCCGCACCATAGCTTGGTCTTGTTTTCGTATCATGATCCCTCCTAGTACTACTTGGCTCATCCTCAAGGTTAGTATGTCCTGCCTATATTTGAGTAGTCTATTGCACCACATTGGGGGCATGTCCTCATTGGATCAGATTCGTGTATATTCTTAAAGTCCTCAAATCAAAAAATCCAAAAACATCAGAAAATAAAAAAATCCAAAAAAATCAAAACATATCAAAATCCAAAAACAGGTCAAAAAGTCTTTCAAAAAGCCAAAAACAAGGTCGTCTTGTCAAACTACATCGTCTCTGAGCTTGAACATAGGCAAGGTTGATCTTTGATCATCCCAGAACATTGGGTGGAGTCCTTTTAGGAATATCATAATAAAGCGGCGATTTCATCATGTATATCTTCATTTGTAAAAATTGAGTGAGAATCATCGGTCGAACTTCTACGTGGAGGGTCTCTGCATATATAACATAGGCAAGGCTAATACGTTGATCAGCCCGAGGCTCCTAGGATAGGTCATTAAGGTTAGTCTCTTGAGGTCAAAATCTTAGAAAATCCCAAAACATTGAAAATTGAAAATCAAAACATTTGTAAAATATCAAAAATACCAAAAAACCCTCAAAACATTGCAAAAACTCCAAAACATCCAAATATTTGAAAAAATCCATCTGTCTCATCTCGCTTGCACCTGAAATAAACACCATCCATAATAAACTAATCATCACCCTCAACCTTTGGTGAAAAAGTTAGAAACAAGTCTACCAGGTTAAAAGTAAAACTCAAAAATGTCAAGTCTCAGGTTTAAGCCAGTACGTAAGCAAGATTGGTCAATTCTTTGTGTCGATAATCCATCATCCAAATAGTCCCATATCAATCATCTGATAACATCATGTCCTAGGATGTATCCTTCCTACAAGGGGCATTATTTATCAGAAAGAACACTTTGGATAAACGAAATGAAGTGCCACCATCCACTAACATGTCCTAGGATGCATCCTTCCTACAATGGGCATCATCTTTTGGAAATAAGTTTCAGTTTATATCCTTAAAAACACCTTCCCTTTTGGTTAGCGGTATTGAAGAACATCAACTTGTTTGTGTTCTTTATCTTTGTCTTTTGACTTATCTTATTGCGCTCAATCCAAGGACCTCTTGATGATATCCAAACAAAGGATTTAGAGAGATAGGAATGGGGCAACAATCATTATCCTTTTGTCTGCTATGCTTGTTGGACGTTTCTTGTAAAATAATTTGGTGAATACTTTCTTTGTTAGATATGTATAGAGGATTGTTTGGACAACTTTTTGACTATTGCATTGATTGGTTATACCTTTCCATGTTTTGGTCTGAGGTGTTTGAAACTTCTAAAGTGCATCCTAGCAAGGTTTCCGTATGTCAGGTGTGAACAAAAATACTCCTATCTATTTGTCGAGTCAAATTCCATCACACTAAGTACAATGCCATCCTAGTCCTTTATACCTTGATGCATCATGCTTAGGCATGTTATCAAACATAAGGTAAATGACCCTTTTAAAATCCTAATCCTTGATAAGCAAATCATCCATTTCTCATCATCATTTCATCATCATCATTTCTCATAAAGTTGGCTTGTTGGATCCTCTTGTCATCAGCTAATGTCTTCTTTTCCTCACCAACATCATAGCATGAATAGTTTATCACCACCACCAATGCATCCATCATGCATCCATCGTCCATTCATCTTGCATCCACAAACCATCAATATTCTACATATCATCTCACATGCATAATCATCATCATAATATAGATCTATTAGTCTAAGCATCTCATAAATCATCCATTGCATAATCACAACATATCAAATCATCCATCTCATACATCATATCATCATTCAAGTTGTTTAGGATAATATAGATTTCTTATTCTAAGCATCTTAAAATCATCTCATTTTCATCATCATCCATAACAATCCATTTTGAATCTCTTTATCGCGAGATCAACCCTCAAATTGAATCTTTTCACATGATCTCTCGAGGGGGCAATGTACTAGTGTACTTCTTTCTGCTAGGGCAACCGAAAAAATCAGAATTTTTTTGAATTTCGATCATGGCAAGTTTATTCTTTGAACCAACACAAAAAGTACATTGCTTCAAAGAGGGGCAAAATGTAGACATGCAAAATTAAAATTATGCATTCAATCAGGTTCATTCATCAAGTAAACGAGGTTCCACATTAGGTCCATTCATTAATTAATCAAGTTCACCTTCATCCATTCATCAGGTAATCTCATCTCCTAAGGTCATTAATTTAAAATTAAATAAACATTATCATTAACCTTTTAATCAAATAAATCAAACATTCATCTAATTAAATCATAATGCATATTCCATCCTTTTCTAAATTAAATAAATCAAATATTTAAGTCATAAAATTTAAAATAATCCTAATAATCATTAAGCTAACCTAATCATAATTAGCCTAACCTAATCACCCATCACATCCTCTAGATAATGCCACTTGCACAAATAAATCAATTTATTGATTTATTAAAACCCTCATTTTCTTTCAACATGGAATTTATGGGGAATATTCCCACAAGTTTGAAAAAGATGTCAAGTTGACTTGTCCCCTCCAACATTGCAATAAATTCTCCATTTCATGTCTCCCTCTCAAAATTTATTGCACAAAATTGAATTTGAAACTCCCTCTCATGGGCACATTTCCCAAATCTTGCACATCCTTTAGCCTATCACAACTTGACAAGTGGCCTCTTCTCATTGGTGGATCTTTAGTCCCACATTCACCCATTTGGCCAATCTCTCATCAAGAAAATCTATAAATAAAGGCCTTAATCTCCATCAACTCATCCACATCTACATGCAAAGTTACTCTCTTGGTTTGAGAACTAATTTTGCTCTTCATCTCCATTGCATCTCATCATTTTAGCTTTTGAGCAAGGATTGGGAAAGGGTCATTGACACATTTGACACCAATCCACTATGGAATAGGTACTTGTTATTGTTTTCATGATGATTTTAGTTTTCTCTTATCATTTTTTGCATTTTGAAGCATTCACAAGGTATTTAATAGGAGTATTCTTGAGGAATTTGTAGGTACTAACTCATGCTTGAAGTTTAGTGTTTTCAGATTTTAAGGGATGCTCACACATGTATTGTGATACTTTAAATGAGCATGTACAACTTCTCCACAAATTATTCTTTGACTATTGATTATTTTCTTTGATGCTATATATAAATATGTTCATGGACCACACTTTGAGATCTAGTTACCACATAGACTAGAGGGAATCATGTGCATTCCATTACATCTTAAACCTTGAGTCATCATGTTGCATCTTCATATTTTGAGAATCATGTCTCTATCCCTTTACATCTTATGCTTATATGGTTATATCCTTAAACATTTTAGGTCATTAATCCTTCCCCCTTTTAACATAGTGTGATTTTATTTGTCACATCCAAGTTGCATTTAAGGAATCATGCCTTGAACCCCTTTGTAATTTCTTATCCTTTCATTGCTAAATACCTTTTCATAAGATATATATATATATATATATATATATATCATGGTTTCTCTCTTTCAGACCAAATATAAGTGGTGATCTACACATTTAGGTATATATCTAGCTCATGATGAACTTCTCTTTCTATGTTTTATAGTACTCATTTTATTAAAAGATCTGGACATATATTTCAATGCACATTTAGTGGTGATCTAGTAAGTGGTGTCATGATCTAGCACATGCATCTAGTTACATGCTTTAAATATTTATGCAATATTAGTTGTAAATTTTTAATTGAAAGCTCATGTGTGTACAAATTTGTATGCAGGTGAATTCAAATTTGAGTGAAATTTGTAATGGAAAATCCAAGGATTAGATCAAGGAAGTATGATCGAACACAATAATACAAAGGAAGAGAAAAGAGGATGAAGGAACATCTATTGAACAACAACCCATGGAAAATATTGTTGATCAAGGTGACGTACAGGTACAACAACAAATTGAACCTAGTAATAGAAATTTTTTGGACTATGGTATGGAAAATCTTATGGATATGGACGAGGATTCTATTTTCAATAATATTTCATCTGAAGATATGCTATCTGAAAGGACATTAAAATTACACTCTAAAAAAAAATGGGATGAATTTTTTGAAGAAAAAACTCTAATTGGAAGAGCACAGCTAGTTGCAAAGTTATTTCGACGAAAAAAAATGACCCTTGTTTTGGAGTTGTTAGGGGTTGATATTAGGAAGAGGTCATCATATTTAAAAAAAAAAATTGTTGAAAACTTGCAAGAAACATTGAAATGTATTGAAAAGAAGAGTCAATCTAGTAATCTAAGTGTTGGATGTAGAGCGTTGATGACTATAATTTCTAGTAATAAATTATCACATAGAAGACAAGTTCAAGCAATTTATGAATTACTAAATGTTTCTAGGAGAACTATTCAAAGGCATATTGTAAAGAGAAATGAAATGGATGGAAAAATTGAGAAAAAATGGGTAAATATTTGTAGAGTACCCTGGAAAGATAGAATTTCAAAAGATGTAAAAAAATAGGTGGTTGAATATTGGACCACACACTCTTGTGTTTCTTCCTATAAAAGGGATAATATACAAATAATAGGTGAAGATGGTACAAAAATTTCTCATCCAAAATTTTTTATAGATACAACACAAAGTGAATTTTTTGAAGCATTTAAGCAAGAATTTTCAAATGTGAAGATTTGTCAAAGGATGTTTGAAACACCATGACCATCATTTGTACATATAAATAAAGTACGTGAAACTTCTTATTGTCAAAATCATGTTGAATTTGATCTACACCTACAATCATATAGAAAAGCTATGGTAGCAATTGATCAAAATTTAGCCATCCTTGGAAGCACAACACAATTTGTGAAGTCTCTTGTATGCAAAAAATCAGAAGATTCAGATAAATTCAATGTTTAGTATATAAAAAAATGTATGTAATGATTGTGGAGATTTGAAGAATCTTTTACATGTTGACAATAATGAAATGCAAGTTACTTGGACGAGATTTGAATATGACACATACTTAATGAAGTTAGGAGTTGAGGCAAAAATATTGTTCGCAAAGAGAGTGGATTTCCTTACAATGAATTGATGAGTAAATTTCACCATATCATATATCCACATATCCAGCATTGTCATGGTGCAAGATGGAAAGCTAAGCAATTTCATGATTCAAAGAATTGCTTTCCACCAGGTTGTATTCTCTCTATTGTAGATTTCTCTGAGAACTATACATTTAATCCTCAAACTGAGATTCAAAGTCAATATTATCATTCAAAGAAAGTTGCAATCTTTGTGCAAGTATGCTATAGGCATGTCGAGTTACCAATCAATGGAATACAAAGTAGCAAATATGATCAGATTATCATCAAAGAGGTTTACTTTTATATCACTGATGATACAAATCATGATATAAGTTATGTAGGTCATTGTTTCAAATTTTTTTTTGAAGACCTGAGATGATGCGACATAAATCAAGAACAACACTAGATATGGTCTGATAGATGTGTTGGTAAGTACGTTGTTTTTTTTAAAAAAAAAATTATATTTACTTTTAACTTTGAGACTTAAATTGCTTAATTTTATATATATATAATTACTTTTTTGAAGCTAATTTAGTTTGAGTGTTTAATTATTTGTAACTTCATGGGACAATTTAAGTCTACAAAACTTTTGTTTGGTTAAGCAGTCCACATGCTAGATACAACACCAAATTTTTATGGAATTTTAATGATCAAGAGTGGACATAGAAAAGGAGAGCATGATGGAGCAGGAGCATGTGTGAAGTGCGCACTTCGTCAACATGAACTTTTCGATACAACTTTCACCATATAAATATGGAATCTAGAGATATCTTTTAAAAGATTAGATATATATGTTTAAAAAATAAATTAAATTCTTTTAAGTTCCTTGAAAGTAATAGGTGAAAAATTGTTCCAACTTTTGTACTTGTAGGTAATGCCATAGGAAATGCAAATGAAATTGTTGAATGGTGCAAAAGTCATTTTTTCGCTTGCAACTCAACATACAACACACCGTATTTTTGGGAAGTTATAGGTACATCTAGTCAAAATTTGTTAAAAAATTGAATTTCAAAGTTTAACTGTACATGATTTCAAATTGAATTTTCAAATTTGAATTTACAGATATTGATTGATTAAATCCTTATAATTGTCAAGCAATTCATGGTATTAGAAGTCTGCATCAAATCATGACAACAAAAGTAGTAGGAATTATGCAATTAATGTGAGAGAAAAATCATGCTTTTTTATTGATTGCATTGAGGGCAATGTAAATATTGTTCAATGTGAGAATATTAGAGATGGGTATGTCTCACAATGGGAAATGAAACAATTAATATCAATGCCTCCTTTTGCTGAAGATGACAATGTTGATGTCTACGATCCTCTATATTTAGTTGATTACAAATGTGTATCTAATTTAGTTGTTATAGGTATGGAAATTGATTAATTTAGTTAAAATTGATATAAATATATTCTATGTTTAAGTAAGTTTCAAGCATGTATATATATAAATTTCTATATATTGAAAATATATTTACTTGACTTAAATGTATTGACTTTATGTATTTGTTGTGTGTACAAAAGATATTTTCGTTGTTGTTGCAGATCCTAACAATGCAGAAGGTATAGATTACTATCTACTAAGATGTACACATCCAAAAAGAAAATTGGTGAAATCGATGACATATGGTGATGGACAAGAGTATCCCATTGGATCAGTCATTATTGAAGGCATGCATATTATCAAAAAATAAAGATAGATAAAAATGGTATTATATTTGTTGATAATATGTCAGGACAAAAGGTTCTACATTACAGTCACTTAGTTTTGAAAACAAAAATAAATTAGAAACTTTACTTAAAAGAGGACATGTAATTCTCTAGTTTTCTTTATTTTTTATGTTACTAATGTGAAATTCAATAATTTTAAATTATCACCCATTTTCATATCCTAATCATCACATCCTAATTATTATTTTCACCCTAATCATAATTATCTTCCATAATCTTTATAATTATCCATCTTATCTCAATCATACCCAATAATTTAATCCATAGATCATGTCTTTAATACATCTTATCCCATTCTAATAATCAAATATAATTCATCCATTTATCCTAATTATTCCATCTTAATCATCCATCATCATCCTTAATCCCCATCCTTCACCATCATCTTAATCTAATTTCACATTATCAACCTAATCCCATCCTAATCAAATTCTAATATAATCCATCTATACTCATCCAAAATATAATCATTTATTATCCATCTAGATCCATCTCAACCATACATGTCCAATCTCCATCCTTAATAAAAAATCATCACTTGAACATCAAAATTTGGTTAAGGTCTCAATCTTGTTCATACATCATATTAGATCCTTTCATCATCACCCAAAGCTTTCATCTAGGGACATTATCCTTTATCCACTATTATCCATTTCAAATCTAATCTCCTAATAAAAAATCAAGACCTTAATTTGATTTCATCTTTAATCCAAACTTGCTTAAGAACATTAGCCTATCTTAAGTATAGTTATCAAATCCAATCAACTCTTGCTTAGGAACATTAGCCTATCAGGTTAAAAGTATAGAGAATCAACCTTAATCAAATCAAATAATTTTGAGGTCTTGTAAATTTATCCCAATCTTAATCCCATCCTCCATATTCATCCTCATAATTTATTCTTCTAATCACCTAGATTTTATGGGTTTTCTTGGATTGGTCTTTCTTGTTCACCTTGGTGCATTAGAATATTCATTGTAGTGAATCATAGTGATCTGGTGTTTGGGGTACTTGAGATAGCTATATTTTCACATCAATAGTTTTTTACCATGTATAGCTTGAGACCACATGTAATGTGATCTTTGGTAATTATATATATGGATTGATCAATTTTTAATATATAGAACTGGCATGTGGATCTACATATAGTTTATATTATGTGCATAACTTGAGATTTAAATATCAATTTCCAACTACATAAATGTTCCATAGAATTCTTAAGTTCAAGAATAGAAATTTGATTTCATTTACATTCATCTCCACTTATATCTCATCATCTAGATCACTTTCTTTCCATGCACAATCAAATTCATGTGTATTAGATTATATGGAATTCTTAAGTTCACTTGAATATATTTGATTTCATTTACATTCAACTAGACACAAGTATAGCTCATCATCTAGTTCAAGAATTATTTTCATGCACATTCAAATTCATGTGTATTAGTTTATATGGAATTATTAAGTTCATGTATAGCATGATATATGCACAATTTACATTTAGCCTATAGTGACTTTAAAAATGAACTTTTAGAGCTAAGATTTTAGTTATCAAATATATTTCCAATTACATTTTTATGTTCCACTTAAATATA
Organism: Sequoia sempervirens; assembly: GCA_007258455.2. Lineage (NCBI taxonomy): Eukaryota > Viridiplantae > Streptophyta > Pinopsida > Cupressales > Cupressaceae > Sequoia > Sequoia sempervirens. The sequence continues at coordinate 413,520,968 of VDFB02353493.1, read as the reverse complement.
ACATTAATCTCTAATATATTTGCATTCAAAATTTTATATATTTCTTGACCTATTTATTTAGACAAATTCATTTCTAATTAAAATTAATTGTACATGTCCATCTTTTTAAACTTACAAATAGTAGCATTAGATAGTATAACATTTTGATTTCATGATGTAAATAGATGTACAATGTAAGTGTGAACAAACCATTTAAATAAATCTAAATAAAGGTACAAAATTGCTAAATAAATAAAACCATAATAATATGCACGATGCAAATAGATGTAACAAGTGTTCAAACCATAATAATGTGTATAACAAACCTATTCAAACCATAAAACATAAATGTATGAATGTGATGTAAATAACAAGTATATATACCATAAAACACAAATGTATGTAATGTTATCTACATAAATCATAAAAAGTTTCTCCAACATAATAATTTGATCTAAAACCATAATATTGTAAAACATCTCAAAGAGAGGGATGTCTAGTATGAATAGAATCATTAGACCTTTGGCTCGATCTCTCCCTCGATCTCTCCCTCAATCCATTGCCTGATCTCTCCCTTGATCCATGGCTTGTATCTCCCTTGATCTATGGGTCGATCCCTCTCTTTATCCAAGATGTGTGGATCCATGTCTCGATCCAATCTCTCTTGATCCATGTCATGAGCCATATCCCAAGCCCTGCATGTGTTCAAGTACACACATGTTTAAATTCAATTTCAAAATACATGTATATATATGTGTGTGTGTGTATACATATATGTAAAATTATCTAAATTAACAATGTACAAGTTCAGTGTGTTCAAAATTACATCAAGTAATTAATTTTTTTATTATTTTAATGTACCTCAGTTGTATACTGCACGAGATTTCCATCATGCACCAAATTTCAAAAGTCTAACAAATCACCATACTGCTTAAAATTTTCAAGTACACAATTTCAATCAGGAGTTAAACAACTAGACTTTAAAATGCATTACATGTAGACATACATAATTTTTTAGAATACAATTTTATATATATATAAATTACTCAAGTACCTGTCGTGCTTGATCGATGGCTCTACCAATGTCACTAAGATCACAAGAATGCAAAGAAATTGTAGGGGGATTTGTAGCATGTATAGTATCAGTGGAAAAAAGAAGCTGACTATATGTGCCATGGAAAACAGGTGCCACAGTAACCTCAACATGATCTATAACATCCTAACGACCTAGAAAAGCTAAAATATCAATAGAAACATGATGCGCATGGGATCCTGTAGGCTAATGTAGAATATCCTCTGTAGTTGCCACCCTGTGGCTTGTTTGTGTATCAAGATATCATTGTCTAATAAAGTCATGTACACGGTCAAGAGAGATCCCATGGTCCTCACTAATGACCTGATACTGTATAGTCTCACTTTAAATATGGATCCAAAGAATTCAATGCACATCCTCTAGAGTAATGGGCATCTCCCTAATGGGAAGATGAAAGGTGCAGGTATCCACATCCCATCTATCAACCATTTCCATACACATGGCATCATGGTATCTCATGGGTAGCATGAGATACGTCTAATATATACCAATCTACTGCAATGTCTCTATATCCTCCTCTGAAAGTGCTAAGACAAGCTCTTGTAGGTGACAAAATATCCTTCCACCTAGAAGTTGTCACAATTGAGGAGGAATCTAGTAAAACAACAAAAATATTACCTATAAGCATTTTATAAATCTAAAATATATACATCAATAATTGAAAAGTGTATTAAATTTTCTCTAGGGTACTTTTCTAGGGTTCCTAGACACTTTATTCCTTATTTGGGACACTCTGCAAAAAGTAGGAAACTTTGTGAAAAATTGGGACACTTTGTGAAAAAGTGGGACACTTTGCAAAAAAGTGGGACACTTTACAAAAAAAGGGACACTTTACAAAAAAAGGGACACTTTGTGAATTTTTCTTCTAGGGTCCTAAATCTATCTAGAAATGCATAAAAAAAAGCTAAATGCATAAAAACAAAGCAAAGGTAGAGAAGAATCCACTCACTGTATGTTGCAAATCACCCCTACCTCACCTCATTGCATAGGCTCTCAAGTCTCAGAGGAACGTAAGGTCATACACTTCGCATAGTCAATCACTGTCCACTGAATCTAAGCTACAAAAAGGTAAAAAAAAAATGATCACAAATTAATTAACGTTTTCTTCTTATATATGCTCAAATTAGGTCATTTACATGTTAAGGTAAAAAATGCTTTTTAGTTTCAAATAAAGCATATTGGGGGCTAGAGAACTCTGTTTTTTATGCTATTTTTTGCATTGGATTCTTAATTCCACTCCCTCCCTCATCAAATGTCTATCATTATGTGGTATGGTACTTGGAAATACCCTATGATATGAATTATGCAATTCAATTTGGTTAGACTACTACCTTGATTCCACCTCCATAAAGAAAGAGGAATCAAGGGGGGCATACATCTACCCTTGAATTTTATTTCTTGAAGAAGTCATATAAGAGGATTTTGAATGACTAATGAAGTTGTTTTGTAGGATGCAATTCCTAACATTGTGTTTTTGCAAGTACCTACAATGGGGGCTTCATTCTCCCATGTATGTGAATCAATCCATATGAGTATCCTTTTATGAGATAAATCTGATTGCTCGAATTCCTTTAGCTTGCATATGCACTTAGTGTCATATGGGTGCTAAAGTGGGGGATAAATGCACTATCAAAAATTTTACTCCCTTCTTAGAGATAGTACAATTTCACACTTAGTTTGGACCTATTTTAGTACACTTGCATTCCTTCCCTTTAAATCATCAATAATAGGCCCCTAAGACCCTTTATTATGGATCCCAAGACTTATTTCGATTGAAATCCTAACATAATCAACAAATATATTCAATATTTCAACCCCATGACATTCTCTCACCCCGAAAAATCTAGGGTGGGACACATACGCCACCTTGGGCATATGAGTACCATTAGGTGGGACCCATATGCCACCTTGGGTGTATGAGTCCCATTTTAGACCTTTTTAGGGTTTGAGCGGTAAATTAAAGTCCTTTTAATTCAAATTTCATAAATTTCAGCATTTGGGATCTAATAAATTGTAAATTAGATGGGATGCCTATAAAATCTAAGTCTCACACCCATTTTTGACAATTAACTAGAGAGAACAAGACAAGTGATCAAGTAAGCAAGAGATTCAAGCATTTGTACTCAAGAGTTAGGAGCAAGAAAATTTGAAGTCTTAGAGCAGCATTATAGTGTTTTTGCAAGTCTTCAAGCTCACTTCAATTTCAAGATCTAGCATTTTCAAAGATTGATGATGGTTGCCTATGGAGGATCATGATGGATTCTAGGTTGGGGAGATCCAACTAGTCATTGAACCAATCCTAATGAATTGTTTCCTAAGCGATTCCATCTTCCATTATCATTCTAGTTTCTTTAGACTAAAGGAAGGTACATGCATTTTTATGGCTTATTAGGGTGATTGAAGATATCCCAAAGTGAGTCATCATCATTTTCATGTTTCATGTTTGCATCCTATGGACACGAAAAAAGTAACCCTTTTACTTTTTCTTTTTTTGTCCATCCTTGTGCTTATTTGGCTTGATTTCACCTTGATTTAATGTTGTAATGTGGCCCACACATTCACATTAGGTCTTGAATCTTTATGAATAATTAATACTTTATGGTTTCTTGTAAAGGTGTTGTGATGTGTTGTGACACATTTTCACACTTTTCTAGACTCTTTTTATTATAATTCACCTACATACCTCCTTTTTATCACTTACCAAGTCTTATTTTAAAGTCTTGTAAAGTCTTGTAACAAACTTTCCCACTTTTCTAGGCTTGCCATCAACAAATACACCTTTCTTATTCTTTATTTGTCCCCTTTATGTACTTACATGCCTTAAGTGTATTTTTGAATAAAAACCCCAAAAAAATCATTTAATATATCATAATTCTCGACACCCATTCACCACTAGGGGTGAATGAGTCCCTCTTAGGACAAAAATGAAAATAAACTTAAATTATTGGAAGGTTTTTATTTCTAAAGACCTAAGGTCGGCCTTTGATGTTGTATTTTTGGGAAATTAGGGCATAAGTGTGCATAAATACATGATTTTCTATTCATTTTAATCCCTAATCAACATATTTCATTCATGCATCATAACATTTAAGCATTCTATCATTCTCATCACTTAATCAAGCAATTATCAAGCATCTTGGAGTAGCCATTGACATATCTTCAGACATCAACATCAAGGGTTTGGCGAGTTTTATGATATTTGCATGTTATTTGTTCACCATTCTCTTCTTATTTCATTTCATTATCAAGGGTTTGATTACCAAAGTGGGGTTTGACTAAGGCAAACCCCTATACTCTAACCCTTAACCCTTTTCCCCCTCTTTGCATGTGTGTTTGTAGGTCTTGTAGATATATTTATCAAAGAGAAAGGTGTTCAAAAGGTGTTGCAAAGTCATTATAGTCAACATAACTGGGTAAAAGCACAAAGTTGTCACACTTTCAGCCAACTTATCAGCACAACTGTATTTAAGTATTTCTAACTAAAAATCAATTTTGGTCAAACATATGATCTAGTAAGATTCATTCTAGCTAAGTTAGATGCTTCCACAACTTTATCAACTAAAATTGTTGGCTAAAAATGTATGGAGCACCAACTTGAGTCCGATTTACCAAAAACAAAAAATTATTTGAAAAACTTGAAGTTTCAATAACTCCTGCTAATGTAAACAACATTTTTTTTTAAATATAAAAATACCTTTTTGTAGATCCATAAGTGTAGTTTTCAAAAATATATTTGTTTTTATAGTTTAATTATCTTTTATATTTTATATTTTATTTTTACTAAGAGTAGGTTTCCAGCACAAAATATTAGGTTGATTACTATGCCAAGGAAAAATACTCAAACTTATTAAAAAAAATTGAAAAAAATATGATGCACTAGATAAAAAATCTATTTTAAGATGGTATAATTTTGTTTCCATTTTAGATAAATATTTAATATGAAAGTTGACGTCCGATGAAAACATTTGTTTTTTGATGCACACACATTTTAATATTTATTTAAAAATATATATTTATCAAAATTGGAAAAAATTATATCCATGCACTAAAATTTCAAATTATAAATACACACAAAAAATTTGAAAGAAAAAAATTACTATAAAAGTTTGATGTCCCATGCAACTTCATTTTTTAGCATTTTATCAACAACTAAATTATAGTTTTAATTTATTAAAAACTAGTTTAAAATATTTTTTTTATATTTAAAAAAAAAATACAAACATAAAATATACTAAAAAATACATATTTTACTAGTTTACATCATTTCAAAATTCAAAACATATATGCCACTTTTTAGTGATTCAAGTTTAAAAATTGGATCAGCATTGGCTGTTTCCTTTATAAAGTGTGACACAACTTTTTGCTTTTACCCAACCCTATTTGAAGCTTGGAGACCATCTTCTCGTTAGATTTTCTAGATTTGGCTCCGACAAGCTGTCAGGGAGAAAAGTGCAGACCAAGACCCACACAGTTGACCTTTGAATTTTCAAAAATCTATAGGAGGAATGATTCGCCATTTGTGGTGAATGAGTCTCACTACGAAGCTGTAAAAATGTTTTCTAAAGTTTTGTGTTCCTGACATCCTGAAACTTGTTTTGACAGATTTTACCAGAAACATGACTGATTCATCATCTATGGCGAATGAGTCCTAGTGGGCTTCAACAATGAATTATACAAAATTCCAGAAGCTTCCTAGATCTTCTTTCAATTTCCAAGTGCACCTCATTCAATTTCATTTAATTTTGTTCTTGCTTGTTTATGTTTTTAGTTTATTTTTGCATACAACACTGTGTTTTGAAAAAAATTACATTTCTTAGTTTTGCATCAACAATCAATAGCACTTTTCAAATTTCTTCATTTATATCATCCCATCTAGGCACATTACACCCACATCACATCAATATTTGAATGTTTACGTTACATTTTGGCCCAATCTTTCTCCTTTTAGGTGAAAAACCCTAGAAGGACAACAAAGATCACGGGTGCCAAAATATTTGTTTACATTTTGGCAAACTCATCTTTAGAATATTTTTAGTTTTTATTTCAAGTGAATTTTCATCCTAGGTTTAACTTGCATCATCATTTCATTAGGTTTTGCATTTTTTTGCGTCTTAGGGTTTTCAAAATTGCATTAGTGAAAAGATCATATAGCTTTCATTTTTGCATTTCCAATCATTTAAAAATACTAAAATTCTGCATCTGCATCATAGCTCTATGCCAAAAACTCTGCAAAGCATAAAATTCATTTTAACATTTCTGAAAATACTCAAAAAAATTATCCCTAGACTCATTCGCCGCCCTGGGTGAATTAGTCCAGTTGCACATTTTGCACTACATTTTCTAGCATTTTCTAAATTTCTATTTTTTGTTATTACATATCGGTTACAATTTCTAGAATTTTTGTTATTATCATTTTATTGCTCCTATTTTACATTTCACCCCACCTTTAGTAGCTATTTTATGATTGTTTGGTTCCCTATTGATAATACTTTAGTGAGAAGAAGTTCACAACTCATGGCATCCTGTGATAACACACTCGTTGTGGACCTTGGGTTGTCTTGAGCTACTACTCCTGGTGTTGACAATAGTGCATTAGGAATGGATCCCACCTCTAGAAATTCTTTTCCTTCCCATAACATGTAAGTTAGAACACAAAACAATCACATTCTGTAAGAAAAGATCATTAACATTCTTAATGACTTACCACACTTGCAACAAAACATGTGTCTTGAAAACATTTTAACCACCACGATTCTTGCTATAGAAAAAATCCATCATTTTCTTGAATGTAACGAAGGCTTAGGTGTTATGAAACAAATTATTGAGATATACCATGAACACATTCCTTACACCTCTAGTACATCTCAACCAAAAAGCACTATGGTTAGTCAAGAAGGACTTAACACTCCTCCTCCTGCCATAGTAACATCCATACCTACATATACCACTCCCCAAGTTACAACCACAATGCAATAGGTTAGCAATGTGATTCCTTCCTAGACTATTCCTGTTAGCATTCCTAATTCCTATGTGGCATCAAATGTTCTCTCCTCTTCCACCATACCATCTATTAGCATTCCATTCACTTTCCCTACCACTACATACACTCCATCACCACTTTCCCTTCCACCTCATACCACTTACACTGACCCTCTCATCACGCAAATTTTCCAAACTGTATCCTCCATGCAACAACAAATATCCACCATAAGCCAAAGTCAAAATTCCCAACCCACCTATTATGTTTGTAGCAACCCATTATCTTTAGAAATATTAAGAAAACTGATGCCACAAGGAATTGAGATACCTAGATTTGAGAATTACAGAGGGAAGGGTTATCCTACTAATCATGTTAATGCTTACACTACCTTTTGTATTTATTTTGTCCTTAACAGTAAACTGTAGGCCAAACTATTTCCTAGGACTTTAAAGGACACTGCCTTGTAGTGGTTTTCATCCTTACCAAACAATTCAATTCGTTATATGAATGAACTAGTTGATGTATTTATCAATCATTTTCAAGTGCACATGACTCCCAAAAAAACATTGGATGATCTAATGAGATGTAAAAAAAATGTGGATGAAAAACTAACCGATTTCATCTCACTCTATTAGTCACTCTATGCCCAAATTGATGTCAAGGTTCCTAATCCACATTTCCAAAATATGTTCATTGAAAATTTATAAATTCAAATCCAAGATAAATTGACCATGATGAAATTTACCTCTTTCATGTATCTATGTATAGCCCTTTGTGACTATCACAATTTGATTAGTAGTCGTGATGCCAAGTCCACTACTAACTGAACTGAAAAATCTAAACATGTCAACCCAAAAAAATCACAACCATGTCAAAAAACAAACAAAGGGTTCTTACAATTCAACCCCCCCTCCTCAACAACCACCTCAACTCATCAACAACCAAGTAACAACTGATAAATCCATGATACCTTTTACATATGGATATCCAAAAAGATAGTTTACACTGTTACTAGACAATCTTCATAACACCATGACCCAACTATTGGAGCAACAAATGATTACTTTACCTACTATTGAACCATTAGATCCTACTAAGCGCTTACATCAAACCTTTCAACCCAACAATTATTGCCATGATCATAGACAAAATGGACATGACATATAATAGTGTAAGTGTCTTAAACACATAGTGCAAGACCTAATTGATTTTGGCTATCTATCTGTTTCCAATATTAATGTTAAAGGAAATACATCTATTGCCCCACCTAATCAAAATTTGAAATTTTTTACCAATCTGATGCCCAAACATAATATTTCATTCATCAAAGCCAGTGAAACTCAAAAAAATGATGTGATGAATGTTCATACAACTATTGAACATCCTAATCCTATTCCACATACCACTTCTATTAATCCTATGCATGATATGGTAGGTGTGATAAACATTATCACTCATAAGGGCCAACCTAAGAGATCTCTTGATATTACTTTCTCATCTAAGGACATCCTTCTGAATATTCTTGATGGTCCTCTTTACATAGCCGGTCATATTTATGATAAGCCTACTAATGGGATACTCATTGATCCTGCCTATGGTGAGAATGTGATCATTGAGTTTTCTGAATTTTAGGCCACTAGCTTGACCCTGATATATAGGCTTCACAAAAAAAAATGCACATTAAATCGCTAGGCCTAAAACTCTTGGGTATCTCCATCAAAACATCTAGGAATCTCAAAAATAAGTCATATGGTGACTCATTAGCATGTCTCCTTATTTCATTTAACTTCTTGATTGAGAGAAATAAATCAAACCTTCCCATCCTTAGTTGATGTGATGTTGATGCTTGCTCATGTTCTGCATTTCTTCGGAGTAAAGTAGATATGACACCATGAGCTCCCCTTCTTGCCAAACCCTTTTACCTTTTGATCTACCAGGTTCAATATTTTGGAGACTATTAGAACTACTACTAGCAATCATAAGTCCTCTCATGATTGAGTATTTCAAATTATTCTCAATGTTCATGGCCTCTTAATAAGCTTTTTGTAGAGTGGAAGGTTCTTTATCTCTTAACAAGAAGCTCATCTTACTATTAAATGCTCCTAGATATACAACCAAACATTTTGCATCATTTGGTCTTATATCTTTTGGAATTTTCCTGATTTCCTTTGCAAAATGAATATTGAAAACAAGAACCAACTCATCCACTTATATGGATTTCCATAAAGTTTTTCCTCACCACTCTTGGGTTTACTCTTTCAATGAATTGTTCAATAAAGGATGTCATAAACTGATTCCATGAAGCTATGGAACTTGCTGGTAAATATGAGTACCAATCCTTGGCACCATCCTTGAAATATTGAACAAAGAGCTTCATGACAACATCCATATGATTCACCTCATAATCCCCCATCACATCCATGAATTTTTGCAGATGTTTAGAGGCTAATTCTGAACTTTTCCCTGTGAATTTGGGTAGATATTTCCTAACATTTTTTAGGAATTGGGTTTGGGAAACCTTTAATGCCACTAAAAACCAATGGAATATACCTTTCAATAACAAAATCCCTTTGAGGGCATGATACAACTTGTTTACCCTGCATACTTTTACTTGATGCTTCAAAGGGAAATCCTCTAAAAGGTAGAATTCAAAAGTATAACATACTTCTCAAATAATTATAGACTTTACACATTAGAAGTATGAAAAGAACTACTACTATTCCCTGTCTTAGTGCAAATTCATCTAATAGGGAACCATTTATGATCTCAAGTCTTGAACATTTCTCATAAATTTCTTTCAAACAGAATAATGCTCTTTCTAGATTTATGAGGATACCTGGAGACTTGTAGCAACTGTTAGCCTTACTCCCTAATTGGAAATTTTGCAAATTTAGAAATCTTCTTCATAATTCAACTAGTTCTTTGGATAGAGTTTCCACCTCTCTTCATAGAGGACTAAACTTCAAATAGTATGAAGTTCTTTCAAGAGTAAATCTCGTTCTAGGTCTTCTCCAACAGTAGAGCCACACTCAAATCCTTTGATCTTTGTTGCAACAAAACCTTTTCCAGGTCCAAGAACTTTTTAATTGTTTGAAAAAAGATGTTCAGATCCACCAACTATTTGAATTCATTCAATATTTGAACTAAAATCAAAATGGAAAATAGTATGACTCTAAGCAATGACTCTTAAGGCTTGATTCTTCAAGATTTGAATGACTCTTTGACAAGGAAATTTGCGACCGAATTTCTGAGTGCATTCCCTAGCAGAGTCACCATTTTGTTGGTGTTTTCCAATGCACCTAAGGAATCTCTAAGGGATAGCCAATTCCTATAATCAAGACCCTTACAATGAATGGCCAACTAACAAGACTGAGTCAAAAACTAAGATCTCCTACACTTTACGCTTTGTGGGACCAAGGAGGGTGTTCCTATTTGTTTGCATTTTGAAGTGTACTTTATAGAACACATCATTTTCACAGATCAACTTTAATGAAGGATAATTATGCAAGAGTTACTATGAGATTGGCTTCCTTCTAAGTAAATTTCTACCCATTCACCAAAACAAAGACATTCCTAATGAAAATTGACACAATCATGCCTTAGGATTAATGAATTTTAAAGTGAATTGGCATTCTAATTTGAAGTCGGTCACTAATAGACAATTGATTAACCCTTTATGTGAATATTTGAAAATAGACCAGTGTCTTGTTACATTAGGCATTAGAGACACATTTACAAAGATTAGTAACACATAAATTATTTTAAAATCTGATGAAGTCCACTACTCTCACAACAACTTTGCATTATGGAGCTCACTCTTTCTAATACATAACTACTTATCAAATCCTTTGTAAATAACTACAAATTCATGACCCCATTTGAGAATTTTAATTGATTACTTGAATGAAAGAAAAAATAGAGACATACATTCAAACAAATGTTCAAAGATGAACAAAAGAACCATTAATATTCCATTCAAAACTAACACAAATTTACATAAGGAGAGTACATGTATTAGAGTTATACATTTCTTCCATGTATCAGTCATTTCTATAAAACTATTCAAGATAATTACATATGTTCTTCAAATCTCAAAACAAGCCATCTACTCTATTCATTATCTTTTCTACACCTAATGTTCTACCTAGATAAGCACCCGACTCAAAACTTGATTAGAATTCCATCCCCTACAAATGAGCCTTGAATTCCCTTTTATAAGACAAGGGAGCAAACAAGCTACCGACTCAAATGCAATCTCAATACAAAATTTAATTTCAAAATCGCCACATGATAATTTAGTTAAGCATGGGGAAAAGAAAAATTACCATAGCCACCATGAAGAGGAAGTAAAGTGCTGACAAAATCTTCCTCCACGGCCAAGCACGCAACAACACCAATACCCATACTGCCATGAGGGCACACAGTCAACCTTCAACACCCCAAAATTGTGCCACACACATAGGAAGAGAAAATGACAACCCAAAAATTATTTATCAACACAAAAATTTATTTCCCACCACTTTCTTATTACAAACCAAAAGACCTTTTGCTAGCAACACGCACACCCCAGTACACACGGCCACTATGAGTAATAGCAAGGGTTGGGGATGAGACTTCAACCACTTCCTTGAACTTATCTTCATTCATCACAACAATGTCTCTCCCACTCAGAGTCCTAACAGCCAAAGGAGGAATAGGAAATACCTCTACCTCAGGTGACAGAACTCGACCCAAGGTATCTAAATACTGGCAGTAACTGGAATCAGTCTCTGTCTCAGTTTCTGATAGGTTGTCAGTAACATCGATAGGAGAATTTTGTTGACAAAATTAGCCATGACCATACTGAAGCTTCCATTGAATTCTAATAAAGGGCCCAATAGGTTCTTCTCTTCTTGTTCCCACCTCCTTTGAGCTATCGGCCTGGTCTTTCAATTGGTGGCTGCATCTGACAATCTCCTTGGTAACCTCGTGAATGCTTTGTTCTTGTCCTAGGTCTCTATTGTGTGGATTCTGAGATTGGACCCAAGAGGACCTTCGTATTGACATTGATGGGGAACTAGACTTGCTCATTTTGCAACTGAAAGCACAAACTCTCAACCTCCGCTCTCTACAACAACTTGAGGACTAAACAATTTAATTGCTATGGCAAAAATAGCAACTCATCACTTCTATTTATTAAGCAAGCTAATGTTATCAATTACCCATGATGAATGGAAAAAACACACTTGCAAATAGGGAAATTCGTTGGCATGTGTATTATCACCGTTTAATTCTCAAGTGCATGGAAATTTGTAGATTACACTTCATGATCACCATCAATTAAATCTCCACACACATAGAGATCAATTTGATCACACCCGCAAATAGTGTATTAGTAATATCCTCTAGTTGTAGAGTAAAATGACTCACATGTCATTTTATCAATTTTGAAAATAATTCGTCAATCTCAAGCCTAGATGGAAAATCAAAAGGCTTGCATTGGGTTGACCGTATTTGAATTCCAATGGTGTTTCGCTGATGTGTTCTTGGCCAATGGAATTGATCCACCTGGGACAAAAATTTCTTCGTCAGTGGGCCCAATCCATTTCACTAACTAAGTAGATCAGTCCATGTGTCGAGATCTCATTGATCTCGTGGCTTTTAACAGACGTTCAACTTTTCCCAGCGAACCAGCGGAGAACGATGGAGATCGTTCCCAAGATTTGATCTTGGTCATTTGTTTAATAGCTTCAAATGGTGGACATAGTAGTGGAGACTCGGCCCCATGATCGTACAAGAACATGTGTCCTTATTTTACCCGCCTTACTTCTTTTAACTAATCGACATTTATCGCCCATGAATTGCCGAGGTATGACCCATATTTCTTCCCACATCCTCGAATCTTATAACTTGCACACAAGGAAATGTTAGCATTTAATAAAAGGCCTTGGTTAGGCCAATGGTGACATGGCCTTTAAGGATGAATGCCTTAAGCTCCAAGTCATCGGGAAAAATGAAGACCCAACTTAGGAAAAGGCTAATGTCGATGAGACAATTGATGAATGGTGTTTCTAACCAAAGGGGTCAGTAATAGACATGCACTAAAACTTATAAGATGACTTAAGGAACTAGAGACCAGTACTTTAGGGCAACGCATGATTAGAACATTGGCATACCTTCGCAAGAAAAACCCTACTTACTCATCTGGACAAGGGTTTTAAAATGCAGACTAAGCCCATGAGGAATGAGAAAATTCTTCAGAATTTTAGATGCTCCATCAACCCAATTGTATGCCTAGAGTGGGACCAATTCGCCATGGGTGGTGAATGAGTCCCTCTTTGATCTATATAGGATCTAGACTATTTGCAGTATTGAATGCTTAACTTTTACAATGATTATTCTAAGTTAATTAGAACAAAATAAACTAATGGAAATAATTACAATAATTTAAATTACAAGGTGATAGCAACAGAATGAAAGAAAGCGAGAGAAAGAAAGAGAGAGACGCAAATAGAGTTTGATTTCGGAGTTTGCCACAATGTGACTACGTCTCCGGGTCCACTCCAATGGAGTAAGACCGATCCGATTAATCTCTAGGAAAAGAGTGTACAATGAGTTACATAATCACCCCTATCCACACAACGCCACTTTTCGAAGTGCAGGAATGAAGAATAAAATCTCCAGAATAGCTTCCTCTCGCTTCACTAGAAATTCCTTCCAATACGCTTAGACAAAACACCTAGCCAAAATTCTCCTCCAAAAACACTTCAAATCACACTTAGCCTAACTCTCTCCCTTTCACCCCTTTAAATACAAAAAAATGGCTCAAATTGTTTACTAACCAATTGATTTACAATATTTTCCAAATCTCCAGTTTTACATAATAATCTTAAAAAATCTCCCTTATTTGCATATAAATCCCCTAATAATTAAACTAAGCCCTTTTAGTTATTCATTCCCGGGCTTAGGGTCGTTGGAAAGTTTTGATTTAATATTTCAAAAGATTATTGTTTGTTTTAAGTTTTAAATTAGGGGAGTATTTTGTTTTTTGGGCATTCGGTTTGAGACAGTCAACAAAAGAAACCGTTGCCAACAGTACTTCAAATCCTTTGCATGGTGCAATGGAGGCAAGCCGTTTTGACACCTCGGCGGTTACGGGTTCAAATCCTAGTGGCTCTTTTTAAGCTTCCAAATCCCGACACTTGTATAACAAAAGAAACCGAAGTCTATAAATAGAAAAGGTGCCAACGGTGATGCAACGACGCAACAGCCAGCTATCATGGGAGAGTTCACAGGGTCAAACCCCAACCATACTTTTGTTAAAACAAACCATCAACGTCGCCGAAAATGAAGGGACACGTGTCGATCTCCGATTTGTCAAGGAATCCACATCGACGCTGATGAAGCTAACCGTATGCTGACTGTGTGCTGATTGGCCGATGATGTGTCATTGACTGGACTGCGACGTGTCCGCTTACTCAGATGATGACATGGCACCGACTGGACTGTCGACGTGGTTGATGATATTGCATACGGCTGCCATGTGTCAGATTCTGATTCCTCTGTATAGTGCTGACGAGGATACCATGTGGCAGATACTGGTTGGTCCATCTCATAGTCCATACTATACGGAATGATGATGTCAGCATCCGTACGACCATCCTAAAAGTCAACTGCAACTTTGACCGCTGATAAGTTGAGCATACGATGTCGGATCTCGACGAAACGAACGTCGTCAGAATCATCTCGACGAGCTCTTCATGATGACGCCAACTTTGACAACTTTTCATGACATCATTTTTTTGCCTTCTGGACACCCTTTGATCCCAGTTTGACCCTACCTTTGACTGGCCATAACTTGCACAAACGGACTCCTTTGTGCTCCATTCGAGTTGCGTTGGAATCAGGACGTCGAGCTCTTTCTGATGGTGTAGATTCTAGAGAAAAATAAGACACTTCAATTTTCACTGAAAATATCCACTGGATCAGGCCTCCCCACTGAAGACCTTTTGGACCTCCAAAAGTGACATTTACTCTGACAATAAGTGAGGACTTGGCCTCCCCACTTGTCTTGTATCCTCTGTACATCTGACTACCTGGCTCACAAGCATAATCAAGACTGCAACAACATTGTTCAACATAAGCATTATTCTATCACTTCCATAAGCATCTACATCAATTGCTGTAGCCACTAACCAACAAAAATTGACTAGCATCAAGCTGAACAATAATGCAGAAATGAAAGAGAATAAGTCAACAATATATCGATCCTTCACAATAGAAACATTTTTACCCAAGGAACCATCAATGCTTTCAATCACCATTCCCTCATGTTGTACTGCGGGTGCATC
The DNA here is from genome assembly GCA_007258455.2 of Sequoia sempervirens. Classification (NCBI taxonomy): domain Eukaryota; kingdom Viridiplantae; phylum Streptophyta; class Pinopsida; order Cupressales; family Cupressaceae; genus Sequoia; species Sequoia sempervirens. The sequence continues at coordinate 413,505,586 of VDFB02353493.1, read as the reverse complement.
CTGCAACATGTGACCCTGGTTAGCTACTCCAAGTTCAAGTGTAGAACCACCTGTACTGACAGACATAAGAGTTAACTCTTTACTTGCATTGATTACCCTCTTTAACTACCCTGTGTTTGCAAAAGAACGATCAGTCTTAATCTTGTGAGAATGTACAATATACTGAATGTCATCTTTAAACAAGTGATAATGATTCTTTTCCCTATAGAAAATAGCTTTCTTGTCATATAAATAAGGGCTACCAAGCACTATCCCATAGATATCCAGTGGAACCACATCAAACTGTACTTCATCCACAAACTTACTAGTGATTGCCAATCTTAAGGTGCATTGTCTTGTTACTTGCAACTTATCATTTTCACAAATCCAGCCTAGTGGATAAGGTTACTTATGTTGTGTAGTTTTTAATCCCAAGTTCTTTACAACACTTTTAGAAATCAAATTAACTTGAGAACCACTATCTATGAGTGCATCAATTTTACTATTCTTAGCAACAACACTTAAATGAAATAACTCATTCCTTTTCTTATCTTCAAAGAAATCATTAACTGTAGAAGTAGAAACACAACTAGCAACAGAAACACCATAAATAGGAGCTTTACCTTTTAGACCCATAGCTATTATCTTAGTCTCATCATCTGAATCTGAACCAAGATCCATAACAACATTTGCGGCTTTCTCCTTACCTTTCTGTTTCTGATTACGTTTCTGAGCCCACTTAGGCTTCAATTCAGGATGCAACTGCCAACAATGTTCTTCATCATGACCTTTCCTATCACAATGAGAGCAAGAAAGCTTCTCATCCTTCTTAACTGTAGCTGCCTTCTTTCCTTTCCCTGTCTCTATATTCTTAGAAGATTTCCTTACATCATTATCAAACTTATCAATAAAAGATCCTCTACCCCTTGACTCTAAGTGTGTAGCTTGAACAAACACTTCATCCAAATTACAAGGGTACGTCCATCTCAATGTTCATATTGTATGGAATGATGACGTCAACATCCGTATAACCATCCTCAAAGTCAACTGCAACTTTGACCGCTGATAAGTTGAGCATACGATGTCGGATCTCGACGAAACGAACGCCGTCAGAATTGTCTCGACGAGCTCTTCGTGATGATGCCAACTTTGACAACTTTTGATGACATCATTTTTTCACCTTCTGGACACCCTCTGATCCCAGTTTGACCCTGCCTTTGACTGGCCATAACTTGCACAAATGGACTCCTTTGCGCTCCGTTCGAGTTGCGTTGGAATCAAGACGTCCAGCTCTTTCTGATGGAGTAGATTCTGGAGAAAAATAAGACACTTCAATTTTCACTAAAAATATCTACTGGATCAGGACTCCCTAGTGAAGGCCTTTTGGACCTCCAAAAATGACATTTACTCTGACAATAAGTGAGAACTTGGCCTCCCCACTTGTCCTGTATCCTCTGTACATCTGACTACCTAGCTCACAAGCATAATCAAGACTGCAACAACATTTTTTAACATAAGCATTATTCTATCACTTCCATAAGCATCTACATCAATTGCTGTAGCCACTAACCAACAAAAATTGACTAGCATCAAGCTGAAAAATAATGCAGAAATGAAAGAGAATAAGTCAAAAATATATCGATCCTTCACAACAGAAACATTTTTACCCAAGGAACCATCAATGCTTTCAATCACCATTCCCTCATGTTGTACTGCGGGTGCATCCTGCAACATCTGACCCTGGTTAGCTACTCCAAGTTCAAGTGTAGAACCACCTGTACTGATAGACATAAGAGTTAACTATTTACTTGCATTGATTACCCTCTTTAACTGCCCTGTGTTTGCAAAAGAATGATCAGTCTTAATCTTGTGAGAATGTACAATATACTGAATGTCATCTTTAAACAAGTGATAATCTTTCTTTTCCCTGTAGAAAATAGCTTTCTTGTCATATAAATAAGGGCTACCAAGCACTATCCCATAGATATCCAGTGGAACCACATCAAACTGTACTTCATCCACAAACTTACTAGTGATTGCGAATCTTAAGGTGCATTGTCTTGTTACTTGCAACTTATCATTTTCACAAATCCAGCCTAGTGGATAAGGTTTCTTATGTTGTGTAGTTTTTAATCCCAAGTTCTTTACAACACTTTCAGAAATTAGATTAACTTGAGAACCACTATCTATGAGTGCATCAAATTTACTGTTCTTAGCAACAACCCTTAAATGAAATAACTCATTCCTTTTCTTATCCTCAGAGAAATCATTAACTGTAGAAGTAGAAACACAACTAGCAACAGAAACACCAGAAATAGGAGCTTTACCTTTTAGACCCATAGCTGTTATCTTAGTCTCATCATCTGAATCTGAACCAAGATCCATAACAACATTTGCAGCTTTCTCCTTACCTTTCTGTTTCTGATTACGTTTCTGAGCCCACTTAGGCTTCAATTCAGGATGCAGTTTCCAACAATGTTCTTCATCATGACCTTTCCTATCACAATGAGAGCAAGGAAGCTTCTCATCCTTCTTAACTGTAGCTCCCTTCTTTCCTTTCCCTGTCTCTGCATTCTTAGAATATTTCTTTACATCATTATCAAACTTATCAATAAAAGATCCTTTACACCTTGACTCTAAGTGTGTAGCTTGAACAGACACTTCATCCAAATTACAAGGGTTCAATACCAAAATGGAATGTCTAAGGTAGGAATGCAGACCTCCTATGTACTTAAACAAAGTGTCTTGGGTGTACAAAGGAACATTCAAAGCAATAGCCCTTTTCCTAAATTTATGGGTGTACTCTTGGAAAATTTCACCTTTCCCTTGCCTAAACATTTTCCAGTCCATCATTAACTATTGCATATGTCCTAGGGGATGAAACTGCTTCTTAAGAGCATTAAAAAATTCTGCCCAAGTTAAACTGACTCTACCATGCTGTGAAATTTCTTCCTTAGTCTTACTCTGCCACTAGGTTAAAGCTGTACCTCCTAATTAAAGAGTAGCTAATTGGATCCTATCAACATCATCTAATAGGTTTTGGAATCTATAGTAGACTTCAGCTTGCTAAATGCAATCATCCAATTTTTCAGCATTTAGTTCCCCACAATACTTTGGTAAGTCAAATTTTACATCCAACTTAATTTTAGGCTTATTCCCACTCTTGAAAGGATTAAAAGAAGTAGAATGAGGAGAAGATGGAGAAGAAGGAGAAGAGGGAGGAGAATAAGAAGAGGGGTGATCTGGTTGCTTGCCACCATCTCCATGTTGTTCCCCTTTCTTGTCTTTACAATCTTCTTGCTTCGACAAACCTTCTTAACGTTCTTTCCGCTCCTGTCTTTCTTGGAAAAGAATGTCCACCTTAGCCTTCATCTCAAGGAATGCTCTTCGAAACTCCTGCTCACTGATCTCATTAGGAACCTCCATTCCAGACAAGGACATCTTTGGAAAAGTTCTACGCTTCCCGATCTCAGGATTAAAGTCTATAAGCTTTCCTTCACCCTTCTGAATCCTGGATCTCGTTAGCATTCAAAAAGCAAATAACTACAATAATAGTCAACTGAGCTCTGATACCAACTTGATCTGTATACGATCTAGACTATTTGCAGTATTGAATGCTTAACTTTTACAATGATTATTCCAGGTTAATTAGAACAAAATTAACTCATGGAAATAATTACAATAATTTAAATGACAAGGTGATAGCAACAAAATGAAAGAAAGTGAGAGAAAGAAAGAGAGAGATGCAAACAGAGTTTGATTTCGGAGTTCGCCACAATGTGACTACGTCACCGGGTCTGCTCCAATGGAGTAAGACCGATCCGATTAATCTCCAGGAAAAGAGTGTAAAATGAGTTACAAAATCACCCCTATCTACACAATGCCACTTTTTGAAGTGCAAGAATGAAGAATAAAATCTCTAGAATAGCCTCCTCTCGCTTCACCAGAAATTCCTTCCAAAATGCTTAGACAAAACACCTAGCCAAAATTGTCCTCCAAAAACACTTCAAATCACACTTAGCCTAACTCTCTCCCTTTTACCCCTTTAAATACAAAATAATGGCTCAAATTGGTTACTAACCAATTGATTTACAATATTTTCCAAATCTCCATTTTTACATAATAATCTCTAAAAATCTCCCTTATTTGAATATAAATCCCCTAATAATTAAACTAAGCCCTTTTAGTTATTCATTCCTGGGCTTAGGGTCGTTGGAAAGTTTTGATTTAATCTTTAAAAAGATTATTGTTTGTTTTAAGTTTTAAATTAGGAGTATTTTTTTTTGGCATTCGGTTTGAGACAGTCAACAAAAGAAACTGTTGCCAACAGTACTTCAAATCCTTCGCATGGTGCAACGGAGGTAAGCCGTTTTGACACCCCGGTGGTTCTGGGTTCATATCCTAGTGGCTCTTTTTAAGCCTCCAAATTTTGACACTTGTATAACAAAAGAAACCAAAGTCTATAAATAGTAAAGGTGCCAGCGGTGATGCAACAGCGCAATGGCCAGCTATCATGGGAGAGGTCGCGGGGTCAAACCCCAACCATACTTTTGTTAAAAAAAACCATCAAACTCACCAAAAATGAAGGGACACGTGGATCTCCGATTCACTAAGGAATCCACATCGACACTGATGAAGCTAACTGTATGCTGACTGTGTGCTGACTAGCCGATGATGTGTCGCTGACTAGACTGTGACGTGTCCACTTACTCGGATGATGAAGTGGCACCGACTTGACTGTCGACGTGGTTGATGATGTTGCGTACAGCTGCCATGTGTCAGATTTTGATTCCTCCGTACAGTGCTGATGAGGATGCCACATGGCAGATACCGGTTGGTCCATCTCACTATCTGTACTGTACGAAATGATGACATCAGCATCCGTACGACCATCCTCAAAAGTCAACTACAACTTTGACCGCTGATAAGTTGAGCATACGATGTCAAATCTTGACGAAGCAAACGCTGTCAGAATCGTCTCGATGAGCTCTTTGTGATGACGCCAAATTTGACAACTTTTGACAACATCATTTTTTTGCCTTCTTGATGCCCTCTGATCCCAATTTGACCCTACATTTAACTGGCCATAACTTGCACAAACGGACTCCCTTTCGCTCCATTCAAGTTGCATTGGAATCAGGATGTCAATCTCTTTTTAATGGTACAAATTCTAGAGAAAAATGAGACACTTCAATTTTCACTGAAAATATCCATCGGATCAGGCCTCCCCATTGAAGACCTTTTGGACCTCCAAAAGTGACATTTACTATGACAATAAGCGAGGACTTGGCCTCCCCACTTGTCCTTTATCCTCTGTACATTTGACTACCTGGCTCACAAACATAATCAAGACTGCAACAACATTGTTCAACATAATCATTATTCTATCACTTCCATAAGTATCTACATCAATTATTGTAGCCACTAACCAACAAAAATTGACTAGCATCAAGCTGAAAAATAATGCAGAAATGAAAGAGAATAAGTCAAAAATATATCGATCCTTCACAACAGAAACATTTTTACCCAAGGAACCATCAATGCTTTCAATCACCATTCCCTCATGTTGTACTACGGGTGCATCATGCAACATCTGACCCTGGTTAGCTACTCCAAGTTCAAGTGTAGAACCACCTGTACTGATAGACATAAGAGTTAACTCTTTACTTGCATTGATTACCCTCTTTAACTGCCCTGTGTTTGCAAAAGAACGATTAGTCTTAATCTTGTGAGAATGTATAATATACTGAATGTCATCTTTAAACAAGTGATAATGATTCTTTTCCCTATAGAAAATAGATTTCTTGTCATATAAATAAGGGCTACCAAGCACTATCCCACAGATATCCAGTGGAACCACATCAAACTGTACTTCATCCACAAACTTACTAGTGATTGCCAATCTTAAGGTGCATTGTCTTGTTACTTGCAACTTATCATTTTCACAAATTCAGCCTAGTGGATAAGGTTTCTTATGTTGTGTAGTTTTTAATCCCAAGTTCTTTACAACACTTTCAGAAATCAGATTAACTTGAGAACCACTATCTATGAGTGCATCAATTTTACTATTCTTAGCAGCAACCCTTAAATGAAATAACTCATTCCTTTTCTTATCTTCAGAGAAATCATTAACTGTAGAAGTAGAAACACAACTAGCAACATAAACACCAGAAATAGGATCTTTACCTTTTAGACCCATAGCTGTTATCTTAGTCTCATCATTTGAATCTGAACCAAGATCCATAATAACATTTGTGGCTTTCTCCTTACCTTTCTGTTTCTGATTACATTTCTGAGCCCACTTAGGCTTCAATTCAGGATGCAACTGCCAACAACGTTCTTCATCATGACCTTTCCTGTCACAATGAGAGAAAGAAAGCTTCTCATCCTTCTTAACTATAGTTGCCTTCTTTCCTTTCCCTGTCTCTACATTCTTAGAAGATTTATTTACATCATTATCAAACTTATCAATAAAATATCCTTTACCCCTTGACTCTAAGTGTGTCGCTTGACCAGACACTTCATCCAAATTACAAGGGTTCAATACCAAAATGGAATGTCTAAGGTAGGAATGCAGACCTCCTATGTACTTCAACAAAGTGTCCTAGGTGTACAAAGGAACATTCAAAGCAATAGCCCTTTTCCTAAATTCATGGGTGTACTCTTGGACAGTTTGACCTTTCCCTTGCCTAAACATTTTCCAGTCCATCATTAACTGCTGCATATGTCCTAGGGGATAAAACTGCTTCTTAAGAGCATTAACAAATTTTGCCCAAGTTAAACTGACTCTACCATGCTGTGAAATTTCTTCCTTAGTCTTACTCTCCCACCAGGTTAAAGTTGTACCTCCTAATGAAAGAGTAGCTAATTGGATCCTATCAACATCATCTAATAGGTTTTGGACTCTACAGTAGACTTCAACTTGCTGAATCCAATCATCCAATTTTTCAGCATTTAGTTCCCCACAATACATTGGTAAGTCAAATTTTACATCCAACTTAATTTTAGGCTTATTCCCACTCTTGAAAGGATTAAAAGAAGTAGAATGAGGAGAAGATGGATAAGAAGGAGAAGAGGGAGGAGAAGAAGAAGAGGGGTGATCTGGTTGCTTGCCACCATCTCCATGTTGTTCCCCTTTCTTGTCTTTACAATCTTCTTGCTTCGACAAACCTTCTTAACGTTCTTTCCGCTCTTGTCTTTCTTGGAAAAGAATGTCCACCTTAGCCTTCATCTCAAGGAATGCTCTTCGAAACTCCTGCTCACTGATCTCATTAGGAACCTCCATTCCAGACAAGGACATCTTTGGAAAAGTTCTATGCTTCCCGATCTCAGGATTAAAGTCTGTAAGCTTGCCTTCGCCCTTCTGAAGCCTGGATCTCGTTAGCATTCAAAAAACAAATAACTGCAATAATAGTCAACTGAGTTCTGATACAAACTTGATCTGTATAGGATCTAGACTATTTGCAGTACTGAATGCTTAACTTTTACAATGATTATTCCAAGTTAATTAGAACAAAATTAACTCATGGAAATAATTACAATAATTTAAATGACAAGGTGATAGCAATAGAATGAAAGAAAGCGAGAGAAAGAAAGAGAGAGATGCAAACAGAGTTTGATTTCGGAGTTCACCACAGTGTGACTACGTCTCCGAGTCTGCTCGAATGGAGTAAGACCGATCTGATTAATCTCCAGGAAAAGATTGTACAATGAGTTACAAAACCACCCCTATCCACACCACACCACTTTTCGAAGTGCATGAATGAAGAATAAAATCTCTAGAATAGCCTCCTCTCGCTTCACCAAAAATTCCTTCCAAAATGCTTAGACAAAACACCTAGCCAAAATTCTTCTCCAAAAACACTTCAAATCACACTTAGCCTAACTCTCTCCCTTTCACCCCTTTAAATACAAAAAAATGGCTCAAATTGGTTACAAACCAATTGATTTACAATATTTTCTAAATCTCCATTTTTACATAATAATCTTTAAAAATCTCCCTTATTTGAATATAAATCCCCTAATAATTAAACTAAGCCCTTTTAGTTATTCATTCCCGGGCTTAGGGTCGTTGGAAAGTTTTGATTTAATCTTTAAAAAGATTATTGTTTGTTTTAAGTTTTAAAATAGGGGAGTATTTTGTTTTTTTTTTTTTTGGGCATTCAGTTTGAGATAGTCAACAAAAGAAACTGTTGCCAATAGTACTTCAAATCCTTCGCATGGTGCAACGGAGGTAAGCCGTTTTGACACCCCGGCGGTTCCGGGTTCAAATCCTAGCGGCTCTTTTTAAGCCTCCAAATCCCGACACTTGTATAACAAAAGAAGCCAATGTCTATAAATAGTAAAGGTGCTGACAGTGATGCAATGGCGCAATGGCCGGCTATCATGGGAGAGGTCGCGGGGTCAAACCCCAACCATACTTTTGTTAAAACAAACCATCAAACTCGCCGAAAATGAAGGGACACGTGTCGATCTCCAATTCACCGAGGAATCCACATCGACGTTGACGAAGCTAACTATACACTGACTGTGTGCTGACTGGCCGATGATGTGTCGCTGACTAGACTGCGACATGTCCGCTTACTCAGATGATGACGTGGCATCGACTGGACTGTCGATGTGGTTGATGACGTTGCGTACGACTGCCACATGTTAGATTCTGATTCCTCCGTACAGTGCTGACAAGGATGCCATGTGGTAGATACCGGCTGGTCCATCTCATTGTCCGTATTGTACGAAATGATGACGTCAGCATCCGTATGACCATCCTCAAAGTCAACTGCAAGTTTGACCGCTGATAAGTTGAGCATACGATGTCAGATCTCGACGAAACGAACGCAGTCAGAATTGTCTCAACGAGCTCTTCACGATGATGCCAACTTTGACAACTTTTGATGACATCATTTTTTTGCCTTCTGGATGCCCTCTGATCCTAGTTTGACCCTGCCTTTGATTGGCCATAACTTGCACAAACGTACTCCTTTTCGCTCTGTTCAAGTTGCGTTGGAATCAGGATGTCGAGCTCTTTCTGATGGTGTAGATTCTGGAGAAAAATGAGACACTTCAATTTTCACTGAAAATATCCACTGGATCACTCTTGGCTCCAAATTCAAAATAATTAAAAATTTATTTCGGGTTTTTATTCATTAAGACCTTATGTTGGCCTGTGATGTATTATTGGGTAATTAGGAAATAAGTGTGTATAAATAAGTTTTTTTCCATTAATTTTAATTCCCATTAATTTGTTAACTCATTCACACATCTCTTATCATTCATTCATCATCTGTCTTCTCTATCAAGTCAAGCAAGCTAGGGATTCATCATTACAAACCATCAAGTTAGCTTCCTAAGATATTTAGGGGCATATTCTTCATGTTTTTCTGCAAACATTCAAGATCAATCTTCATGGAAAGGTATTAAATCGATTGTTTCATGCTTCATTACATTATTTCATCAGGGTATGTGTAGGATCATCATGGAAAAAACATGCCCTTAAGTGGCAAAAAATTAAGAAAAATCAGAGTTAGGCAACTTGACGTAAAAAATTGAATAAGTTATCTATATTATTTCAAAAAAATGTAAGAATAGAATATGTAGAAAATTGAATGTAGTTTCTAAACTACTAGGTTTGTTTAAAAAAATATATATGTATTTGGTGAAAATTTGAAATTTCAATGCAATAGTACTTTAATTTCAGGGAAAAAATAAGAAGTAGGTGTCTGTTTGATCACCCTAACCACAATAAAATGATAATATTTTTTTATAAGATTTTTGATATAAGTAGAGGACTCATGTCTCAATGTGATGCATATTTTTTGTAATTTTTTTCCAAGTAAATAATTAATTATGAATTTTTATTACAACTTTTAAAAATTAAAAAACTCGATGTCTAACCACCTTAACATGGTCAAAACTTCATGAAATTCATTTTCTTTTTTAATCCTATAGTATGAAGCATAGAATATGACACATGTTTTGGATTCAAAAAATGTGATCTGTTTGAAAGCTATAGAATTTTTTCAATCAACCTATCAATCAAGACTTTAGTCATAATTTTAGTAGAAAATGAATAATAATTACTTATTAAATTCAAAGTAAAGCATAATTTATATTGGTTGAAAGTTGAGAATATCCTTTAAAACTCTTTTGTTTCATCAATTTTGGGTTAAAAAAGTCGTCAGCCACATACCCATCATATTGCCACTTTTTGGCCCATCATGATCCTACACATACCCATCATTTTTGTTTAATTACCTAAAAGGGGTTTTACCAAGGCAAACCCCCATGCCCTAACATCCAAAATTTCTCTATCTTGTCTTGTGTGTTTGTAGATTTAGACGTCTTGGAGAATTAGAAATCATTGAAGATTGTATTTGAAAAATTTTCAAGTTATCTCTTCATTGGATAAGTCAAAATATCAACAAAAAGTCACTTTCAGGCCCAAATTCGACAGTTTCAGAACCAGACACCTAAAGAAGTAGAAAGTGAAAATTGAGGGCTCCTATTTCCAATTTTGAATCTTCAAAAAATTAAAAAGTGGAATCATGAGTGGTGAATGAGCTCCACTTCTAGGGCTGTTTTTGGTTTTCTACATTCTTGGATACCCATTTGTCCGGAATGGGCTCTAAAATAGTTTCCTAGAATTGGGACTCATTCACCGAGAATGGAGAATGAGACCCATCAGGCCTAAAAATTAGGATCAACAGATTTCAGGTGTCATTTATAGTCTCCATCAAGATCTCAGTTGCACACTTTCAGTTTCGTCCATTTTTGTTACAATTTGCATTCATTTCTAGGTGTTTTTGCATTACACAATGTCGTTTTCAAACAAGTTGGATTTCAATAGTTTTACAGTAATAACCAATCCATTTTATCAATTTTTTACATTTATATCATTGCATTTAAGCATATTTCCATCATACATAAATTGATTTGAGTGAAGCACCTAGTTTTTGGTGTGAGATCTATCTCTTTCCTTTAGGTGAAAAACCCTAATTGAGCAAAAGAGACATAAAATTTCACACCCCTAAAATATATGGTTCATTTTGGTGAAAATTCTTTTAGAATACTTTATTTTCTCATTTGGAGTCCATTATCATCCTAGGAATAGCTTGCATGCATTAGATTTTGCATTGTTTTGCATTCTAGGATTTCAAAAACTTGCATTAGTGAAAAACTCATTTAGCTTTCATTTTTGCATATAATTTCCTTAAAAATTTCTAAAATCTTGCATCTACATCTTAGTTCTACATCTTACAACATCAAAAGCATCAAAATCCATTGAAAATTTCGTAAAATTTTGCAAAAAACCATTAGTGGGACTCATTCACCATCCTAGGCGAATCAGTCCTAGTCCATATTTTTAACTGTTTGTTACAACATCAAAAACCTCATTTATGTGCTTCCTAAGCCTCCTAGTATCATATAGTATAAGTCTGTAAATTTTTGGGAATATTTTTTTTATGCATTTATGCCAAAAACATCATTTTAGACTAGTCATTCTTCAAATCACGTCAATTCCAAACATCCTTAGATCTGCAAATGTTCACATTTATGAAATTTTGCATTGCATGGCTAAAATTACTTTTCACTTTTTCTTACACAATATTTCTATTCATAAAAAATTTCATATGTTTTATAAAAGTGATTTTCATTATTGCATATACATTGTTTACATTCTTAAGGTGTTGCATGTACATTGGATAAAAGTGTTTTGTATCTTTGCATATACATTGTTCATATTGTTGAAACATTGCATGAAATGGTTACATGTGCTTTTTATTTTTATTCAAACAATGCTAGTATCTTACATATTTAGACATGTTAAAAAACATTTCCTATCCACTCCCTATGAGAGTGTTTTAGTAAAAGAGACCACAACTTGGGCCATTCCTAACGAGCATACTTGTTCTTCTCATAATATCTCTCCTCTTGGTGACGAAGATATTTTTGTAGAAGAATCAATTCATGGGAGTTTTGAGAATCCTAGTTTTTGCTCTCCTTTTACCTCTCTTAGTGGACAAGAAATTGATAAAAAAAACAACATAACCATAGGTAATCATGACAATAACATTTTTTCTTCTCCCAGTATCTCTCCTAGTTGTGAAGAAGATACTTTATTGTTAGAAAACACAATCTATGAAGGTCATGAGAATCTTAGTTTCCCCCCTTCACCTTGGGAAATACAATTCAACCATTTTTCATTCTCCTACTTGTGATGAAGTCCTTTTAGAAGAGCCAACCTTAGAATGTCATGACAATTCGGTTTTTAGTTCTTCTCAAAACCCTCCTCCTAGGAAGGATATCATGATGCAAGAAAATAATACAAATAATGATCTAGAATCTCACTTGCTAAGGGATGTTAACATTATTCAACCTCAACTCATTGTTTACCCCCCTTCACACCAACTTCAAATTCAAAACAAACCTGAATTGATTCTCTACCCACCTAAGAACAATGTTTCACAACAACTGAGTCATAATATTTTTGCTCATACATATAAAACTCTTAACAATATATCACCACCCCAACCAACCCCAATACCCTTACCTTTTCCTAATCCTATCCCATCTAAACCTATCTTATCAGGTCTTGCTAGTGGAAAGGAGTACAATCTTATTAAACAACTCAAGAATACTCCTACTAAAATCTCATTATGGGACCTTATTCAAGCCTCCCCTCACTATCACAACATGATTCAAGCATACTTGCAGCAATTTCATGTCCCTTCTAATACACAACCAAATGATATAGCAGCCATGATTCAATCCATAAATGTTGGCATTGTTTTCCACCAAAGTGAGCTTCCTCCTTTGGAAGTGCAAAAACAAAATGAAGCTTTTATGATCATCACTCAATACAAATGAAAAAGGATTAAGAGAACTCTTGTGGATACTGGTTCCACTCTTAATGTATGTGAAGTGAACCTTCTCAATATATTTGGTGTTGATAAATCAAACATTCAACCCGGTCATTTATCCATCAAGGGATTTGAAAATATAAGCAAACAACCGCTTGGTGTGATCACTTTACCTATTACAGTTGTAGTGGCCACATTGGAAACACCAATCCATGTTATGCTTAATGATCTCACATATAACCTTCTCTTAGGTAGACTGTGGATTAATGCAATGAATGGTGTTCCTTCTACTCTTCATCAAAAAATGAAATACATCTACAAAAACAAAGTGTATATACTTGAAGCTAACCCTCATCCAAATAGTTGTTTAAACATTGAGAAAAAAAAAGAGAATCCCTTGCACACATTAACACCAACCACACAAGTGGACCCTGTCCAACATCTTGAACTAGTTTTGAAGCTCCTAGATGATTATTGGGTTCCTTAGACATCACACCCACCTCCTTCGAAGAATACCAGATCATACACAAAGAATCTAGCAAGGGAAAATAAACCACAGTTTTTTCAACAAAAGACTTAGACAACCATTCATGTGCATCCACCTCAACCACTTTAGAACAACAAACATCAAGTTACACAACAAACTTTTATGAACTTAATCATGAACAACAACCAATGTCAAAATCAATGAAGAAGCTTTATGGAAAAGGTTATGAAATCATGAAACAACTTGGCTATAGTGGAAAATGATGTGGTACTCGAGAACAAGGTATCCACAATCCTATAGAGCCTAACACACAAAAAATGACTCATGGTCTTGGTTATTGTCCTTTGATAGAGATAAAAAAGCCATCCCTTAAAATAAGTACTATCACAAAAAATCCTTCTAAACCAACCTTAACAGTAGTACATCTTGAGCTTATCAACACTGGTGATCTTGATCATTCTGCTTTGCAAGCAATCAATCAAACAAAGAAATATTTTGTTAATTTCAACATTATTTCACAAAACACTAATGAATTGAATTCATTATATTTTACACCCTCCTACCAAGGAGAGAACAAAATCTCACAATCTACAGAATCTTGTGTAGATATGACATCTTGTACATCTAAGCAAGAGATATCTTTATAACAAACTATTGGACTACTTTCTACCATTAATCAAGAGGGTATCTTTTCAAGACTCCCCCAAGATCACTAGATATCCCTTCCTCCAAGAACTCATAAGAAATTCTATTACAAGACTTCATTTTGTGCCTATTGTAGAGTTCATGGTCATTCCACCAATGAATGTAAGGCTTTGAGTAGTAAAATCCAACATCTTAAGGAGTTTGTTATGCTTCCCTCCATGAGGGCACCTAATTCCTCTAATTGATATTGATTTTCACTCTACCTTGTATTTTATCAACCATTTTGGCTCATCCTTATCCTCCACTAAGTGGGGGAAAGGGGTTACGTAGCCTTATCCTCATATGTCACTTGTAGTTTCCTCCTTTGGATAGATGTTAACCTTTCATGAACATATAAGAGCAAGCTTGGGATGTAGACAACATGCCTTAAGTTGGCTCGCATGTGACATACTACCTTTTCATGACGTAGCTTCTCAACAAACATATGACTTGGCATAGGGCTTTCCGAGTAAGCTCTCATGACCTATTCTTCTTCTTCTGTAAAGCAATTGCTCATAGTACTGGTGTTTGCAACTACTTTAAAGTGGGGGCATACATCACCACTCACATTTTATTGTGTGATTCTATTTTTCTTGCGATTCCCTCTCTTGGACACATTTGGCACAATGTTCCCCAAGATGAGACCTTACACTTGTCCTCTCTTGGAAACAAGATGAGACCATTTGCACTTTCCCTCTCTTGGAGATATTAAGCATGATGTTCCCTAAGATGAGACCTTGCATGAACTAAGAAAAATCCCTTTGAACATTCCTTACACCATCTTGCATTTACAATGTCTATGAGTGTCAAGCATACGAAGTTTTTCTTACTTCATAGAGCTCAAAAATAATTTTCCTTTGTGGCACCTTATTAAAGTTATCAGGAGGTATAACTTTGGTATGGTTGAGCAGGAAGCCCATTTCAAGGAATGACTTTCCCCATAGCCACCTATGTGTTTGTGAGTAGATACCAACCAAGTGTATGTTTCTCACCTTTTGGGATTTCTCACTCGATGGAAAGCCAAGAGTTCTATCACCCTAGAGTGAGTATGCATTTTTCCTTTCTGGACAAACAACCTATATCTGATCCACAACTAGCTGGAAAACAGTCAAAGCTTGATCCACCTTTTTATTTTCTCTCTTCTAGTTCTTTCCATTGCATGTGTTTCAACTTGTATATGTCCTTTTGTGCTTATGTTGGTTTGACTTAGGATATTCGATCCTGGGGGCTTGTGCAACCTCCTTTGATCTTTGTCATCCTTTGTCACCCACATTGGTACAATTGGACCTCTCTTGAATGTCTAATTTAGTGTGATTTTGAAGCAAGTTTATCCTCCCACTAAAGTGGGGGCTAAATGTACCATAGAAAAAAGATAACTTGCTTGATTTGTGGGATAATTGATGATAAATTAGACTTCATGAGGCCTTGATATGGTGTTGTGAGGTGTTTTTCACATCCACACTAGGTCTTGGACTTTTTAAAATGCATTTATTGATGTCTTGTGAAGGTGTTGTGAAGTGTTGTAACACATTTCTACACTTTTCTAGACTCTTCTCATTATAATTCATCTAAAAATTATCTTTGTATCATTTATCAAGTCCTATTTTAAAGTGTTGTAAAGTCTTGTAACAAGATTTCTCACTTTTCTAGGATTTTTATCACTAATTGCACCTTTCTTATGCTTTATTTGACCCCTTTATGCACTTACAGGTCATAATTAATTATATTTTTGAAATCAAACCTAACAAACAACATTAAAAACAATTTAATTTCTGACACCTACTTGGAAGCCTAGAGTGAGACCCATTCACCATGGGTGGAAAATGAGTGCCTCTTGGCTCCAAATTCAAAATAATTCAAAATTTCTTTCGGGTTTTTATTCATTAAGACCTTATGTTAGCCTGTGATGTTGTATGTTAGAGACCAAGATTAGAAATGCAAACCAAAAAATGCCTTCCACAAGAGAAAAATAGAAAAAGCAAGAGCAATTTGCATGAAGATGTGCAAATGAATAATATTCAGGAATTAAGAAAATACAAGAGATGAATTGCTTTATAAAATAAATGTATGCATAACCCTAAAGGTAAAACCTAATTTTGACCTAAAATCAGCTCAACTAAGTAAAGCTTACTTATTAATTAAGTAAACTAATTATTACCTAAGTAAACTTAATAAAGTGTAATTAAATAACTAATTACACTAACGCCCCCCTTAATTGCAACTTAGGGAGACTAAAAATCATTCACCTCATGCTAGGATGAATGCATGAATGGGTTTCGGCTATAAGGCCATGTTAGGTACCCATGTACAAATGCAATGAATGGGAAAGAGAAGAAAACCCAATGGGACAAACCCCCCCCCCCTCAATGAGATGACTTGCTACAAAGAAGCACTAGAAGAACACTGGTGGAGTAACACTGGAATCTTGAATACCTCTATTTACAAGAAACCATATGAGAGCCACTGAAGAACTCAGGCGAAATCATGATAATGGGTATGTGCAGGATCATGATGGGCCAAAAAGTGGCAATATGATGGGTATGTGGCTGACGACTTTTTTTTACCCAAAATTGATGAAATGAAAAGGGTTTTTAAAGGAGATTCTTAGCTTTCCACCAATATAAATTATGCTTTACTTTGAATTTAATAAGTAATTATTATTCATTTTCTATTCAAATTATGACTAAAGTCTAATTGATAGACTAATTGAAAAACATCTATAGCTTTCAAGCGGTATCACATTTTTGAATCCAAAACATGTGTCACATTCTATGCTTCACATACTATAGGATTAAAAAAAAAAAAATTGAATTTCATGAAGTTTTGACCAAGTTAAGGTGGTCAGAAATATTTTTTAAAATTTTATTAAAAATTCATAATTAATTATTTACTTGAAAAAATTACAAAAATATTCATCACATCGAGACATGAGTCCTCTACTTATATCTAAAATATTATAAAAAATAAATTATCATTTTATTGTGGTTAGGGTGGTTAGACAGACACCTACTTCTTATTTTTTCCCTGAAATTTAAGTACTACTACATTGAAATTTCAAATTTTCACCAAATAGATTTTTTCTTTTTTTGAAAATAACCTAGTAGTTTAGAAACTACATTCAATTTAATACAAATTCTATTCTTACATATTTTTGAAATAATATAGATAGCTTATTCAAAATTTTATGTCAAGTTGCCTAACTTTGATTTTTCTAATTTTTTTGCCACTTAAGGGCCTATTTTTTCCACGATGATCCTGCACATACCCTAATGCAATAGCAGAACTGATGCCAAGGAACACTGAAAAACTCACAAACTAAAACAACCCTAGAATCTATAAAGCAGCAGTAGATGAATAAATTATGCCCCCCATAAGAGGGAATGATTTGATGAAAGAATCTGGAAGTTATGTGTATCTCAATGTTGATGCCAAAATGTGACTAAAATTGATCCATAGGAGCAAGTACCATGAAGATTTTGGAACATTAACCATAAAATGAATGACCCTCAAACTGATATGTGACCCAATGTGAACCAAAATGTGTCAAGCTATGAGCAAGATGAGGCCAAAATAAACTACATAATCTAGATACAACTCATGCGAGTTGTCGTCAATATGAAGATGAGATCAAAGTGTATGCAATGAAACTACACTATAATAAAATTATTATGCAAGAATCTCCCCTGATGGAACTTTATAGTTCATTTATTACAAAACCCCATGATTGTAAAAGGAGAACATGCAAAACATGCAAAAATTAAAGAGAAAATGCAAACCTAGTGCATGAAAACAAAAAATGTGCATGCACAAACCAATGTTCACATCTACCTCCATGATTAAAAAATAACCTCAAATCTATGTAGAGGACTGAATCAACTTTTCAATGCCACTTGAATCGTGAAAAATGGATAACCAAGGAAAAAGATATGCCCTCTGAAGTGAAAACTACTTCATCTAAATTTAGAGGGGCCTGCAAAATAAAATTGGATTAAAATATGAAAACATATCTTCATCAGTAGATCAGGCTCAGAACCATCTTTCCAACAGTATCTTGTTTGCGAAAAATGGACACCATATGCAAAAGTTACACTTGATTTAGTAAAAGTGCTCCAAAAGGGCCAATTTGGCCTACAAGCAGCCTAGGGGGCTAAAAAACATAAGCCCTTGATCCAATGCATGACTAGGGGGCTGGAAGGTGGGGAGTTGGGGCAGAGCCCTTGGTCACCCACATGACCATGGTTGAAGCTTATGGTGTTGGGGGCTGGGCGCTTAGTGCCTAGTCCTCCACGTGATCAGGGGCAGGTGCACGGGGGATGGCGGATGGTTGCAGACTGAGTGATGGTGGCGAGTGGGTGGCCACCTAGTGGCCACCCAATGGCTGCTGGGTGATGCCTATAATTAAAACAGGTAGCACTTTTTAAAGCACTTTTTTTTTTGAAATTCTCACCTTGTAATGCGTGTTGGGGAAGTCGTACAACCTCCTTAGCAAAAAAATTTAACCTCCTAGATCAAGTACTCCAAAATTGACCAAATGAAAGGAATACCTATGGTTTTTGGCTGTTGTGAATGCGATGGTGACTTTCGTTTATGCCCAAAGTGCCCCAAAAAATTGGCTACTCCAAAATCTTGCAAAAAGTTCACCATACTTGAAACCCTTGCTAATTTGGAAAATGATGATGAAAATCAATGAAACAAAAGCCAATTCTAACTTTTTTCTAGGGCTCTAAATCCAATGGAGATGCCTGATCTAATCCAAAATACTCCATAAATAAGCTCAAGGCATGAAACCTTCAAGGAACCCCCAACGTTCTCTACAATGAATTTCTCCAAAAATTGAGAAGGTGCTACAAATCAAGGCTCTGATACCATGTTAGAAACCAAGATCATAAATGCAAACCAAAAAATGCCTTCCACAAGAAGAAAAATAGGAAAAGCAAGAGTAATTTGCATGAAGATGTGCAAATGAATAATATTTAAGAATTAAGAAAACACAAGAGATGGATTTCTTTATAAAAGCAATGTATGCATAACCCGAAAGGTAAAACCTAATGTTGACCTAATTGTGAGTGCCTTTGAAAATCTGCAAACACTAAACTCAAACTAAGGTTAGTATCAACAAATCCTTCAAGAATACTCCTATGAAATACATTGTAAATGTTCCAAAATTCCATAAAAGATAAAGAAAAGCCAAATGCATGATGAAAACATTCAACAAATTACCTATTCCATAGTTGGATTGGTGTCACATGTGCTAGTGACCCTTTCCCAATCCTTGATCAAAGCTAAAATGATAAAATGCAAATGGAGATGGTGGAGTGATGATGAACAAGATCAAATCTCAAATGAAGAGAGTAACCTTGCAATAGATTGTGAAGGATTTGCTTGAGGATGATGCACCTATTTAAAGATTTTCAAAATGCCAAGTGTTGAAGAGGGACCAATGTGGGATCAAAAACAAGCCAATGAGTTGAGGACACTTGTCATCATGTGACTAGTTGATGTATATGCAAGATTTGGGAAGAGTGCCCAAGAGGGGGAAATTTTGAATTCAAATTTGCAATAAATTTTGAGAGGGGGACAAGAAAGGAGAGCAATAAATGCCCTGTTTGACTTGTCATGTTGAGGGAAAAATAGGTATTTTAATAAATCAATAAAATTGATTTATTGTGCAGAATGGCTAAGGTCTAGATAATGCAGAAGTGGGATGTGATTAGTATTAGATTAGGATTAGATGATGATCATGCTGATTTAGTAATGCTGATTAGGTATTGACATTTTGGACTTTGATAGTGATTTATTTAAATGAGAAAATGATGGAATATGATTTAGGATTTGATTTAAATGGCTTTTGATTTTAAATAACCTTAGGCAATGAGATTATTTAAATGGATGAAGGTGATGAATGGATCCAATGCAATATCTAGTTCAATTGATAAATGATCCTGATCGAATGCATAATGTAAATTTTGCATGTCTACATTTTGCCCCTCTTTGAAGCAATGTACTTGTTGCGTTGGTTCAAAGAATAACTTTCCGTAATCGAAATTTAAAAAATTTCATGATTTTTCAGATGCCCCAGCAGAAAGAAGTACACTGGTACATTGCCCCCTCGAGAGATCGAGCGAAAAGATTCGGTTTGAGGGTCGATCTCGCGATAAAGAGGTTCAAAATGGGTGATTATGGATGACGATGCAAATGAGATGTTTTCAAGATGCTTAGAATAACAAATCTATATTATTCTAAACAACTTAAATGATGATATGATATGAGATGGATGAGATGGATGATGTGATATGCTGTGATTATGCAACAGATGATTTATGAAATGCTTAGACTAACAGATCTATATTATGATGATGATATGCAATGCATGTGAAATGATCAATGTTTCCTATGATGTATGATATGAATGATATGTGGTATGCAGTTTATTGATGGTTTGCAGATGCAGGATGGATGCATGATGGATGCATGATGGATGTATGATGTTAGTGCGGAAATGAGATGATGACAAGAGGATC
>VDFB02353493.1:413463767-413484955 GCA_007258455.2 Sequoia sempervirens | reverse complement strand
CCATTTCTTATGAAAATTGATTAAATTCATAGAAAAAATCGACAATATCGTTGCCTATCTTTCCATTTCTTAAGAAAATTGCTTAAGTTCATAGAAAGAATCGAGAAGAATTATGGACCTCAAAAGTCTCCCCTTTTCTTACTTAACAAGCTTAGAAGGTCTCCAAATATTATGTGGCTCAATATATATTATAAATGTAAGGATCACTCATAACTAAAAAGTAACTTAACTTTTCTAAATTATATTCCAAAAGAATTTACTAAATTTATATAGGAAAATTACATTCTAGAAAATTCATTGCTTTATATTTATATTTTAGAATGTTTCATATAATAATGGTGCAAACTATATATGCATGTATTTTTTCTTGATTATTTGGGTTTATGATAATTAGGTTATCTTTTATGTATTGATTAGTATATATGATAAAAAAAAATTGATTAGAAACTAGAAATGTCATTACCCTGATGTACCCCCAAGATCTAGATTTGATCTCCACATCTAGTCATTAATCACCTTGATTTAGACCAACAAGTGTGGAGTTGATCTAGATCATTTTCATGGTCACATATTTAAACCTTAAACCTTTAAATTTGAATTTTTGAATTTAGGCCCATGTTTCTTTCCCTTACTAATTGTCATGAGCCAATTAAAACATAGTTCTTAGTTTCAATTACATGCTAGGGTGTTGTATTTAAATGCTAGACCTAATTCAAAAGAATCATTTGAGGTTGAAAGAAGAAGATCTAAGAGAATGAATTTGATTACAAGAGGATTTAAAAGATTACATCGATATTATCCATTATCTTAGGGGCATACTGCATGCTTGATTATTTTTCTTAACCTTAGTTCACTAATATTGAATTTCTTGATATAGAGGTCTAAGTGAAGGGAACATGAACCTCATGATTCTAAAAAATTCCTAAATTTTATCTTGATATTATTTGTTACTTGCTAGAGTAAAAATATTTGTGAACTAGTAAACAAGTTTTAGTTTTGAAGAATTCTATTTGATTATATATGTGAATTGTTCATTCAATTTCATACACATTTTTAGGTACACACTCACATAGATTGTTGTCGATGACTATAGATGATTAGTTATAATAAGACAAAAGATGTTAAACTTACATAATACCTAATATCATTCCACATAAAGATAATAGACACAAATTTTGCTACACGCTCAATCCTATAATGTCCATAGGGCTATGAGTTGTTGTATTGTGGTTGTCTTAACTCTTATTAAGTTATATGATTAGTAATATAATCAAGTCTATTATTTAGGTATCTAAGTTGGCTTGAGTGACTGACAAAGAATAAGTAAGGTATATATAGGAGCTAGTGGTTAGTTAATCATTATCATTGGTAAATTGTCTTCTCATTAGAGATAATTGGAGTCTTTTCCCCTTAAAGCATCTTATCCAATTCTCAAGTATTATATTATTTGAAATATTTTTTCCATTATATTCTTCTCTTTTCTAGGTTATTTGATTACAAGTGGTATCAAAGCATGATCTTGGCAGTCCAAATGCAAGAAATAAAGTAAACTTAATTACTTATTTTGGAGGTCATTTTGGACAATAAATATCTCTCATTTTGGTTATTTTTTTCTTGAATTTTATAGAATATTTCAAGGCTATATTGAATCTACTACAATTTATATTTGGGGTCAATTGGAGTATAATTTAGGGAATTATTAGAGAATTAGGGTTTTAACAAAATTTTCTCTCTAGGTTGTAAATGAACTAATTTATTTTCTAAATTCTGGAGAGTTGAAAAAGGTTGTGTTGACCACTTACATTTCCAATTTGGAGGAATGTAGACTTTTTTAGTATTTTTTATAGTTTTAGGGTTTTTCATAAATTCACTATATAGGGGTGAGAACTGTTACACTCCTTGTAAAACTCCTAAAAAGGAAATCCATCAATTGAGGAGATATATGCCATATTCATGGAAGATGTAAGGGATGGAACCAATAAAATGGAGGATATGAAAAATTGCAAGGAGAATTGGATACCATATAAGGAGATAGATCTAGTATCCACATTGGAAAATAATAGTGCTTGTATCTAAAATCAATTAGGATCATAACTAGATATTTTGAGCAATCGAGGTGGATAATCTAGGTGATTGTATCATGATCCAAATTATAAATATATAAGATCTAGGAACCTAATACTAAAGGTGAATATGTGTAAATTTTATGGCAAGAATTTTTTAAGTTGGATAAGATCAAATAAATATTTTTTAATGTATATCAAATTTTAAGTGGAAAAAAATGATGATAAATTGTATCTAAAATCAAACAAAATCTTTTGGTATCAATGGTTATATGCAAAATAGAATAAAAATGAACTCACTATCACATGGTGAGTTTTGTATAAGAGGTATAATCATAGTATGGTAATAGTGTGGCAAATAACTATTTCACCTAGTTAACTAGATAACATTGAATAGTTTTAGCCAAGAATTATATTTATAAATTATAAGACATGTCCTTGAGGGTAGATAAAACTCTAGAAGAGAAATTGAATGAGTTATTTTTAGGCATGTATGTTTACTAATTCTATATTTGATTCTTTTGTCCTATAATGAAGGGAACAAGAGAACTTTTTAATTTATAGAAGAAAAGGGTTCAATGATTTAACATTTTTTTCCCACCCATTCCCTTAACTCAATGCATTTTCTCCTCATTAAATTGAAGAGAAAGAGGAAAAAGGGTTATATTTAACTATGATAATTAAAATATACTAAATGATGTAAATATGCAATTAGGAAATTACTCTATGTTGAATAGAATAACAAGGAAGAAGATGATGGAGAAGAAATATTATAGTTGGTAAATGAGCTAGATGAGGAATCAAGAGATCCCCAACCATCTATTTTTTAATAAAGGGAGACCATTCAACTCTAGGCCTTTTGCAACCCTTATTTATTCCAATTTAGAATTTGGAGGAGGTATCTATGAATTTCATCATAGGTTTACCTAGATCTAAGTGAAAAAAATTAAGCATGGTTGTTGTGGAACATTGTAACATACCCATTGTTCTACCCAATAATTTTACTATGTTTTACCCACACGTGAATAATTTATGATGTCAACACTTAGCAATAAAATTTTTCTTTTCTAATTCCATAACAATATGCACATATAAAATAACCTCATTCCAGACTTTCTCATTGCATTACAACAAATATATTTCAAAAACCCAAAATGATTCCATATTAAATAATTTCATGATAACATTTCACATTTACAATTTCTATAGAGATAGATACATGAGTACATAGCTTTTGAGAGATTACTATTATAGAGATACCAATGGTCCAAGTGTCCCAACATTGGTGCATACATTCTAGATGCCATCTTTCCTTGGTGCATACATCCTCAAAGCTTGGCCGCCAACTGCATGAGGAGAAGCATCAATCAAGTGATTTTTCGCTAACCACAGAATTACTATGGTCCCTCACACATCTACCTAACTAGTAAGATGTCCCTACGCTTCAGTGAAGAGATTAGTTTAGTAACCTCATAATCCTAGCCTTCCTAAGTATGGTGTTGTGTCCTACATATCTAGAGCTTCAATATAATGGCTACAATGTACTTGTATGACAATCCTAGCCTAGTATGCAAACTCGGATCACAGTGAACTAATAGTGTACAAATAGTGGCAATTTACACTAATTTGGAAACATTATTCATCACCCAGTACTTTGAGTGGAGGTCACAGGCTCACCCACCTTTCTAGCTTGATTTGGTTTATGACCATTCATACTCTTTACACACATTCTGTCTAAAAAGGGAGTGTTGACATAACAACTTGACTAACTAGGTTACACCCTTTCCCATGGATTATCCTAACCACAAGAATAACCCAATTAGCCATATGAGTATTCATAATGTCACAACATTTAAATGATTCCATTTTAAAAGTTATGATCTCAACTATAGATGACCTCAATCAAAAGAATAATATCATCAATAAATGACTCCATTCAAGAGTATAATCTCAATAATAAATCAACTCCAATCAAAATTATAATAAAAAATCAAAGGATCAATCAAATCATATAGGTTAATCCCAACCTATTTGCTTTAATCAATAATCAAGTAAACAACTCAACAAAATAGGTTATTCCCAAGCTAGGGTTTCAATCAAAAGTGATCTGTAACAATCAAGTGACTATGAAGAAGTCATAAAACCTCTCTTTCAATATACCTAAAATATTCACATGTTTACATTGCTCACTACATTTATATATAATCTGAAGGATAATAGCCTGAGAAGATTTTGTGCTTATGCACCTACAATCCTCTTCTCTTTACGACTTTGGGTTTTTGGCATGTGAGTCCTCTTCTAGAATTCTATGAATAGGAATAACATAATCATAAACTACATTTTATCAAATTTATTGTTGAATATTGATATAACCCTCAATTTTATACCCTAACCTTGGGGAAAGACTCTCTTGCTACTTTCAAGGAGAAATGAGTGATCAATCAAGTATAGACTATCAACATGGTGTTTACAACATCACATCCTATCAATGATGACATGTCCATCATGCCATCATCCCCATTGTATTACTAACCTCATTATCCATAAAGGTTTACCTAGCATCATAAGCTAACAAATTCTAGATAGCAACATATATTTCACATTTCACTTCTCATGCAACATCTATATAGTCTTGATGAACTAAGTATAGTTCTAGTAGCATTAAAGCAACACAAATTTTAAGATAGTATAAATATGTATTCCCATATAAAAGGGTTTCACTAATTCAAGACTCAACTATGAATCTGACGAGGGAGCAAACCCAAGACATAAAAGAAAACACTAATTTGAGAAGTGACACCATCACGTCTCAGATGGTTGAGGAAAACTCAAATGGTCAACCTCTGCCTTAGACAGTCAGGATGAATCTTCCACAGGCCTTCCTCTCCACTTCACCAAGTATTTTTCATACTGCCTATTTCTAGTACTCCTTCCCACACGACTATCTAGTATTTCTTCAATCTCCTCCTTCCCTAAAGTAGGTGCTGGAATTCCACAATGTTCCATTGTTGGTACTTCCTCTACGCCACCTTCATGATACTCTGTCAAATATGAAATATTGAACATAGGGGAAATGTTGACTCCATCTGAAAACTCTACCTCATATGCATTCCCTGAATCATGCCTCTTCAAAATTTTACAGGGACCGAACTTCTTCATCTTCAATTTGTTATAGGTTCCCACTGGAAACCTTTCTTTCCTCAAGTGGACCATCACTTCATCACCAATCTGAAACTCCAGTGCTTCTGTTGACATAATTTCTGTAAGAAAATTATGCTTGGGGTAAGATCAAGTCCCATCCCTTAGGTTTATCTCCTACCAAGCATCTCAGTAGGTTGCCTAGACTTCTATTCACAACCTCAGTCTGCCCATCAGTTTGTGGATGGTGTGCAGAATTGAACTTCAACTCTGTTTTCAACTTCTTCCACAAGGTCCTCCAAAAGTATCCAACAAATTTTGTGTCACAATCTGAGACTATACTCTCTGGCAGACCATGTAGCCTCACCACCTCTCTGAAGAACAAGTCAGAAATGTGGACTGCATCATGGGTCTTTTGGCATGGGATGAAATGTGCCATCTTTGAAAACTTGTCAACTACCACAAATATTGAATCATTCCCTCTTTGTGTCCTTGGCAAGCCAAGAACAAAGTCCATACTTATATCCTCCCACAGCCTCTCTGGTACAGGTAAGGGCTGATACAAACCAATATTCTGGCTCACTCCTTTAGCCATCTGACATACCCTACAACTCTGCACAAACTTCTTCACATCCTGTGATAATTGAGGCCAATAATAATGCTCACTAATAATGGCAATGGTCTTATCCTGACCAAAATGTCCTGCCATTCCTCCACTATGCTTCTCCTTTATCAGTTTCTCCCTCATGGAACTCCCCGGAATACACAATTGACTTCCCTTAAACAACATGCCATCCTGGATTATGAAATCTAGCCACTTTGTCCTGTCAACTGTGACAGGCTCCTTGCAAGCTTTCCAAGCTTTTGCAAAATCAGGATCTTTAGGGTACAATTTCTTGAGTTCATTGAACCCAACCACTTCAATTTGCATCTTTGTTAACAATGTTTTCCTCCTACTTAAGGCATCTGCAACCTTACTCGACTTCCCACTCCTATGCTTTAAAACAAAGGTATAACTTTGCAAAAATTCTACCCATTTCATATGCCTCTGATTTAATTTACCTTGACTATTCAGATATTGTAATGTTTGATGATCAGTAAACATAACAAATTCTTTCGATAACAAATAATGTCTCCATTTCTTTAATGCTTGAACTATTGCATAAAATTCCTGATCATATACAGAGTACTTTCTCTTTGCATCATTTAACTTTTCACTAAAATAGGCAATGGGCTTACCTTCTTGGCTCATCACTAGTCCAATGGCACAACCACTGGCATCACAATCCACCTAAAACACCTTATTGAAATCTGGGAGGGCTAAAACTGGTTGCTCTGTCACCTTTTGCTTCAACAAATCAAAACTCTTCGTTGCTCCAATGCTCCACTTGAACTCTTTTCTATCCCCTCTCATTTTTTCAGTCAAGGGTGCACAAGGGTATGTGCAGGATCATGGTGGGGCCAAAAAGTGGCAATGAGGAAAAAAACATGTCTTTCATCGACTGAAAAATGTGAAAATAACGTGTTGACTTTTTTTAGGCTTGGGTGTGACCATAGCAAACACCAAACCTAGTTTTACAAATTGGATATCCAATTCAAATCGGATATATGATTTGTAAAAAGTATATATAAAAAAACTTAGTTGTTGTTTTAAAGTTACTTCATAGTCAACAACCAACGGGTGCACAATGAATTGATTCTTCACGTAACGGATATCCGATTTGGCCAAAATCTGATTTGAAAAGGTAAGTTTTTTTATTTTTATTTCATTTGATTCAATTTTGATTTAGATTTGAATAATTTCATATGGTTTTTTGTGGATTTTTTTTAAAAAATAGGGTTTTTGATGGAATTTTTATGAAAAATTGAGTTTAGAATGGATTTTGATTAAAAAAATGAATTTTTAGTGGATTCTTTTTCAAATTAGGGTTTTTGATTGAATTTTTATGAAAAAATTGAATTTAAAATGGATTTTGATTTAAAAAATGAATTTTTGTGGATTTTTTTCAAAATAGGGTTTTTGATTGAATGTTTTTTATGGATTTTGATTTAAAAATAGTTTTTCTTATGTATTTGTATTAAAAATTAGAGAATTTTATAGATTTTTGTTAAAAAGTAGGTTTTTTTTTAAAACTAGGGTATTTTTATAACATTTTCATTTATATTGTCTAATTTTAATTAGATTAATTATTTTTGAACTTTAATTAGGCATTATGGCTACTGAGAATGAGAATGCACAAATTCCACCAGTTGAGAATGAAAATCCACCAGCTGAGAATCAAAATGCAGAAATGCCAAATGCTCCACCACCTCCGTAGCCATCAATTGAAGACTTAATTCATGAAAAATTGGAGCAATTAAGGGGCATTTGTGATGTTTATAAGAAAATCCCTTGATTATCCCGTATGTCAACCACATTGACAGGAATAATTACAAATGTAGAAACCCTCTCCACCCAACATAATGTTTCATTCGTGGCAAGAAACCATGAGGCAATATTATGCATGTGGATTGTCTTATGATGATGTGAAAGATTTCCAAATAACAAAAGCCCAAATAGCCTCTTTATTTATTAACCCCAACACTAGTTTGCAAGTTAATGTTAACAAACCAAAACTTTCTATAAAATGGTGCACACATAGGGGCATAGTAGATAACTTTTGGGATCGTTGGTGTATGGTTTTTGATAAACCACCCAACAATAATCTTGATGTACCTTTTTACTTTATTAAAAAATTATATGCTTAGTTTTTGTTAGGGCATCATGTCAATTACTTTGACATTACACTCTTCCAGGGCGTTGGTGGAGGTATGCCCCAGGATAGGCCAGGGGTAGCTAGAGTAGTCAGGTGCCCACATGTTCCTTGTCCTCCCCTTCCTCTGCCACCTCCAGTACAACATCCAGATATTATGAAGGATGCATCCACACAAACTATCCAGACCATTCACTCTTTGAGTGGTCTTTTGGTTTCCCATGCTTCTTCAGTAGCTCAACCATAGTCTGGTGATCTTGGCGATGGATCGAGTGCTGCTACATCATCCTCCTCGGGTCCACATATTTGTGTGCCACATATTTGCAATACATGCCAGTAAATATGCTTGGGTCCTAGTGTACAGCTCCCTGAGCAACCATTAGACACTTCTGATTATGACATCTAGGATATGGAGATTATAGCAGATCACACATAGGGGGGTGGAACACACCCTACAGAGTCCTCTCCTGCTAGAGAGGTGGACATTGGAGTAGTTACATAAGAACATTTAAGGTGTAAATTCATAACTTGCATTTTTTAAAAATGAATATTAATAAGAGATAGTATCAAGTACTAATATTTATTTACATGGTCTATTTAATAGTTAATGTCTGAGGAGGAGCTCACATGGGTGACTAATAGCACCCTTAGGTCCATTTCATTTAGCCTCGAGACACATACAGTATGTATTTTCGCACTCACTCATTTACATTTTTTTACTGTATACTTATTTTTCATTTGAATTGTCATTAATGAAATTATATATATTAACTTATATGTTTATCTTATTCTCTGCTTGTAGGAAACACCTAGTGTGAGCGAGGTACGATGCTCTCTAGACTATGGACGCACAATGTTAGATAAGGGAAAGGTAATTGAACTCAAATTTATTGAATTAAGATTTATAAGATATTTTATTGATTATGCATTCATTGACATAGATTCGTAGTTTCATATGTACTTGTCATTTTTATGTACCGACGGTTGTGAGCTATACATCATTATTGATAAGTGCCACAACACCTGAAGGAGTAGGTATTGAAACACCTGAAGGAGGAGGTGTTGGAACACCTCAAGGAGGAGGTGTTGAAACACCTAAAGGAGATACATAAAAAGATCAGCCTAAAGAGGTATGTGTTTATTTTATTTTGTGCTTGGTAAATATGTTCTTATTACTAACAATTCTATGCTAACTTGGATCAATTTCAATTTTTGTTCACATATATAGATTGACGTTACAAAAGTTGGTTTGGTTAGTTCTTTGAGAGGGGTATTCTAGGACTCCTTCCCTCAAGAGACGTATATTTCGTGTAATCAAGATTTCAATTTTAGAGTTCAATTATAATTCAATGTGTATTGATTTTTATGTTAATTATTCAATTTTAAATTTTATAGTGTAACTAATCTCAATTGTGGTTTGAATTTTTCTTGTGCACTACCTTCAGAGCCAACGAGTGCTTCAAAGAGGCTCCATTTTGATGATCCACCAATAGTTTAGGATGAGATAGACATTTTGGCATGTAAATTTTGAATAGATACCTAGATGGCATATACCACATATTGTAAAACTTTGTTTGAGTTGGCGTTGATGCCATTTTTGTATATGGACATACACTTGATTATTGGATAATTTGATATATATAGAAGTTGACAATCAAATTTAATTTCCTCCTCATGTGCATGATTAAACTCTTTAAAAATTTAATCAAGTGAGCAATGGTTAAATATCAATGTACAATAGCATAAAAAGAATGGTTAAATATTATGTAGTTTATATTCATATTGTTGATTACATTACATTACACATCTTTCAAACTCAAAGCATTACTTCACATTGCATAAGTAACATCTAGATGCTGATAGATGAAAAAATTTCAATAACAATATAGTTTTTACAAAGTCAACCTAAGCAGTTATGCAATTACTTCACATTACATAACTAATAACTAGGAGCAGCTATCAATTGCATTAGCTTGTCATGGAATTCTATGAGACAACATTTCTTTGAGGAAACTTGGCACAAAACTCACAAAAAATGAAAATAAAGCACTCAAACAAACTTTAAAGGGGTCTTAGGCCTGCTGCCCCCTCATTCCACACGCTATGTAGCCATTTACTTGCAGTGTAGGGGCGAACAATGGAGAAAACATGTAAAAATAATATATATATATATATATACATATATATGTGCAGCCTAGAAGCATGAATTACAATTAGAATATCACATAATATCATATAAACAAAAAAACCACTATAAACTTGAATGTCATTTAAAACATGCATGATAAATATTCATCGTTGAAACTTGAATTGTGATAGCTTGATATACAAAGTCTATTGATGCTAGGGTTCAATTTGTATGATATTGAAAAAATAAGACAACTGAGTAGAGTTATCAACATTCTTCAAAAATCATAAGGATTCTTTTAGTACACTCAAGATTTATCAGATGTCTTCTTGCAGTCTCAAAAGTTATTTTGTATCATTTTAACATTGGTAGTTGAGAGTGGTAGCTTAATATAGGTCCACAATACAAAACCTGGTTTACCTGTGCAATGTAACAGTGGCATAGGAAGATTTTTCTTTGAAAGCAAAAATGAAAGCTCAGCCTCTTGGAATGAAAATGCTTGTTTGCAAAAAAAATGAATAAGAATGAGGTAGTTAAGTTGTTTGAAGGGATTTAGAGGTCACTTTTAGGGTAGTTAAGGTGTTTGAAGTGATTTAGAGGTCACTTTTAGAGAAGAGAGATGTTGAAGAGTACATCAAGTCAGTGAGAACCGAAGTGTAATGTGTTTTAGTTTGTGGTACTCCTTTGTTTCTCAGTAGATGTGTGATAAATTCTTAGTTCAATGATGAATTTTTTTGAAGAAAGAAAGTTGTGTCACAGTCCACATTCAATCCAACAAGCAAAAATGAAAGCTCGGCCTCTTGGAATGAAAATGCTTGTTTGCAAAACAAATGAATAAGAATGAGATAGTTAAGGTGTTTGAAGTTATTTAGAGGTCACTTTTAGGGTGGAAGGCTTAAAAATTCATTTTAAATGCACAAAAAAGAATGAAATTACTTAAAACCAAGTTTGTGAAGAAGTCAACTATGTTTCCCACTAGTTTCCCTTAAGAGTCCAAAGTGCTAAAAGGCAGCAATATTTCAAGGTCTATTTCTCAGAGACTGTGATGCTTTCAAACTCTCCATCTAGGGATATGGGATCGTGTTGGGACCATCTACAAAAACATCTCTCATTTTTTGCTATCTCGGAGGCATTTTCCTATGGTGATGACTTTTTAGTGGAGGGAAAAGTTGCCAGATGCAAGCAGTGTAAAGTTGCAAAGTGGTGCAACTTTCATTCCACAACTCATATGACCAAACAAATTGTTCCAACACATCTGGATGGGTACGTTTACACTAGGGATGGTCCTCTCTTGCACCCAAATATGCCGAATCACTTTGAGCTATATTGGACCAGCCATTTCTCTTAAGAGTCCAAAGTGCTAAAGGCAACAATCTTTGAAGGTCTATTTCTCAGAGACCGTGATGCTTATAGACTCTCTATCTAAGGCTATGGGATCATGTTGAGACCATCTACAAAAACCTCTCTTGGTTTTTTCTATCTCAGAGGCATTTTCCTGTGGTGATGACTTTTCAATGGAGGGAAAAGTTGCTAGATGCAAGCAGTGTAAAGTTACAAAGTGGTGCAACTTTCATTCCGCAACTCGTACGACCAAATGGACTATTCCAACACGTCTAGATGGGTACGTTTACGCTAGGGATGGTCCTCTCTTGCACCCAAATATGCCGAATCACTCCGAGCTAGATTGGACCGACGATTTCCCTTAAGAGTCCAAAGTGCTAAAAGGAAACAATTTTTGAATGGCTATTTCTTAAAGACACTGATGCTTATAGACTCTCCATCTGAGGCTATAGGATTGTGTTGGGACCATCTAAAAAAACCTCTCTCGATTTTTTCTATCTCAGAGGCGTTTTCCTGTGGTGATGACTTTTCAGTGGAGGGAAAAGTTGCCAGATGCAAGTAGTGTAAAGTTGCAAACTGGTGCAAATTTCATTTCGCAACTTGTACGACCAAACATACTATTCCAAAAAATCTATATGGGTACATTTACGCTAGGGATGGTCCTCTCTTGCACCCAAATATGCCGAATCACTCCGAGCTACATTGGACCGACGATTTCCCTTAAGAGTCCAAAGTACTAAAAAACAACAATCTTTGAAGGGATATTTCTTGAAGACCATGATGCTTATAGACTCTCTATTCAAGGCTATGGGATCATGTTGGGACCATCTACAGAAACCTCTCTCAATTTTTTCTATCTCGGAGGCATTTTTCTGTGGTGATGACTTTTCAGTGGATGGAAAAATTGCCAGATGCAAGCAGTGTGAAGTTGCAAAGTGGTGCAACTTTCATTCTGCAACTCGTACGACCAAACAGACTATTCCAACACGTCTGGATAGGTACGTTTACGCTAGGGATGGTCCTCTCTTGCACCTAAATATGCCAAATCACTCCAAGCTACATTGGATCGATGATTTCCCTTAAGAGTCCAAAGTGCTAAAAGGAAACAATCTTTGAAGGGCTATTTCTTGAATACCATGATGCTTATAAACTCTCCATCCAAGGCTATAGGATTTTGTTGGGACCATCTATAAAAATCTCTCTCAGTTTTTGCTATCTCAGAGGCATTTTCCTGTGGTGATGACTTTTTAGTGGAGGGAAAAATTGCCAGATGCAAGTAGTGTAAAGTTGCAAAGTGGTGCAACTTCCATTTTGCAACTCGTACAACCAAATGGACTGTTCCAACACGTCCGGATGGGTACATTTATGCTAGGTATGGTCCTCTCTTGCACCCAAATACTTCGAATCACTCCAAGCTACATTGGAGCGACGATTTCCCTTAAGAGTCAAAAGTGCTAAAAGGAAACAATCTTTGAAGAGCTATTTATTGAAGACCGTGATGCTTATAGACTCTTTGTCTGAGGCTATGGGATCATGTTGGGAACATCTACAAAAACCTCTCTCAGTTTTTGCTATCTCGGAGGCATTTTCCTGTGGTGATGGCTTTTCAGTGGAGGGAAAAGTTGCCAGATGCAAGTAGTGTAAAGTTGCAAAGTGGTGCAACTTTCATTCCGCAACTCGTATGACCAAATAGACTGTTCCAACATGTTCGGATGGGTACATTTACACTAGGGATGGTACTCTCTTGCACCCAAATATGCTGAATCACTCTGAGCGACATTCGACTGACGATTTCCCTTAAAGAGTCCAAAGTGCTAAAAGGAAACAATCTTTGAAGGGCTATTTCTCTGAGACCGTGATGCTTGTAAACTCTCCATCTGAGGCTATGGGATCATGTTGGGACCTTCTACAAAAACCTCTCTCGGTTTTTGCTATCTCGAAGGCATTTTCCTGTGGTGATGACTTTTCAGTGGAGGGAAAAGTTGCCAAATGCAAGTAGTGTAAAGTTGCAAAGTGGTGCAACTTTCATTCCGCAATTTGTACAACCAAATAGACTATTCCAACACATCTGGATGGGTACGTTTATGCTAGGGATGGTCCTCTTTTGCAAAAAAATATACTGAATCACTCTGAGCTACATTGGACCGAGTGAAATTAGGTGAAAAATTGATGCAGACACAAGGGCACAATCACAAACTCTTTGAAACCTACCTATTTGAGGCATCTAACAAGATTATTTTGACCTCTTTGGATAGTCCAAAACTCCCTTAAAAATTGGCAAGCAACTAAATACACATTTCCCTCTTTAACCCCCTTAAACCCTTCTAATAGTGAGAAACTAGTTTTTGTCCAATTACTCCACAATTTTCCAAAACACCAAACGAACACATGAATGATTCAAACACCCATATCCAAGTTACACAACATATATGAAACAACATAGACTCCTTTGGACCAACGTTGACTTCCTATACATTCACCCTTGAACAGGCTACTCAGTTAGCCCAAAAATGCAAAGCAACATACCTTCAAACACCACATAGACCCCTGAAACCTTGGGGAAACAAATAAATTTCCAAGAAAACAAATATTCTGTAATTGGATTCCATTTGTATGGACCTGTAACCATCAAATAAAAAAACCCTTATTTTTAGTGTAATTCTTGAGGTTTTATTGGATGTAGCACTTCCACAACCTTTCAGAATCTGCCACCACCTTAGAAACCTTTATTTAGGCCCCAATATTCTTAGAAAACAAAGAAAATTTTGGTATCTCAGATATTTTTTGCAAACCCTAGGGTAAAAACTCTATTTTCAAGTGAAAAAAAACCACCATTTTTAGACCTTTAACTCTTCATTTTATTTCAAAACCAAGTTCTCCATGCCTTCCACTCTTGAAATAATGTCAATACATGTAATAACATTTCTACATAATTTTTTTATACAAAAATGCTTGAATGGCTTGTGCACAGGCAAAAAACACAAGAAAAATAGTAAAATATGAACTAATCAATTGAAACTTTATTGATTTAAAGAAAAAACCTCCTTCAAACAAACCTGTCTCAAGACCTTGAAGGCCTTAAGTACACCTGCATAACCCATGAAACTTCCATATAATTCCTCCAATTTACAAAGCAATGGGAAGATAAAACCATGTAAGTGGTTTCCCCAAACTAATTACAACCAAAACCATTCTTGATAGTTTAAAACCACGAACGACCCCAACATGTAATTATGATAACACTCAAGATAGAATCCATGAATAGATAATTTATTTGACCAATAACTCGTCGAGAGCAAAAATTCCCAAACTAGCCCTCCACTATGAACATATCAACTA
This sequence comes from Sequoia sempervirens, assembly GCA_007258455.2. Taxonomy (NCBI): domain Eukaryota; kingdom Viridiplantae; phylum Streptophyta; class Pinopsida; order Cupressales; family Cupressaceae; genus Sequoia; species Sequoia sempervirens. Next base: position 413,470,193 of record VDFB02353493.1, on the reverse strand, counting down.
AGTAGGAACCCATAACATTATGGAAAGATGATCCACTTCTCCCAATGTAACTCCCAAGCATTACATGTGCGAGATGGTCAATTCCATTGATGGCAATGATTGTGTGACTCCCATTGATGACCTTCTTTATTCAATGCCATTACAACAATATCCCAAGCATTCCAAAGAATACTAATGAAAACAATATTTCCCTCAACACCTCATGATCATTCAAGTACTCATTCTAACAATACAAGAGATTTACACATCAAATTGCAAGTGAATATAATTTACTATATCTTAACATAAAAAATGCAAAACCTAATAGAAAAATGTATCAATGACATACAAGGATGTATAAGAAAGTTCAAATTTGAAAATAGAATGTAAACTTAGAAAACTGTAGATTTGAAAACCTTAATAATGTAAAACCCTAAAAAGAAGGTTGGATCAAGTGTAGGATTGGTTGGGCTCAACAAAATATAAAGAAAAAAAAATTTATTTATGAAGTTAACCTAGGATAATTAAGTAAATGCAATCAATCAAACACAATCAACCTAACATAATTAAGGGTTGATAGGGGTATTTGATAATTAAGGGTTGATAAGGGTATGAATGTTTATCTTTGATCTACTCTTGAATATCTAGGGACTTGGTGGTATTTAGAAATATCATAAGGGTTGTTGATTTCTCATGGGGAGGCAAGTTCTCCTAGATCAATCCCCAAAAAGTGAAACAAGATTAAAAATAGTTGGCAAGCACTCTAGATGTTCAAATTTGTTACTCATTTTTATTGCATTGAATCAAAATGTCTCACTATTAATTGCTCCAATGCTATAAGATAAATGAATGTTTTCATGATTATAATGAATATATTGTATGTTATTAATGCTAGCATATATCATCAAATTATGCCAAACATGTGTTTAGTCAACTCAAAGTGGGTGAATGACGCCACTTAGCCAAAAGTTTGAATTTTGAATTTTAAAATGAAAGGGAATAGGTTTGTGACCATGAGGTCACCCTTGCAATTGAAGAAGTGTCCTAGAATGGGTTAATAGTTAAATCTAAGTGGCTAACAATCAATTCCAGGTGGCTAATGGATAAATGAGGGCATACCCATTGGTGAATGTGATAAATGGGAAAATAAGGTAAATGTATAGATGTGTGTGAATAAGAATAGGATAGGGCTAATTGTATAGTGATTTAAGTATGCAAATTGATAAAAGGCTAGAGAGATGAGCTTGAATTTACATGTTGAGTCACTACGTACATGTATCAAGACATTTCTTCAAAATAGACACAAAATTGTGTGGGAAATGACATGGTATGCACAAATTTTACTGTTACAATTACACACATATTGATTTACAAATGCTTTGCATATAGATTAAATTTACTTCAAAATTAATACCTATTAATACTTCTTCTTTAAGAAAACATGATTATGTATTCTCTAATAAAACTTTCACCATAACAAGACTTCTTGCAATTACTTCAATTGTAGCATACATAATTTCATATTGCACCTATCAATGTGCCCATTACATCTTCACGTGTGATTGCTAGTATATGTATGTCTCTTCAAAAAACATAGATGGGTTAAGCTCTCTCCTTACTCTTTGAGTAAGAGATAGAGTAAGAGATAGTAGGGGAGAGGACTAGATAGTATTACAAAACCTGGTTCAAACGAGCATACCGATAGGAAAGAACTAGGAAGAAAACCTTCGGTTGTAGCTTGATTAAGTACAAAAATAGACCCCTTTACAAAACCTATGAGTTTCCAAAATATAGACCCCTTTACATTTTAAACATACCCTTTATACAATGCTAGAAATTTGACCAATATTTCAAAAAACATCACTGGGTATAGATTATGCCCATACACAATTATGACCGTTTTACATTGTTTCCAATTTGAGAATTCAAATTTTACAAAATTTTCCTATTAGAGGTATTCAAGGCACAGTCTTCAACAATAGTAGTATGTTCACGTTCTGGACTGACAAGCACCTGTACAAACCATCAAGGTAGCTTAGAATAACCAATCTATATTATTCTAAATGACACAAAATATGATGAGATGGTAATGCAAACTATAAAAATGCTTAGAATAACCAATCTATATTGTTGTAATCTGTTGCATACCTCTCCGAAAGGATCAAAGTTGGCTATTGTTGCAAAGAAGTCCATGATCAATCGTGCTAAATATTGCAAAAGTGGGAAAATGAGAAATCTATATTGTCACAATAGAAAAGATGCTTAGAATAACATATCTATATTAATCTAAACAACCTGAATGATGATGAGTTGGTGATGCAAACTATAAAAGATGCATACCTCTTTGAAAGGATCAGAGCTGGCTATTGTTGCATTAGGTCCATGATCAATCGTGCTAGGAATATCGCAAAAGTGGGAAAATGAGAAATCTATATTGTCACAATAGAAAAGATGCTTAGACTAACATATCTATATTAATCTAAACAACTTGAATGATGATGAGTTGGTGATGCAAATTATTAAAGATGCATACCTCTTCGAAAGGATCAAAGCTGGCAATTGTTGTAGCAGGTCCATGATCAATCATGCCAAGAATATCGTAAAAGTGGGAAAATGAGAGATCTATATTGTCACAATAGAAAATATTCTTAGACTAACATATCTATATTAATCTAAACAACTTGAATGATGATGAGGTTGTGATGCAAATTATAAAAGACGATACCTCTTTGAAAGGATCAGAGCTGCTATTGTTGTAGTAGGTCCATGATCAATCTTGCCAAAAATATCGCAAAAGTGCATACAAAATATCACTATTAAAGACACCTACATTGCAATAGTATATAAAATATCAGTATTAAATAAAGAACACTAATGAACTTAATCATAATGAACATAAGCATTCTACCTTCCATTCTTGAAAATGCTATTCAAGTGTGCCTGAAGGGTCATCTCTTTGGTTAAGAGTATCCAATATTGCTTCATGATCAACATTACTAAGTGTCCATATTTGTTTTGTATTTGGTCTAGCATGATGCTTCAACAACTTAACATTTGTTGCTATAACAAGGTGTGAATACATGAGAATGGTTTTGTGTTTCTCGTAGTCTTCAAATGCAGGTATGCCATTCTTTCTAATCATGTATGTTCACAACCAAGTTCTTGCAACCACAACTGAACCCGTAGGATACATGAAACCATTATCATCTTCCATCGATTGTGTTAGCTTATGCTTTACCCACACACATCGAGTCAACCAATAGTTTGATCTCTCTTCATTCCCCTGCAGTGCAACAACTGCAAAAATATGTCCTAGTTGTAGTAGATCTGAAAGCAGGTCGTAATCAACTTAACTTTCCATTGTGTCATTTGTCATGGATATTGTTTGAGATAAAGGATTTAGATACTATGGTACCCATGTATCCACCCACTCACTTGACTCGCATTGATCCCACTCACATTGAATACAACTCTCACAAAAACAAGCCAACTCTCGTGTCGAAATGGTCCATGTTCCTGCATCTGAGCTTCGAAATGAATGCATCTTTGAAGAATCTTTGATTGTATGACAATCCAATCTACCTCCCACTGTACCCTCCTCAACGAACCAAAAGAATTTGCACACTATTGAATCAAGTGTCCCTCCTTGTGACAATGCTGAACTACACCAATCAACTATAGAATGTGCATCGCTGAATTTTGCTCCTGAAATCTTCAAATTCTCCTTAACTAGAGCTCTCTTTATGCATGCACCTGCTCCATCATGCTCCCCTTTCCCATGTCCAGCTTCAAAAAAACTCCAAATATGAGGTGGACCCCTCTCTACATGCATTCTACTCAACCAATAAAACATACGAGCATTCTTGAATTGACTTGTGCAATTATTTGACCAAATTAGATGTCGGCCCAATACTATATCATGCTCCTGCAAGAACTCAAAGAAATTCTCAAAACAATGTTGGACATACTTAGACGAGTGAGATCTATCATCACTAATATAACAATTATACTCTCTGATTATCTTTCGATCCTCCTCTGTACTATCAGGGGCATGTCTAAACGTTATGTGGACAAAAATAGCAATCTAAATAGAATTGTAATACTAATATTGTACCTCATTTTGTGGTTGCAATGTGTAGTTTTCTGCAAAATCAACCACTGATATAATAGTGCCGATTTCGGAAAAGAGTCCTTACACATCCTAAATTGTTGATCAAACCACTGAGACCTATGACTATGCCTTGCATACTTGTAGAAAAGATTGTCCTTAAAATCTAAAATAAAATCAGCAACATTGCATTCTTTTGTAACCAACTCACATCTAGAACCTTCACCTCCACTTTACAAAGTATGTTTGACTATCTCATATCTCTTTTTCTCAACAAGCTTCTTTCCAAATTCATGTTTGGAGTTCTCATGAAAACATTGAGCAAACCCTGAAAAGCCACCACATTGTGAGCACTTTGCATTTAAACAATCATTTCTTTAGAAAAAATCAACCATCATCTCTAGAACATAAAAATAGATCTAGCAAGTCCCTTGATGATTTCAGAAGATGCATTGCACCACACTCCTACAACATTTCATTAGTATGCAAAGTAGAACGGATATAGCATAATAACTCATGGTACATTGAAAACTCCACATGGTATTTGCAACAAGTATTATGAATCTTAAGAGGCACACAATAAAATGCCTTCAAACCCTCAAAAGTCCTTTGCGATATTTTCATATTTTTATGTGTTTCAATAAAATTTTTGAACAACATTGTTTTGCTTGATTCCAAGAAATTTTTAGCATGTGGTGTACGGTCTCGATTGCCAACTCTTAACTTTAAAACATGCTTTGCATTGGGTGATACTCTAGAGTTATCATGCCAAAATTGTTGAATTACCTGCTTTACATTATCGGTTAGCTTCTTATCAACATGTGGAAGCCTCTTGGCAAAAGCCCATGTATCATTTTGAAGAGGATCATATATTCTTTCTCTTCTTGCAAGTGCTCTATCCAAAGTTTTACAATTTATGTCAAAATCAATACAAGTTTGTCTCATAAAGCGAGCCTTTTTCAATTTATGGCTTACTAGGGTGGTTGTAATGACTCTTCGAGCAGCTCTCTTATCCTTTTCCTTGTTACTTTTTCCAATAGACTTGAGAGCATTAAAAATATTTTTGACAATAATAGAATTTTTTTCGGTCTTCTTGTTCACACGAATCTTCAATTTGGCTAGCAAAGGTCTCATCTATTGCATCTTTAGCAATTGTACAAAAAGTTGGCATTGCTCGGTCAATGTTTTATCACTAAAATATTGGTTGAAAAGTCTTCTAGCCCACAACCGAACACTTCGAGTTGACCTCTTGCCTTCAAAATTGTGTATAATGTTCTCATCAAATTCAAGTAACCATTTAGGGGTTCTTGAAGGTCTTGAAATTGGAATATGTCTTTCTTCCATACAAGGTTCTTCATTTCTCATGTAATTTGGTGAAACATAATTTACACTTGCTTCAATATTATGTTCAAAATCTTCATTTCCAACATTTTCACCTTAAACATTTTCAATATCAATTTGAATAATTTCATTCCCAATTTCAATATCATGCTCAACATCTTCAAATCCAACATTTTCACCTTGAACATTTTCATTATCAATTTCAATATTTTCATTCCCAATTTCAATATCATGGTCAACATCTTCAAATCCAACATTTTCACCTTGAACATTTTCATTATCAATTTCAATAATTCCATTCCTAATTTGAATATCATGTTCAACATATTCAATTCCAATATTCTTACCTTGAATATTTTCACCTTGAACATCTTCAATTTCCTCTTCACTTGAAAGACCATAGGGGTTTGGTTCACCAATATTTAACATACCTTGTCTTCTCTTCCTATGACTTTCTCTATCTCTTTGTCTATATGCTTCAATTTCTTCTTTTGTAAGCTTTCTCTTATGTTTTTGCTTCCAACGACTGTTGCTCCCCATTATACCTCATAAAAGATGCTAAAAATCATTGCTTATAACAAATTTCAATAGAAGATGCTCCAAAAAGTTGATCTTTGTCTCTTCCTGTTTGAAACCGCGTGTGTGTCACCTGCAAACAGAATGTAGGGTCTATTGGAATGCACAAAACGTCCCACATGGGGCTTTTCTATGGCCAAAAAATCCGATATCCATTATGATTTGATATCCGATTCATTTGAAAAAAAATTGCGATACTTGTAATGGTATAATTTTAGTTCTACAAATTGGATATCCAATTTGTGTACACATAGACCTAAGGGTTAATGGTAGATGGTAGAGGGTTTAAGGGTTAAAGGTTTATGGTTTAGGGTATATGGTAGAGGGTTTAAGGGTTAAAGTTTTATGGTAGAGGGTTATAAGGGTTTAGGGTTTCATGGTTAAGGGTATAGGGGAGAGAGATAGATGGAGTGAGTGTGTGA